>CM060846.1:205643011-206198011 GCA_030762175.1 Metallyticus violacea | reverse complement strand
AATATTATATTTACTTACCTATTCAAAAACCGTGAGAATGAATAAGACGAAAGTCGACCATTACAATCGAACCGTTCGATTTAACAACACTAACTGAGAAAAATGAAATGAAAAAAAGTATCGATATGAACAACGTGTTCATTATAATTTATAGTTGTTTAGGTAGATGTTGTTACATAATTTACAAAATTATTTCAGACTGTTTGGCTGAATACGCAAAAACAATTGCTTGACTCAATACACATTAAGTTAGTTAAATGTACATTACTGAAAACTTTTAAATGTGGTCATTGATGCGTGCTCAGGAATTATATAGTGGGTGTATGGAGTTGGCTACGCTGACCGCAGGACAATGCATTTCGCATGGAAAAGGGATTTGATAAAACTTTACGATAATTTCATTGCGATATTGGGCTGTGATTAGACAAAATTCAAAATTTTGTTTCATTTCATTGGTCGATTTTATGACGACGTCACATAAGTGAAAACTCTTAAATCTAATTCTATCATGATAAAATGCTACGTTGATTATTGATTTCTAGTGCACACTGATGTTTAAGCCAAAGAGACTGAAAAGATATTTCAGTGCGCTGTTCTGACGTACCTACACTATAAAAATTGCACGTAGGTGCAATAAGATAAAAGAGTTACAGCGGAAACGATAAAATTGTGGTGATAGGCAGCTGTGCAGGTTGGAATTTCTGATATTCTTATACGGGATTGATGAGCTAAATAGTCTAACAAAAGTTTAGCAGCACTGGATTATGAAACTCAATTATATAGTATAACAAAAATGTTTATAGAATCTCTTTCTAATAGCCTAGATATATTTTATATTTAAGCACCTTCTTTCTACTCATCAATGGTCTCAATTGTCAATTCTTCCTTTTAAGTACTCAATTATTCAGATTTAAAGCAATTTTGGATAATTTTTAAACAAGTTTCATTATTACATGTTAAGCAACGCGCTTGACTGGACTCAAAAACAGATTGACTATAGTTGAATGCACAACCATTGAGATTGAGATTTACTTTTTCCATTTTTCATGCCTCAAAAGATTAGTTAGAGGACAAAGGAATTCTCTTTATTTGCACCATCGTTATTTTATTCACTCTTTTGAAGACTATATAGTGAAATAATTGTTCACACTTTCAGTATTGGCTAAGAAATCCTCAGTATTCCTATAATTATAAATAAGTACCACTAACAAATTATAATATTTTAAAGAACAAAAATCATCCACTCTTAAGGACAAACAGCTTTTTTTTTTTTTTTTTGAGTAGTGTTTAACGCCCGTTTTTACTACTGAGGCACCACAGGCGGTGGACACTGATGATACATGAGATGAAATGATAAATTAGGAGAGGATTTTTTTTTTTTTTTTTAAGGAAGGAAGCGTTCCAGGCCTAAGTTTAGGTACCTCCCCGGCATTTGCCAGTTATGAAGACTGAGGAAAACCTGGAAAAAACCCCAGTCAGGGAGGACGGTCCTGGCGGGATTCGAACCGCAGACCTCCCGCTCACGAGTCCGTGCCTTAACCAACTCGGCCACCCGTGGCGGTACACACAAACAGCTTAACAGATATGATGAAATTAATACTAAAGTTGGAAAGCATGCTCCATGTATATGTTATGCCCTATATGTTACGAGTCTCCTAAGGCTGGAACTATTCCTGAAAGGTTGAGATATGTTATTGTTAATCCCTTGTTTAATAAAAGCGAAAAACATTCCGTTATCATTTTGAGACCCATATTGCTATTAAAAACAATATTTCGAACGTTATTAAAAAGTAATGTTCAACAGACATAATCACCAGCCTTAGATACTGACACGGGGGACTGAGGTCGTTAAGCACTGGCTCGTGAGCTGGAGGTCTGAGGTTCAATTCCCGCAAGGGCACTTTTCCCTGATTGAGGGTTTTTTTTTTTTTCATGTTTTCCTTAGTCCTCATAAACGGCAAATGCCGAAAATCTACCTTGAACTTCCTTCCCTAAAAAAGATAATTGTCCATTTTATCATTTTCATCTCATTATCAGTGTTCGCCACCTATTGTGATTGCAGTTAAAACCTGCGTTAAACACTGTAGTTGCCCATAGCTACCTCCCCGAATTTGAATATTTAATATGTGTGATATTTGTTTGTTTAGTGTATATGTTATTACAGATGAGTAATAGACTCTTATTAATGTAACTAGTGATATGAATATCTCTCTACAGCTGTGTAATCAAACGCAATCAATGTAAATAATGATGTAATTATTCTTTCAGTTCATTTGCTGTGTAAGAAGGCCGCAAAAATTGTACAAAGAAAAATTTTCTGGTGAACCTTGCCTAGGCAGCTGTCCTATGAAAACAAGCCCATAAAACCATAATAATTGAAAAGGGACAGCCCTCCACGGGACAAAAGGGTTCTTAAAAGGCTAGAGCTTTCCCTCTTGCCATGCGAACAAAACGCTTCATGGAAAATGTAACTGAACAGCTGCCAGATGACACCCACCTGTTCAGGAGTTGGCTCTTTAAATCTTATAAGTCAAGCCAATCGCCCGACTCGTATTTCCAATATACGAATCTGGCGAACAAAATGTTCGGAAAATATTTTGGAGGCATTAAATAGCTAATAGCCTTAAGAAAATGGCGCCAAATCTGGCGCTGATAGCGGACTTCGTCTCGTTTTTTGGTAGTCAAAAAGTCAAGCAGTCAAGATTCATTCATTCAACTAGCAAGTTTCAGCAGTCAAATTTCAACTTTCGAGTTTCGTGATCAAGCTGTCCACGCCGCCACTCAGCACAAGTGTTACGCTATTCACTTTCTAAATTCAAGGCAGCAAGGCCTAGTTAAAGTGCTTATTACTCAAGCTTATTCATTGATAACTTAACCGAAACTTCAGCTAAAGCCGATAAATATTGGACCAGAACTGCATAGAAGTCAACGTAAAAACTAAGTTTTTACTTAACAAGATTTGAGTTCGTGTCATTGGTAATGCTTGTGATCGTTGATTTCGCAATCGGCAATCTAAGCGACAAGGTTCACCATTAATCATTAAAAGAAGAAAAACAGCGGTAGACCAGCAAGACAGTCTCCGAGGAAGTGTTGCCGATCAACGAGAAGCTCTTACGTCACCAACCTCAATATCTACAAACTTTGGTGATTGTGAGGGGGCCACCTCCAATCAATCAAATTAATCACTTGTCAACCAACATAACTTTGGCGCCCAAAGTATGGCCATTCTAATACAGCCCGATTCCTGTTCTATCGTCCAACCTACCTGCTAAGCACTATTAAAAATAGACCAAGGAAAAATATTACTAAGAGTGAATTATAGGACATGCTATGTCCGATGTTTACATTGCAGTGTAGTCTTGCCAGACAGCACATAGTGACTGAGGTGTATAGTTCATTCCGAAGTAAACGCAGCACAAGAGAGGAAGATCACGTCAGCTCATTTTACTTCAGAATATCGAAGCAGATATCAGTTGAAGCTAATATACAGAATGTTTCAGCAAATGCGTCTAAAAATTAAATGGGAAAGGGGTGTGCTTTACCGAACATTTTGTGACAGAGAACTTGTGGTTTGCGAGCGATCTTACCTTTTTGTTGCAACGATGATTATTTTCAACCAATCATAAGGATATTGGAACATTATACTTCAATAATAAATGTTAATTATCTATAATGGCAGAAATTAGTGCAATGGATTTAAATTCCATAAATAAAGTATGTGGGGGAGAGCTTGAAGGCTAGGCAACCTATGATGCACTGTATTGTTTACTGTCGTCCGCAAGGAGTATTTGTCTTATCATATTTACATAAATCAACTACAGGCCTTCATCACATGCAATTCGAAAAGTCGAACAGAGCGACGGCGAAGTATTGGCAGTTTCGCGGAGCTTGTGTATGGAGAAGCACGTGGCGATGCACTCGGTACCAAAAGGCTCTACAGGGAACGATTTCCCAACAGGCATCATCCATCATGACGTGTTTTTTTGTAAATCGGCTTCATTTGAAAGGATGCGGCAGAATCTGTACGCCGATGTCATGCTTGAATTGAGGTTGATGATCGTCATTTTCATAAACTAAAATGGTACGTTAACTCAGGTTTGTTAATGGTATGTTATTGTACAGCAATAAAGGTAAATATTATAAATAATAAATGTAAATAAACAGATATAAAATTAAATGTGATTAATATAAACTAAATGTAAACGAGTAGATATAAAAATTACCTGTAAATAATATGAAACACAGCAATGGTGATGGGCGTGTTTAAGTTCCCTTAAGCTGGCTCTCCAGGCCCTAAGTTTTGTATCTCAAAATGTTCAGTAGAGCATCCCCTATTTTCTGTTTCAATTTTGCACGCTTTCACTGAATCACTCTGCATTACTGAGGCATGTTTCTCTGTTTAAATATTTTTATATTTATTTAAAATAAATAGACAAAAATGAAAATGCATAAATACATTTATTTAAACTACTAATATAAGTAAAAATGGAAAAGAATCCTTCCTCAAAAGATAAAGCCTATTTCCTATAAATAGTTTACAATGAAAATTTGTGTAAGTTCTTCCTGGTGAAATAGATTAACTATGACATGTTTTTAGGATTAACATATACGCTAATAAACATAAACTCACTTTGTAATATGTAAAAAAAATCTAGATGGTGAGGTGCAACAGCAGTTCTCTACATAATAGTAGTTTTTTGAAGATATGTGCGAAGCTTTGATTACAACTAGTGTTTCGCGGATGAACTCATTAAAGAAAGACAGACAAAAATATAAAAAAATTATATGAATTACCTCCACAAATAATGTGCGTTTGTGCACTCGTTCTTTGTGTTAAGAATGTTCCGCTTAAAAAACTGCAGAATGATATATTGCATGGGTTTTTACAGATATATACTTCAATACTAATCCCAGAATGTTTAACAATGCGGAGGAAGTAAGTACAATGTACCAATGACAAACATGTAAGTAAACAGAGAAAATAATTTGAAAATGAGAACTTTGAATTTCAATCGAAGAAATCTCAGATCCCATGGGGGTGTTTATAAGTAAGTTGAAGTGCAGAACGTGGCAGTAGTCTCTATCTTATAAAAAGAAATAATTAGATACCGTTAATTTCTCTTCAATATACGACGTGATTTTTACGAATATACCTTGGCCCTCTTGTGTGAAGTTAGGGGATGATGTTACGCACATGGCGAAGTCAGCAAAGTATCTTAGGATAGTATTCCAATATGATACATATAACGTCTTGAACATGTATGCTATAAGATTGCGAGAAAGTGAGGGTCACTTTCCTGACGTCTACAGACTTTTAGATAATATTAAACAAGTATTTCTTAAGACTCCCCATTGAATTTCCGAATTCAAACAACAATATCCTAGCATGGAGTATCTCTTCTTCCGTCTCCAGCTGTTAACATGAAGCTTACTAGTAGCATGCACTTTCCATGGTGACCACGGGTGGCCGAGGTTGTTAAGGCACGGGCTCGTGAGCAGGAGATCTGGGATTCGATTCCCGCCAGAACCGTCCTCCCTAATTGAAGGTTCTTCCAGGTTTGCCTCAGCCCTCAAAAATGGCAAATGCCGGATAGTACCGTAAACTTATGCCCGTAACTCTTCCTTAAAAATATTCCGTTCCCATTTTATCGTTTCATTTCATGCATTACCAGTGTCCACAACCTGTGGTGCCTCAGTATTAAAAAATAAATAAATGAAGCGATTTCCGAAGTCTAATAATCATTTTTAAAGTAACAATGTTGTAATAACAGACAAGTTTGTTTTGAAGAAAAAGATATTAATAGAAATTATGGTTGTTATGTATACAAATAAAATTGTGAATAATAAAATGCACGTCGCTGGAATATTCTGTGATCTAGCTAAAGCGTTTGGCTGCATTAATCATTAAATTTTAATGGAAAAATTTAATTTCTATTCTATGGAATAAAAAATAAAATCTTAAGAGGTTCACCACACATCTGAATAATAGAAAGCAAACATTCCAAATAAATTCTTTACGTACCATACTTTTAATATTTCAGATTGGAGTTATTAAACATGGAACCCCACAAGGATCAATTGCTCATTTCGGTTTACATTAATGATCTGTCATTAGCAATTAACAAATATAGCTGTCACTGTTCTCTTTACTGATGACGTCAGAGAAATAGTTTCAAGCAAAAAAACATCAATCATCTAACATCAAAACTCAATTACATGCTTAAACACGTGTGATTGGTTTAAAGCTGTTAAAAAGAAGGCTGTACAATGCAAAACATGTAATTCGCCAGATCTCACTTTACATGCAGGAATCAATAATCAGCTATTATAACAGCCCACAAATGCCAAGTTTCTGAGTCTCCAAAGTGATAAATATCCACATGAAAAATATATTATCCCTAAACTATATGTTATCTATGATCTCAGATCACTATTTAATTTCACCTCCAAATTGTTTATTTTGCTTATATCTACTCAATCATGAGTAGAGAAATATGAACTTTATTATTATTATTATTATTATTATTATTATTATTATTATTATTATTATTATTACTACTACTACTACTACTACTACTACTACTACTACTACTACTGCTACTACTACTATTATGTAATGAACAAACATATACATCTGTTCTTGCAGAATGCCTATGTAAACAAGATTTGTTACTCTACAGAGGTATTTATAAATGAACAGAGATTTTTCTTTGATAACATATTAGCTATGTTTTATAAAATATTTATAATAAAAATGTTAATGGATATATACATAAATTGCCCATATCCGCCTGTGGTGCCTCATTAGTTAAAAAGTTAAAAGAGGCGTTAAACACTATTAAAAAAATGGATACTCATATGGTCTTGCAAAATAAAAAACTATTGCAAGAAATGTGGGTTTAATTTCATTCCAGGGTTTAATTTTTTATAAATCTAAACCAGTTCAAAATTATAAAAAATTGTAATAATTTGGCAAATTAATTTATTTTGCATATAAATTGTCAAATATAAACCAACATTTTAGTTTTATTTGGTATACTTTCAAGTCTAACTGCAAAAAAATGTATACTTCTAGCCCAATATTTGTGAAAACAGATAGAAATTGTGATTTTTTTTTTTTTAAATTCAAAGGTTGAGAAAAAGAGATCTAAGATTGCGTTGTTTGGCACGAGTTTTCTTGTCAACTTACAAAGTTAATGTTGTCTAGAACAATCCTGGCTGGTAAGATAGCCTTTCTTTCAATTTCTTTACTTTCTCAAATCTCATCTTTGTCAGCTTGATTTTTTCTTCGTTCTGATGCGTGTGGCTACTACAGCTTGTCCGTGTGCTCCTGGTTTCCCTTTTTGTCCTGGAGCTGAGCAAATCCTAACGTTTTGCTTTCAGGAAAAGCTTCAGCTGTTTGTTGGGTTTCTACTATAATTCTGATGCAGTCAGAGCCACTGCTGCTTGAATATGATGCTTAGAAATGCAGATCTATTTTGGAAACTTCCTCAGTATAAGAGAATGCAAACATTTTGTGTCCTACCCATTTTACGCGGAGTCTTTTAAACATGGCTTTCGTAACAGCTGATGGTACGGTCATAGATGCTCAAAGCTTAAGCTTTCTAAACATGCAAAACATAGCACCTTTAATTTATTTCTACCAAAAACAAAAAATCAACTACTGTGACCAAAATGACCATTATTTTAGCATATTATCCCCTAAAAGGATGTTCTCATCTATGTATGTAAAACTTAACATGTTTTTGTTTAAAGTACTTCTATAATAAACCCTTGGAATACTGTTAAATTTAATGTTATGTTATGTTATGTTATGTTATGTTATGTTATGTTATGTTATGTTACACTTACTTTATGCCTACATATTTCTCTTAATATTCGTAGAAAGGTTTTGTGGTGTGTACAGCACAAGAAATGTGGATATACAGATTATAATATTAGAATCTAAAGGATAATTTAGTATCATTGTATTTAAAAGAATTTCATTTCAGTTTCTCACTGAACACAAAAAGTTTGCATCAAGTTCCAATATAAAATTCTAATATATTTTCTGTTCAATGCAACGCCGAGAAAATAAATGTAGCAGCAGTCTTAGTTTTTTATATTCCTAGATACACAATATGTGCAGAATAGTTCCAATGTATGTTAAAAGCGTTAACTGAAACACATATTATTTTCTGGCATAAACCTCAGTGCCTGAATGATACAAGTCAGAGCTGAAATTTAGAAAGACTGGTATTTTATGTATAATGAAGATTCAGAATACTAGTTTCAGTGTAAATGAGTTACACATGTCGCTTTATTAAACCACTATTTAATTGTTTGTACAATTCTTATTTATCATGTTTGTGCAATTTATTGTGACGAAAGTAAATATACAATTTTCTTCAACAGAGCTGCATTTTGCTAGTAGGAAATTTATATTTTTATTTTTCTTCTTCCTCTTCTATGGTGCTACAACACGAAATCCAACAATGGCCTACCGCTGCGACTTCCTCTTCCTATATCTCCGTCTTACGACTTCATTGATAGAGGCAGTAAATAACGCCACCTCTCCAATTATCTTCACGAGTCTGGGTGGACCCCGTTCTGGAACTCCATGACTTAGAAAAATTTCTAAGCAGGTACCGGTAATCGAACCCGGTCAGAAGTGAGCAACGATAACCAAAGACCAAGGAGGTAGTCGTAAACTTATATGCAAACTAAGTTTAGATAAGTTGAAAACTCGCAGGAATTGAACAACAGAATATTACGGTATGACAAGGGAGCTGGAGATTGCAAGATCACTGAAAGAGGTCTCTTAATACCCATAGAGGGCAAGTCATCTACAGAAGTAAAGAGTGTAGACTGTTTTCACCACGTTTAGAAGCTCTATCTTTGTTTACTGTATTTTGCTGATTTCCATGGCTGTATGCAAAATGCAAAGTAAACTTTTTTCCAGGTAAATATCTTACTGATGGCCCTCCATAGCAACTAGTAAAATGCGAACTGAAAGCACTAGAACTAATGATGAGTAAAAGGTGTAGTGATGGAGGTATAGCTAGCCTAACCGCCGCCGCCTCCTTAGCATTTGTTCCATTCCTGAGCTCGTAGAATAAAACACGTTCATTATGTATGCCCGGTATCTCAAGCTCAGGACTTTCAAACACGCAACCAGAGCAGTGGCGTAGCCGACGACGAAGAGAAGCCCCGTGAATGATCTACACGAAGATAGTGGAATGACGCGGTGTACTAGTGATGATACATATAATGTGTGTGTGTGGTAAGCAGGGTTAGTCAATCTATGTTCCGGGCTGGACTAATTACTGATGCCATAATGTGGCATATCGCAGTTGAATAATCAGAACAGAGCTGCACGATGCGCATGTGCAACGAAATTAATGTTACCGGTTAACAGCTAGTAACGAAACACTGAAATACATAACGCATGTTCCCTTTCTCCGTAATTTCAAAGTTAGATATGGAGAGGAAGCACTGATGAGCAAGCTTGGTTCGTATTTGGCCCATCTCAAATCACTGATGTAAGTATTTAATTATAGGCCGTATATAATTAATATTATGCTAGGTAATCAAAATGTCATTGCTCATTGTTTATATGCTATGCAATTTTAAATATTCATTCATGTTAAGTATATATTTTTACAGTGACTAATATAAACATAAATGTCAACATGGAAGAAACTATACAGATTACAGGATTTGCAGATTACCTGGTAGGTAGTACAATGGACAAATCAACACCAATTTCCCTCATGTCTGGAGTGGATTTTAAAGATTTAATAGAAAATAACCTAAAATATATTTCTGAAAGCTTCCATTTCAAATTCAATTTTCACTTTCATCATCCACATTCAAACATGTCGGTCCTGGTGGTGTAGTGGTTACCATAATTGCCTCCTATACCCAAGATCGCGGGTTCGAAGCCGGCCAGAACCGATGGATTTTTTCGGGCGTAAAAATCCTAAGTATGGCTTCCTTCGGAAGGGAAGTAAAGCCGTGGGTCCCGTGTCGTACATTTATGGCACGAAAAATAACCTCAAGCCTGAAAGAGTGGCCTCTGAGCAAAATTTGTCGGTCGTTTCACGTTCTGAGTTGAATGGGACGCTGATGACCTGAGCCGTTAAAGAGCGTCCATAAATAAATAAAAAAAAACATTTAAACATGTATGGGTTTTTGGAAAAGTTGTTTCACGCCGTTAATTTAGTAAAAGTGAACTCTTGCACCGCTACTAAAGAAACGACAGCAAACATGGTGTAAATATATGTTTCTGTACAGAAAATTTACTTAATCGTTCAGCAGTTCAAAAATACAAGATAATTTCATTTTATGTTACACATCTCAACAAGCATATCCAGATTTTATGATCTACCAGTCCAAGTGTGGATTAAAGTGGAAAGGGAAACTTACAACTTCCCCCAAATATTTGCATTTTATTTGCTTCGCATTTTACATGCTGAATGATATCTGACATATTCTAAGTTTGCAAATTACGTATAGTACTTTCCACACTCAGCAATGTGTAGCCCAAAGTAAGGCAATACCGCATATGAACGAATTCAGGAAAGCATCATTGGATGCCATTTAATCTTAACAGGTAATAAACCCAGCACCCCATTATCTAATATCCACTACTTTCTGGTAAAATAAACTGATCAAATAGCAAACTATTTAGTTTAAGCATTAAATCCAATACGATTCAAATAAGAAACTGAACATTAAAAATATAGGCATTAGGTATATTTGTGTTATAGTGAAAATTAAGGCGCATTTTAAATGTATAAAATTTAAACTTTTTCGAAAGTCGAACAGTTTTACAGGGAGGCTCACGAAAACTCTGCCATCAATGGCCTTAGTTACATGCAAGCCTGGCTCGTCGTGGCCAAGTCGGGGTTTCATGGGACGTGCAGTATATTTAGATCAAGTGGTTATGCTAAACAGCGTAAATAATGTTTGAATAGTTTCGATAGCATAGCATTTATGGCAGGAACAATACCAATCTTTTACATCACTCCTTTTCCATAATTCTAAATATTGCACATTCATCCATTCCAAGTTCATTTCAACTGGATTAATCACAAGTTATCAGCTTGGGTTCTTAAGTTTGTGATCACAATGGGATATAAAGGTTTCGTTTAACGTTATGTAATTAAACAACAAATAATTATACCCCTTAAGCAGATATGAATAGAATGGACTATGGAATGGTATGTTAACGTAAGTGGAATTCAGCAGTGACAATATTCTTGCTTTGAGGCTCAAAGGCTCTCTCCACCACAGGAAACAACATGAGTAATTCTTCTTTCTCCCTCTGATCCAAAAAACCAGACACCCGAAAGTGTATAATTCATGTTTACCACATATTATTGCAGTAACGAACAGACAGCCACGGGTGGCCAAGGTCGTTAAGGCACGAGAGGTCTGGGGTTCTCGGTTCCTACCAGTACCGTCCTGCCTGACTGAGGTTTTTCCAGGTTTTCCTCAGTCCTCATAAATACGCCTTACACCTAGTTGAGGCCTTTTCAACGGTCCCAACTGAAGCACTTGTGATTATCCCTGGGGTCTTATCACTGGATCGCGAAATAAGAAGGAGAGGGGCGAGGTACTGGGTACGTAAAGGAGACCTCCCCAGGGCATCCCAGCTCGCTGGAGCCCCGGTTACAGATGAGTTAGACATCCAAGATGTAATAATGAATGAATGGCAAATCTCCTGGGAAACGAGCAATACAGGAAGAAGAGTTTTTGAAATCTTCCCTAATGTAGTGGAACGATTGCAATTACGATTCTTGAATCCATCTCGGGGTTTTGTTCATTACATATCTGGACACGGCCCGTACCGAACGTATCTCCATAGGTTTGGGCTAAGTGAGGGTGACCTGTGTGAGTGTGGTCAGGTGGACACTCCAGAACATGCTGCCTCGTAGTGTCCGCTAAGGAAAAGTGTTGGATCAATCGCACAGTTTCACGTTCAAGGCCTAAACAAATATGAGATCATTAGAAATAGAAGGAACTGAATCTGGTTAGATAGGGCTTCCAATGACGCATCAAATAAGGCTCATGAACATTTCCTGAGACGTCAATAAAAGTTTCGAGGACAAATGCAGGACAAGTATTTCAAATTATCTTCTCGGATTTGACAAATAAGGTGTGCAGAGGGTCAGCTGATGTTCATTGCTACAAAACCTACCTACCGGATGATTCTGGGAAGGTAACTTCTCCGAGGACAGTAGGGGGCGAAAGAGCAGGATTACCGGGGACCACTGCACACTGTAGGCATAAACACCTACCCTACTGATGACATGGACCTCGATTGGTCGTAGTTTGGTTAGGTTACATTCTTTAGTCATTAATGGTGGTGATGTTTTGGGACAATTACACTATTTTATATATTATACTTTTGAAAAGGATGGAACAATATCTACTAAGTTTCCCAGAGAACTCTCTGGGAATGTGTTGTAGAATTCAGATGAGCATAAGGACACAACAGTAGGAAAGACAGACAGAACATTGCATAGTCGATATATAATTTGAACCGAATGAGCCAATTCAAGAAACCAAGCCTCAATTAGGAAAATAAATACAAAATTGGAGAACACTATAACACGACACACTGTGCCATCCTCTTGTTTATAAAAAAAACTATGATCCATGTACAATGAAAAGAAATCAATTTAGCCGCGAGAGTAGGGCCTAGTTTAAACTTTTTAGGTACTAGGCCATTATAAAATCGAGTAGTCTTGGCGCGTATGTGCAAGGCTACTGGCCTTTTTTTTTAAGTCCTCATAAATGGCAAATGCCCGGGAGGTACCCTAAACTTAGGCCTGGAACACTCCTAAAAAAATACTCCTTTCCCAATTTATGATTTTATCAGTGTCCACCGCCTGTGGTGCCTAACCATTTAAAACTGGAGTTAAACACTATTAAAAAAAAAGAAGTAAAGAACAATACTCGAAATTGCAAATAAATATATAGGCTTTAAGTTTAAAATTTTCTTTAATCCATAATATCACCTACTGGCCAATTTATCTTTCCAAGTGTTTCTTACGCACGATTTAATATAAGTGAACATTTTGTTTCTAATATATTTATAAATACAAGTAACATTAGAATTACAATCATAAAGAAATTGATAATATTGTGATTGAGTTTCATGAGAATTGCAGTTTATGCATTTTATGTTATTAAAAACCCTCTCTGCTTTTGCTTTATTATGCTTATACGTATATTTTCAAACGTTTTTCCCCAGTAAATGTGCGCTAAATAACCTGACATTCGTCTTTCAGGGCGAAAAAGCAATGTGGAGTGATCTCATTCAGGCAATAATTCTCAACCGTGTATGTATAGGGACCAGCCTCTTTAAGTGCATACAAACAGAACTCTTTCAACGTAGTCATAATAGTTAACTTTCAAATATATGTTGATGTTTTAAGTAACGACATATGCTTTACTTATGTAATCAAGAAGATGGATGTCGATTAAGATTTTTCAAAAGTATTAACTTGGCATGCCCTGTCACATTTTATCGTGAGGATGATCGGAACGAATTAATAATCGCAAAAATTAGCTCTAACTCCGTCAACGCCTAGAGTGCCTTTTAAGGATTAGGTAAAATTACTAAAAATACCTATCAGACAATTGGGCCTATCTCCGAATCGAACAAACCTCCTACGTGCGATAAATATATATTTGTATTATTGCCCATAAACAACATTGCCTCCATGATCTTGTGACCAGAAAATATGCTACTCTGTGGGTCCCAGTTTCTATTACTGATAACAGATTATTGACGTGAATTACTGGAGAATATGGAGGCACCAGTAGTAAAAAGAAATGCAAGTGCCAGCAATTTGTACGCGAATTATGTGGTACTGTGTTCTACGACAATTAAGTATTAGACAAATTTTAAACCTACTGCTAAGAGTTATTATTCACCGTTAATGTGAATAAGAAAAACACAATGTATGAGTTCAAAAATGAATTTATTATTAGTTGGGCGGAGACATGGATTATAAATCGTGAATCCTTTCGAACTCTTGGGCATTACTTTTACGAAGAACGGAAGGTTGACGAAGCATAATGCAGGAGTGAAAGTATCAGAAACTACCCGGTTACGCATCAGAATCCCAGGTTTGCCTGTAGGTTTACTGCATATAGTCTATGGGACACACACTGATACCTGGGAATCGGTAGGAATCGGTACAAACTGCAGAACTAGATTGGATGAAGACATGTTCTCTGAAATGAATTTTGAGGATGGCGGGAGGCGAATTGCGAAATTAAGAGGGAGTTCGGGGTCTACAGCGAAACTATAGAACAAAAAATTAGAGCATTAAAGCACTGGCAGCGAATTATTGGAACCAAACTTTAATTAGGGCACCGTGCTACCATGAACAGTTAGAGATGGAAGAGAACATGACTTGGGCAACCAAATTAAGAAATGGATTGAAAACAAAAGAGTTCTGCTCCATTTGGATGACGGGTAAGAGGAAGAGAAAGAGCGCATAGAGAAAGGTTTAAGAATCGCTTGAGGGATATGGATAGGCAGCAGAAAATTGTGTAATGCGAAGTGAGAGAGCAGTAAATCAAAACCGGGGCCAAACTCACTAGACAGAGAATCGCGTGGCTCAGTAATGGCAGATGATTAAGATCGCCGACAACTGTGCGCTGCCCCAGGAGCACATATACTGGCTGAATGTAAAGGTATGAACGAATGAAGGAGAAAGTATCTACCACGCTCCTTTACCGGGTCGAACAGAGCGAGACGGTCGTGCTGGTTCTGCTGGCAGGCAAGGAAGGGAAGGAGTGATTAGGTACATTTCAGTTAAAAGTGGGACAACTCAGTTGAAAGTGGGACAACTCAGGTCTGAAAATAACCGAAGAGGGGGTGGGAGAAACAAATTGTTTGAAACCAGCCGTGTGCATTTGTGTGTGTGTGTGTGTGAGTGTGTATCATTCCTAAGTCACTTCTACAGTGCAAAACGGACACGGGTGGCCGAGGTCGTTAAGGCGCGGACTCATGAGCGGCAGATCTGGGGTTCGAATCCGAACAGGACCGTCCGCCCTGACTTAGGTTTTTTTTTCCAGATTTTCCTCAGTTCCCATAAATGGCAAATGCAGGCGAGCTACCCAAAACTTAGGCTACAGTGCGATCAGTGATGTTTTCCCCCTCCATGGAGTTTTTCCTATGAGCGAGCCCCCACTCGTTTGCCGTGTGGTGAATGACGTAGCAAGCCTGCTTGCTTACATGTAGAACTTGCTACCTGTCGCAAACGTAGCGCAGCTGTTCCCGGGTACGTAGTGTTATTCGTTTCTTAGTTCGAGAGTATACATAAAGTACACATTGTTTACAAAACACAGCGTGTCTTTATGTACGATTCATACGTGTTAATTCGGTGATAAAAGAATCATAGAATTTTTTTTTCCACACATTTGATTTTATTACTTATGTGAATACTGTGCTAACCCCTTTTTCAGAGAATTAACCTGCAGAGATGGTGGTCATGCATTTTTTTCAATGGAACTCTGCCACTGCTCACATTGCACATAATTCAATGAGGGCAATTAACAATTTGTTTCCACGAGACAGAGTAATTAGTAGGGATGTGTGCCCCCATCGGTCTGCCGATTTAACAGCCTCCGATTATTATGTGAGAAAAAATTCTACATACAAGACGTACCTGCACAGTACACAATAAATCAAAGATAAAATTCGTCAGGAAATTGTTCGGATTTCTCAAAATGAACTATAGTGAGTGATGAATAATTTCCTAAAGAGATGCCAAAAATAGATGGAGAATGAAAGCGGCAGTTTCAACACCTCATTTGATAATTTGGTGAATATTGAGCTTCTTAAATTGTCTGGTGTATTGTTGTATGGTTGACATGTTTTATTGTTTTCCCCTCCACAATGACCAACACCTGGCTGGCCGGCTAAACACTCCTGGGGAAAACAAAAGTGATCGCATGGTATTTGCTCCTATATATATTCCCCCCCCCCATTTTTTAAATCTTCGATTTCATTATATTGTGATTTTATTTTTATTTTAATGTAAAATATGTAGTTTGTTTCATAGTTTACTGTGAAATATCTAATTTAATATCTTGTAATAAATCAACCGGACCTAGTGTATTAAAAGAGTACGTTCGGTCTGTCGGATCTGTCCACCTTTTGATGTATTACTATATTGGAGTCACTGAAATAAATACATTAGTACCTCTACTACTGACAACATTGAAAATTACCCAAATAAGCTGGATCCGCAAAGGATCTATGTAGCCTCGTAAAGAAAACTGAAGGGATACTTGATAAAAGAAACTGCAAATCCAGATTGACATTGGAATTGAATTTACGGAGACGACCGTATGAGCAGGTCAGGGCTCGTAGGAGCTAAAACGTTGCTACCTATCTACAAATAGCTTAAAAGATTGTGCTATATCAGCCCAGGGAACATGATTTCTAAAGATCCTCAATATTTCGTTGAAAAATACACTATTGATACATTCACTCAAACAAACCGAACTTCAGTTCATCGAACAGCAACTTGCGGAGATACTGGAAATACCTCCTCCTGATCAATAACGCAACTTTCAATAATCGTAATGGACTTGGTTATACATGTCTTAACATGTTTTAAATAGTTACTCTCTCATTACAAAATCTGTTTAGAAAGGAGAACATTTTATTCTCTTTGTGGGTTATTCCGTGTGAAATTGGATGCAAAATTGGAGACATCTAGCAAGTGCCGCGTGTTCCAAATATAATTCAACGAAATATTTTATAGGAGTTCTTCCTGGTGGAACATCAAAATAATAGTGGCACGTTGTGTGTGTGTGTGTGAGAGAGAGAGAGAGAGAGAGAGAGAGTAATCCACTTTTTTTAACTCTTTTCTGTAAGGAAGTCAGCCAAATTTGGAGTAAGTAATTTATGTCCCGTTGAAAATTTATATCAAATATAGCCATATGGATTTGTGATATCAGTTTGTTTTTAAATGTCTAATATTAGTCTTTTTGAATTTATGTCCTTCGGAATTGTTGATTTTCACAAATACACAATAAATTTATTGCATTAAAATAAAACTAATGGACTTAAAGAAAAACTGTCTTACGTAATCATGCATCCCTTAGCTCTTTTTTCAACACATTGCTAGCTGTAACGTTGCATGTGTCCGATTTCATGTGGATTGGCCCAGATGTAAATTATACAAGGGAATACACATTAGAGTCATATTTCACTGAGTGTGTAAATTAACTTGCATGGCAGCTAGAGTAAGCATACGCTGGAATGATGGCCATAACGGTTAAAATGCTATGAAAACAAAAAATTGACATCATTATCGAAATGATGAGTTACAACGCATTGTTGCATAAACGCTTTCGAGTTTTTGAAGAGTAAAGCCAATGTTAGTGTCTCCGACACACATAAGGTGTCTGAAAAGTCTCTGTATGCTGATTGTTCTAATTATGGTAATGAAATATTTTTCAACTGAATTTGAATGCAATGAAATCAATTCGCCATGTGAAACGATAAATGACATGTTTGGCCCATTTTTACTCCTGAGACATTACAGGGGTGAACACTGATGATACATAAGACGAAACGAACTCTACCGCCATATGCAATTGATGAGAACTGACAGAAACCTGTAAAAAAAACGTCAATCAAACGTTTATCTCCAGCTCAAGAGTCTACCTTAACGATATCGGCCGCCAATGTCGCAGTACTTTCCTCTCTTTACGTGCCAAATGTATATTTTCATTCGAGCAAAGACTGTATGCAGAGTGACTTTTCATATATGCTGTACACTCTTCATTATTCCATTTGCAATCCAGTTATCGAACGCACAGTACAGTTCAAAGAACACCGCGCAGAGGAACAACACTGTGGTTATCTCAGCTATATCTGGATGATGAGGCAAGAATCGCCACTAAGAAAATAGAAAAGTGTTTGATTAAGATGCGCAAGCTGTTTACTTTTCCATCACATATGCGTACACAAACAACAGCTACTGCACACTTACGACAGCTTCAAAGCACTGTGAGCTAAGTAAAAGCTGTACCGGCAGAGTACTAACAAGCAGGAGTCAATTTTCATCTCGCGGGCAATTAGTGTAAAGAATTTTCAATCAGGTTATATGGAAATTCAGAATACCTTAAATTAAGTATCAAATAAAGGTTTTAACCATGTAGCATAGCGTATAGAATAAATTAGTGTGCTGACTCGCGTGTTATGCATGGGATCACTTTAGCAGTGCCTAAGTGGAAATAAAAATCGTTTATCTTATTAAAATTATATTAAAACGCAGGCAAACGCTTTCTATATAAAGAAGGATATGATTTTTAAAAATTGATAGTATATATATATATATATATATATATATATATATATATATATAAACACATACTTTTAATGTCAATATAAACTGCTGGTCATTGAAATTGTAACACATTGTGCGTGTTCATAATGATAGCACCGCGGAAATTATAGATGTAATCTTATTCGGATGTTTGACGGAGCAGTTGTGATCCTTCCCGTCCGTGTGTTTGTCCTACCTCGATCCACTGATCTCATATTCATTTTACTGTGGAGGCATTTTGTCCAGCATGAGCACCGACTTCTCGGAATGACATTCCGCACCCTCGGAATGTTTCCAATTCAGACACCTGCTTTTATTGTTATCCAATTTTCGACGAGTCATACTCGCTCATTCTGAGAAAACATGGGGTCGGTTTCACCCATTTCTTATAGGTGTTGCAATTTTAATGATCAGCATAGTATACACAAGCGCTACAATTAAATATATAGGCCTCAGGGATGGGCATAAGAGCCGCGGCCACTCACTGAATTATGGTAATATAAAAAAAGAAAAGTAATTAGTAAAGGCCAGTTAATTACAGGTAGTAATTAACATTTGCGGTCCCTTCAAAGGATGTTTTAATAATTGAGATGCATAATGACATATTTTTATGGAAAAATAGCTCAAGTGTTAAAAGATTTATAATGGCTGCTGTAATGAAATGTTGACTGAACAAAAAATTTACAACACTTGCCCCCGCCCCCAAAACTATCCTGTTTCCTCTTTATGGAAATTCTGCAGACGCTTACATAAACTGAGGCGGCTAAAAGGGCCAATTTTTATAAACTACATTATTTTAAAAGGATAAGCTGCGTACCCAGCAGGAGAGGTGAATTAAACTTTGGAAGGTTTCCGGCGAGACTTAATCGATGTAAAATATTTCGAAAATTTATGGAATGCATGAGGTACTACCCCTGGTTTCAATTTCTAACACACCCTCGGTATTTCAACGTTTTTTTGACCATGAGCAAGGTAAGTTTCCGTCATCATAGGAAAAAGAAAATTGTTCAGCGAGAGAGATAGAACATCCTGCGCCTGCGCGCAACCTTCTTCTGTAGCAACTAGAAAACATTAGTTAATTGTTTAAATGAGAAAAATACGCACATGACAATACGCGAAAGTGAAACAGTCTGTTTGTCATCTTTAGTTTGTATATTTATCTCTTTTTAAGATAAAAACAACCAAATAGTTCACTAGAATGCGATATTTAGTCTACAGGATGTTCCGGCAGATGTCCGAAAAGTTCATGTCGTCATAGCAGGTGGTAGAGAAGCCGTCTACAGCTGTGTGATGTAGGCTGAGTGCAGAGAAGTCGTGCGTCAGGACGACACTTGCTCTCTGAAAGAATCTGAATTTTACTATTAACTCTTCGCTGAAATTAAAATAGCAACTTCTACAATACCAGAAAGTTGGCGATCTTTTCGGGAAATCACAAAAGTTCAATTTAAAATTTCAGTTTTGTCCTTAAGTGTCATGAAAAACGCCTATTGTTGGCATTTTCACCGTAGTTTGAATTGCAACCTGGGAAAAAGCGCGACCTCACTCAATGATAATCTTAGCACAGTGAATTAATCTGTTCTCCCCTTTAACAGTTAAGATATTCGAAATTTAACAGAACTAAAATAACAAAGCCTACGCACTTCTTGGGTTATACATCTTAATGTTTTAAATGGACAACAGTTCTATGATTACACATTTTAATCTGCAAAAATCTTGTGCTCTTTAAAAATCAGTTTTCACAGTGCGCGATAATTTACAGTAATTTAATGCACGTCTCGAAGAAAGTAAATATCAGTCATGAAACTGTTCACCGTCACGAATAACATCAGTAGCCAGTAGTATTTTTATTGCCCAATACGACCGTTGCGTCATAGTTTTGAAAGTCCACCACCGACAATGGGAATTTGCGAAAGTGAGCACATTTACTCTTCAATCCGCTGTGATTTCCGTATAGGGTAATCAAAATATCTTTGTTTCAAGCTTTAGATATAATTTTACTCCTTTACATTTATTTTATAATCCCTTTCAATGACTATAAAGATGATGTAGAAGTATCAATTTAAAAACACTATAATGTTTCAAAACATTTAATATTCAACGACAAGGTAAAAAGGCACTTTACTCCACTAGCCTTTAGCTTACTTTGTACATTTATGTTGCTTTATTTTCATTTCAGAACTTAATATTCATGGCAACTGGCATACAGATCCACGACACGACCAATAAAATAACAATAACAATAATAATAACAACAACAACAACAATAATAATAATAATAATAATAATAATAATAATAATAATAATAATAATGGTGCTTGGAGTAGAAGCCCAAGGTGCATTAATACCAGGATAAGTACGAAGACTCTCCAGTGCCCAAGCCACGACGTGGATCTCCATACATTACTATGACCACCATCAGAGCACCTCTTTTGTCTAAAGTTAACATGGAAAGCCTTCAGACTACCACTATTTGTGTACATTAGAAAAGAGCAAGCAAAGAGTTATCTAGATGGCTCGAAGATGTACAGGAAACTAAGTCACTATTTATCATCGGAGTTTTATAGCTAGATAGTCCATTTTGTCATAAAAATATTAGAAGTACGTATAGGACTATACAACGGCTGAAAAATAAAGTCAGTGGCAACAATGTCTACACGCTATTAATAAATATGTGAGGGCGTTGTTGTTCTCAGCATGTCTAGGGGAATGGCATAACTGTTCGACACACTCAGCTTCACTTGCGCACTATCTGTAGAAGAACGAACACAAAACTGTCAAGTAATGGTGTAAATTTGGACTGCCCTAAAGTTATATTTTCTAAAAGGGATGAATATGCGTGGATTAAAATTGAAGTAGCGCGTGTTAGGAACGTTAGAGAATGTTATGCAGGTCTACGAGAAACCTGCTGTAATGAAACTTTGCTACATCAAACAATGAACCTGGGATGCCAGACTTAAGACAAGGATACAATAGGGTGGTAGATGCACCAGGTCGTCTTGTTCTTGAAGTATATTATGTTGATTTGATTCAATCATGCTGGAAGTGGGTCATTGATGTACAGCGAGGGAGTTTGCCGCAGAAGTCAGAACAAGCCACACTACAGTGATGCAGTAGGGCGCTTCTCAAATATTAGCCAAAACGGATGCCCGGTGTCTTCCAGAAGTGTGACAGTGGGTGATAAATGTGACAAGAGGAATGTATTGAAGGAATGTAAAAGTCTCCAGGTTCTAAAATAAATTATTTAGTACTTATGAATATATCATGACTTTCTTTCCAGCCCTCATAGGTAACGTAGAAGTTGCACCTCAAATTTCATCTAAAGGAATACGTGGTACTCACATTCATTTAAGTAATAATATAAGAAGCTAATAAATATCAAAATAGTCAAGAAAAATTAAGAACATGTAAAGATAGCAAACGAGATAGTTTCACTCATTTTTATGCCTGTCAGAATATAAAAATATAATAGACATAACTTTTTTCATAAATAAAAAGTAATCTGCAATGAAACACGAATTTGAAGTTTGTACCAATTATAAGAACTTCATCTAAAGGAATACGTGGTACTCACATTCATTTAAGTAATAATATAAGAAGCTAATAAATATCAAAATAGTCAAGAAAAATTAAGAACATGTAAAGATAGCAAACGAGATAGTTTCACTCATTTTTATGCCTGTCAGAATATAAAAATATAATAGACATAACTTTTTTCATAAATAAAAAGTAATCTGCAATGAAACACGAATTTGAAGTTTGTACCAATTATAAGAACTAGCTTGTGCAAAATAAAATATTTGTTAATATATACATTGTTGCTCTATATTATTAAACCTTACCTCATTCTTTCAAGGTAGGAATAATAATGCCATTTTAACATAATTATAGGAACGCGTTTTCTTAAATCTTTGATCAAATAAATAATTCGGCACACATTCAATATGACTGTCCCCAATAAGTACGCTCTCAGTAACTATAAACAAAATATTTTACTCGTATTTACATCCTGTAATTTTAGATTAATATTAAATTTTTCAATTTATCTTCATTTAATATAAATTCATTAGCTGTGAAACAATGCTTAAGACTCAAACAAAATGTTTCCAATTTTATGTAGTTATTTTATACAGTAGCTATTATTATTATTATTATTATTATTATTATTATTATTACTATTATTATTATTATTAATATTATCATCATCACCATTATCATTATCTTCATCATTATACAGGGAAGCGATACTATTCATATCTTTGAAATTGTAGAATAAGGGAATATTCAAATTAATCATTTAACATAATGCAAGATAAAATAGAGCCCGTACAGAGCTGTGAGGAACACCAAGTACATATATACAATTTCTGACTTTTGTCCAACAACAACAGCTAGGCTTACTAAATGACTGTTAAACTTTTGAGTTCTTATACAAAGAAATAATGTTTATCAATATGTATTATATGGTTCACGCAAACTAAGACTTTTCTCAAATCACAGAAAATAGTGAGAGCAGACTTATGATTCGCAAAAAAATCCACTATAAATCTAACAACATTGCTGATTGCAAGGATTGTAACTATTTGTGCACAATCGAAAACCATACTGGTTAGTAACAGTACTATTTGGTTTATTTACATAGCTCTTTAACATTTCAGGTTATCAGCTTCCTATTCAATTCAGGGCATGAAACTACCAATAAACGTTACTCAGAGTCAGAGATCTCTTCTTACGAACTGGGATTATTTTACGAGCCGTAAATCTTCGACACGTAACCCACGGCTTTACTTCTATTCGGAAGGAAGCCATGCTTACGATTTTTATTCCCAAAAAATTCTTCGGCCCTGCCGGGATTGAACCTGCGATCTTTGGTTTACAAGGCAAATATGGTTACCACCAGATCACCAGGGCCGACTACTGGCTAAGAGGAAAATATTCACTATACCCAAAGTATTTGATTATTTGATTTTTCATTATAGTTTCAAAATATTTTGAAGCAAAAACTGACGTTAATGCGAAATCAAATTATATGGATATTTTATTACCATTTTGGTATACACGAATTACTTTCATAATTTTTAAAGTATCTGAGAAAAGTACAGTTATTAAAGGATATGGTAAGTGGATATAAAGTAAGATACACGCCTTGTTTCAATCAGCTGGGCCATGAGCGTATCTGGGCATGACTTCTGCAACAAACTCCAGAAACTTCAGAACAAAACAAAATTGCATGAACGTTTTCTGAGCTTAGTCTTCGGAATTTTGAACTGAACAGTTTATGGACGACAAAAATTAAGTTTAGTCATTTCGCCTCAATTAGCTGGCATTCCAATGAAATAAACCTCACACTAGGGCAGCTTGTCTCGAAGGCATGCCGAATCCGGACGTGATAAGCATATACTTCATTGCTCGGGTGCCAGCTCCGATCATTGAAGTAAATAACAAACTTGTGTGAAACCGAAAAGTACAAAATAGCTAATTCCGCGAAAACTCGAATGCTTTTAAAATCTGTAAGAGTCAACAACAGTGAAATAAATATACAATAATAGTGAATGTGATAAACTTTTACAAATGAAGGAAGTCCAGTAGTATAATTTAAAGATAAATGATAGAAAGTCACCTATTAATCTCATTAAACTTTGAATTACATTGTGAAATCGAAATTTATATTAATTAAGATTAATAACTATGCAAATTATTATGTTTAATTACTAAAAATAGCACATTATTTAAACATTTCGTTTCACGCTTTCTTATTTTTATAATTTTAAAATATTTTGCGTTAAAGAAACAAAACTTAAACACCTGGAACTGTAAATTTCACTGGCAGGGTCAAATCTATATATCTGCCTGGATAACTTAAGCATCGGTGCTGTTCCCTATAGTACTTTACAATCAACTACAGTGTGTGCATCAAGGTTCTCCTGCTAGATAAACCTGCTATATACAATTTAGTTTGCTGGTGATAGATAAAGTAGCTGTATGATTGCTATGAATTCAAAGGTAAAGGAAAAAAGTGCTACGAATGTAAAACTGAGCTAGGTATTTTTGTCGATTCGTAAAATTGCAAGAGAATATCACTATCTTTTGGGAAGCGCATTACACCATTTCAGGTAGCTATCAAGATTTACTATAATGATAACCTCGAAAAACTACAAATAAATTATGATATATTCCCTAGAATCAAGCGCATAACGAATAAATGTAAAACTACACCACAAATATATGCAGAACTAGCAGAAATGAACAATATGTTGCAACATTAAAAACTTTCAGAAACTGATCTAAAGGGGCATGCGTCAGTAAAGAAAACTGCTAAGACATATTGACACATAGATCCTTCAATGGACTATACAAGCTCGACACGGACACCTGCTAATTGGTGAAAATACTTTACGTAGATGAATCCAAATATGAGCGCTTTGGTACGAGGGCAATGGAAAGGGAAACAAGCATGTTCTGCTGTTAAACAACCTGGAGATATTGCGAAAATTAAAAAAAAAAAAAAAAAAAAAAAAAAAAAGGATCACACATGACATTATAAAATTTCTCAATATCTAGATTATGTTGTTTTAGGACGCCCTTTAACATTTCAGGTCATCAGCGTCACATTCTATTCAGGGCGTGAAACTGCCGATAAATTTTGCTCAGAGGCCTCTTCTTTCAGGCTTGAGGTTCTTTATCGTGTCGTAAATGGGCACGGGGCCCATGGCTTTACTTCCCTTCCGAAGGAAGCCATACTTAGGATTTTACGCCCAAAAATCCATCGATCCTGAACAGGATTGAACCCGATATCTTGCGTTAAGGAGGCAAGTATGGTTACTTGCACCACCACTTGGTTACTTGCACCATTAGGACCGACTATATCTGGATTACATCAAATAGGGAACGTTTTAACCTTGCGGCAAACTAACAGTTCCAATATTGATATGGGTACCGCATGAGATCCTTATACATATTTAAAGAAAAGCAGAGAATGCTGAAATATATGGTTTGTTTGTCTTAAAGTCAGAACTGCAGCTCCATAAAGTTGTATGAGACAAAGCAGATGGAGATATTCAGGAAGCGCATTTAAAAAGCTTTAAACATTTTCTAGGAAACTATACAAGTAGGATCAGATTACCTCCAAGAGCGTACCTATAACATGGGTATAAATGAACAATCTTGAGTTTGCCAGACAGTTACCAAATTCAAGGGGGGAAACTTAAATGAAAATAAAATTTAATTTTGCTCCTTGTCTCAATTATTGAATTTCTGACCTAAAATGTATTTCTGATATATTTGTGTTCATTTTATAAAGATTACGAAAAGACATTGCATAAAAATAATGAATGACCGGTAAAATATGGAAGTTGCAGAAAATCCATGCAACACTCTTTGCGGAAAGTACGTTGTAAACTAGGATCGCGGGTTCGAGTCTCCTTCGGATATGGACAAATTTAATGCGTTTGTTCGTTGCTTATATGATGTCTAAAGGGAGTGGCCCCGCGTAACGTGGATATAATTCAATTGATTCCCCCATTGTAGTTAATGTGATCTGTATTGCATCTGGAACAAGCCTTAGACCTAATTCCTGCAATTGATCATGAGCGATTGCATTTTCAGTTAAGATGAGGGGAATACTGCAGGAAAAATTAAAGCGAAACAAATATATTAAGTCAAAATAAAACGGAAAGGAAGAAATAATAAAATACTCTGCTTTTTCATAAAATAGCACGTTGGTTATATTTAAACGTTCCATAGAAACATTGTATTTCTTAAAATTAAACTTATCTTCGGGGATATAATTTCAGATACCCACTTTAGAGATAAATACACACCAGGAACATACTGGCATGTTAAGAAATAATGCATTTATAAAACGCTAAAGGCCGTGAAGCTACATCGCTGTTAAACTTCCATAAAAAAGTTCCCTTCCTCACCTCAAGCCGAAACCCATTTGTGTAATCTTATCACGAGAAAGGTAGAAATTTGATACCAGGCTCATTTTCTCTCTCCGCTTGAAGCTTTCCCACAGACCGTGGCGGGATCGGATGATTCTTTCTACCTTGGCAACCCTACTCGGGAAGCTTGCGTAAACTTCATGGCTCTTGGATCGTATTCCTGGTTTTGAATGTCAATCCTAAAATACATACACTTCCTCATTGTCATTACAATGACTTTTTATAGATCTGGAAGTGAAGTTCAACCAGAGAATACAAAATGGTTAACTTCGGAACAAACTGGTCTGCATAGTTTAATAAACAGCTTAATTGGGAGCAATATTCAGTTTTTAATTACATTTGAAATAACTATAGGAAAATATTATTTTTAAATTTTTAAAGCAATGACCACAAATGTTGTCTTCGGTTCGATGTTTGTGGTGGCACAAGGCACTCCCGAATCTCTTGGCACGCTAGGAAAATCAAAATGTTACCTTTACTGACACTGAATACCAATATCCAACATGATGTTAACCCACTTCGATACAGTCAATGTTGCTACATATAAAATATTATGTTAACCAAAAATGATAACTATATCTATGCAGATGTTGGTAACCAGTATTAGTTAAATGTTCCAGTTATTTAAACAAATATTTCCCAAGCATTCTGTGGAAAATTCTTTTCCTTTAGCAGATAAAACTGTCAATTTATTTACTGAGATTTGAAAGCGCGACTTTAAAATATATATAAATAGGATATTACTCAACTATTTTTGTTATATATATAAATAATAATAGCATATTTATAAATATGAAAACGCACCCGTTTATTTAATTCTACAATAATTGTGAAAAATGAAACGATTTCTTATATGTTTAAAATATTTAAGATTCTATGTGAAAGTTGATATACACATTGTACGTGACGAGTGTTTGTGTATATTTCATGGTATTTGATGTTTCCTAGGTAAAATGAATTTTTCTGAGAATTTACACATAATTACGAAAATCTATTTTTAAAGACGATTTTGCTGATCAGAGAATTTGGAACCGCCACGGATGGCCCAGGTCGTTAAGGCACGGACTCGGGGAGGTACCTAAACTTAGGTTTGGAACGTTTCCTTCCCAAAAATAAACGAATATCCTTTCCCAGTTTTTCACTTCATCTCATATACCTTAGGTTCTGGTGGTGTAGTGGTTACCATACTTGCCTCCTAAGCCCAAGATTGCGGGTTCGAACCCGGCCAGGACCGATGGATTTTTTCGGGAGTAAAAATCCTATGTATGGCTTCCTTCGGAAGTGAAGTAAAGCCGTGTGTCCCATGTCGTATATTTACGGCACGAAAAAGAAGAACCTCGAGCCTGAAAGGGAGGCCTCTGAGCAAAATTTGTCGGCCGTTTCACGCCCTGAGTTGAATGGGACGCTGATGACCTGACCTGTTAAAGACCGTCCATAAATAAATCAATCAATAAAAAAAAATCTCATGTACCATCAGTGTCCACCACCTGTGGTACCTCAGTAGTAAAAACGGGCGTTAAACACTACTCAAAGAGAGAGAGAGAGAGAGAGAGAGAGAGAGAGAGAGAGAGAGAATTTGAAAGATCTACAAGTGTTTTCACAGTGTCATAGCACTCTAAGTAATATGCAGAATAATATTGAAAGCCATACAAAATTATGATCCACACCGATACTTGCAATTTTTAATAATTTCGTATGTAAATAAGAGTAGATATTCTACAACTTTAATAATTACATTCTTTTAAATTAATTTATTATCTAAAAGATGAGCAACATTTTTTCAATTTTTAGGAAGCCTTTACAAATTATTTTTAAAATGGTACTAAAGTTGAGTTATATAAAATAGTATATGATTTATTATTTGAAATAATAATAATATTAATAATAAGTAGTACATCCTGAAATATTCTTCTCATTCCCCAAATAAAGCCAAATTTATAAGTGCCCTTTGTTTATTTCTACTGACAAATAGTTGAACCAAATAATAACATTTAAAGTTGCAATTAGATGCATTAAACATTCACAAAATTGCACTGCTGATTTTACCTTTTGTAAAAGCTGACCTGTACAAAAAATAAAATATTATGCCTATTTATTGTCGATTTCTTAAAATAAGTTCCCTTGGTGAAAATCAGCAGGATAATTCCCAAAAAATGCCGAAAAAATCGTTACAAGTAATTTATTAAGGAAAAAAAGCAATGTTGAATTTTAAATTAAGAGAAATACTGATAAGTTTAATAATTTTGTGTAAAATAAATAATAAAAGAATAAAGTAAATTCAATTAATGTTATAATATGAATGCACTCCTTGAAATACGAGAAATTATCTCTGAATTTTCCCCAGTCCCATAAAGCTAATTTTCAAATACTCACCTTTGTAAAGGTTGTGTTCGTGTAACAAATTAATCTACTCTTTGTAATATTCACATGTATTGTACTATGATATATTCACTTAACAAACCAAACATGCCAAATTTGTAATTGCCATTTAGTTTAATATCCACTGAGAAATATCTTAATCTAATACCAACATTTATAACTAAATAATTTAGTAATTAAAACTGATCAATCCTTTTATTTTCTACAAACAATCATAACTTGTTATATTTAAATAAAATTTTCTTAGATAAATCATTAAGAACTAGTAGAATTTGGAAAATGCATTACATATTGTAATAAGAATAAAAGATGTAGCATACGTGCTTACCGTTGTTAGAATACATAAAATAAAAATATATATACATTGCAGGAAATTTTTTCCTAAGATAATACAAGCTCTATCAGTGTATTAGGGTACTTAACATTTAAAAATACTTTCATATATTACTTCCCTTATATATTAATTAGTTTGTACAGTTTAATTGACAAAACTACAGGTATTTTAACTTTTAATGCATAATATTTTTATCCTAGTGTAAGGAATTCGCTTGGGATGCAGTTTTCGGTTACCCATTGTGCAAACTACTAGCCAACTAGTTAGGCAAACTCAAACTACAGCGGTGTCATAAAGGATGTATATTTAGGATACTGTTTGAAAATTTAGGAGATTAAAATGGTTAAGTGTGCATGTATTTCTTTTACCGATGCTCTTCATTCACACCTCAAAACACTTGAAAATTAAAAAAGAAACTGGAGGAGCGCAGAAAAGTATTTCTAAAGAATTATAAAAATATATATCCGGCGAAATTCAACGCTGCGAGAGATGATACGGATTGGAAAAGACTGCAGCACAGGATGTGTGATTGAATACTCCGCCCTAGGCCAAATTTAACATTTCCACCAGCAGCATATAACTGCAGAGGCGTGCTTGTAGGGGATGTGGATGTTGGATGCCTTTTGAACCGAGATGAGATAGGAAAAAGGAGAAATTGGGGAGGGGATTGTGATGGAAAAGGGAGTGGAGTGAGTGGAAGAGGTCGAAGCCTTAATATGCCATATCCTCTCTCCGATGTCGTCATCATCGCGCACGTCCGCTTTAGGGGTGGGGACCAGGGATCCAAATGGAGGAAGAGGGGATTCAAGAAGAAAAGTGGAGAGACAATGTTTTTCTATATCGTAGGAATGCTCTGAACATCAAACTATGGGCACCATGCTTTTGCTCTGTAACGGAGCATATAAAAACTTTCGTTGGAAGCATAGCACGTTTCCTCAATCACAAAAATATTACGGGAGAATCAGGAGCTTCTAGCCATCTCCAGCGGATTATTGTCCGAAACTAGTGTACTGTTGCCATGAGAGGTGCAATTTTACGGGAAATCTTGACAGCGGCTCTATACGCCATTAATTCTAAAGGACGCCAGTATCTGATTCATGTTAACGCCTAGATGGAGAATTGGCCCTTAGTGTTCCCTAACTGCCAAACTACGAATGTTCAGCATCCTTGCTGTGGCTCCGAATCTTCTGTACCACTTTATATAATCCACCCTTCCAAAGAAGTACAGCACTCAGCACTCTAGGATGAGAAAGTTCAAATGACTATAATAGCAAGCAAAACCACAATATATAAATAACTACACCACGAGAGTGCATGGGTGTCTAGCTGTTGACTCACTGAACGGGTTAAAGTTTTATAAGTAAGGTTTAGATTTATATTACCAATAAACTTTAGGAAATTGTCTGCTTTTGCGTTCTAAAAAGAGCAAAATGTGAGTTTAAAAGCTCAGAATACGATCTAAAATACTGCAACAATGTATAAATGTTTTACTAACAAATGTACAATGCTTCCCCCCTTCATTTCTTCCCTTTGCAGAACTGTCGATAAGTCGAAATATAATGTATGACTCGTAAGTGATAACACTTAAAAGTGATGTGCATATACCTTTCAAGATATGACATAACCTTATATACTGTCTTCTGTCTTCGTCAGGAGAATTAAGCTAGATGACGATATGCATTTTCAATTTCTCAATGCGAAGAACATGCGGTTGTCAAGGAGTAGAGCTCTGTCTCGTAGAAACTCGTTTTAGCATCACTTCTCAAAATACTTGGCATTTAGAGACCTGTACTTTATTTTATGGAGTGTGTGATGAAACCACAATTTCACGCATATGTGTTGAAAACTAAGTTCCGCTGCTAGATGAAGACGAACTGCTGTGTGGTTTCTCAAACAGCAATCGTTTTCTGCTCTTCGCGGCAAATTTCTTATTTATAGTTTTTGTGTTTGGTGGCACAGTGTTGTAGCACAGTAAAACGCTTCTCCACCAGTACTTTCATTTTACAGAATTTGCCAAATAAAAGTTCACCTTAATAAAATACTTTTTCCGAACACTTTGACAAAACCACGTATCTCAAAATATCAGAGCATATAACTTTAGCAAGATCGGGGGTTCAAACCCGGCCAGCATCGATGGATTTTTGGGGCGTAAAAATCCTAAGTAATAGCTTCCTTCGCAAGGGAAGTAAAACCGTGGGTCCCGTGTCGTACATTTACGGCACGAAAAAGAACCTCAAGCCTGAAAGAAGAGGCCTCTGAGCAAAATTTATCGGCCGTTTCACGCCCTGAATTGAATGGGACGCTGATGACCCGAGATGTTAAAGAGCGTCCGTAAATACATCAAAGTCAAATGCACTTAACTTTACGTATCGTCTGCAAGAGGCCAAAGCATATTGGAAGAGAGAAGAGAAAATTTAATTGAAATCTTTTTCGGTGCTTTTACTTCCATTACTCAGAAAAATAATCAACTTCCGCTATCCGGAGAACGGTAGGGAGAGCGAGAGAGAGGTAGTTTATGTACCTGAATCACAAGCAATATAGAGGTCAGTGTAGAAGGGACCAAAGGACAGAAGAATAATAGGAAGTGAGCACTAATATAATTAGTTATACTTTTTCTAAACTGTTTTTAGGAAATTGTAGCGAGTGGGATGTAGTGTGTGTGAGTGACAGAGAGAGAAAGAATATTATGTGCTTAACAATTTCTTTCTTGTTTGCACACATACATCTACCAGTGGCCCAAGGCTGTACTCTATAGGTAAAGAACCTTTCATCCTCGTTCTTTTGTCTCATACCACATTCCTCTTATGCCGTTATAGGAGCCCTAACTTAAAAGTGCAAGACATATAATTTAAGGAAAAAGATAAAATAGTAATTGACACTTATGGCAAAAGCGCTGTGATAACAATGAATTTAAATAGTTGGCGATATGTGGGAAAACATTTAACTATAACGAAAAAATCCTTGTACACCACATTTCAGTTAAAATATAACCTACAAGGTATACTCATTAAGTTTTAATTATCACCTCTAAAAAATAAAGTAATTAATTTTTTTGTTTGTTGGCATGTACATGTCCGCAGTTCTGGTACACATAGAAATCCCCGCGCCACTAGCACGCCGCTAAAGAACCCAAAACAAAATGGCGCAGTCCATTGACAGAGTGGAGTATCGTGCGGCAATTCGTTTTCTGCATTAGAAAGGGAACAACCCATGCTGAGTTAGTGGAAGTGTACGGCAACAATGCACCATCATATGCCACAGTGGTTAGATGGCGCAGACGCTTTTAGTGTGGTCAAACAAGTCTGAATGACGAAGAAGGAAATGGCAGACCATATCTCTGTGAAGAACCACGCATCGCAAGAGAAGTGGAGGCCCTAGTGCTCAAGACCGGGTACCACAAACGAGGCGTTAGTGGAAAGAGTGAAAAATCAGTCATGGTTTTCAACATCTTGCACGAATTTTTGAACATGACAAAGGTCGCCACCTGCTGGGTTCCGCGACTGCTTACACCCATTCATAAAGCTTGTCGAACCGAGGCAGCAACGGAAATGTTGCGGCTGTGTCAGCCCAACCCAGACGACTTTAGCCGCCTAATCACCATGGACAAGTATATCACTACGACCCCGAGACAAAGGAGCAAAGCAAGCAGTGGAAACACGTAGATTCCCCACTGCCGGAAAAGGCGAAGTCCTAACCATCATCGGACAAGGTGATGCTGAGTGTTTTTGGGACTGCCATCAGGAGCATACTACCAAAACCTCTTGACGAGGTTAGGAGAGGTTGTAAAATCTAAATGTCGTGGGAAGCTGTCCAAAGGGGTCATTTTGCTTCCTGACAACAACGCCCCAGCTCATTATGCAAAGGACATAGTCCACATGCTGCTTCATTGGACATTCAAATTTAGTCTCACCCCCCCCCCCGTATCAGTGACTTATTCATCTATCCTCGGATGAAGAAACCAAACCATTGCGTGGCAGATATTTCCAGAATGACTACGAGGTGATTTTCGAGATGGGTTTCCTGAACAGTCAAATGCAGACTTCTACAATCAAGGTCTCCACCAAGTCTTCCACCGTTGGGAAAAATTTGTCGCATTGAAGGGTGAATATGAGACGGACTAACACCGTCACCAAGTTTCATGGTCGCAGTTCGGTTTCTTCGAAGTGATAATTAAAATTTTATGACTACACCCCGTAAAATGAAAATATAGTTAAACTTACATTTATTGGACAAAAAAATTCTTTGTGTTCAGAAAAGTTAGAAACATGTTTAAATTAACTTAGACCTGAAAAAACAGGTCAAAATAAACTCATTACATTTTATAAAAATCCCAGCCTTCCTTATACGTATTCAAGTTAATCAGAGTCAGATATTTTTCTAGCTAAAGTTCTGGTTTAGTAGCAAGTTCAAATGTTTGTTATAGATATTCATTCAGATTCTAAAATACTTTTACTAACAGCACCTTACATAAATTTCAATATACGATGGTATTATATCCATTTAGAAAAATACCAAATAAGCAAAGTAGTATATGACTTTACACAAATATTCCTGCTTTTAATTGTGAGTCTGTCACTGTCAATTTTTTAAGGTTCTTTGTGTTACATATGATGCTTATAATACACAAATTTATACAGACTACTTAAAAAATATGCCTGTTTCTTGACCAATATTGTTCATTCGTCTAGAAGCGCAGTTCATGCATAGTGGCTCTCCTTCACAATTAATATCCATGCCTTTAGATACCTGAATAAAACATTTTGAAGTCATAAACCAATTGCCCAGCCTCCACGACCGCCTAATTTATGCCCATTGCATTCCTACTTAAGGAAATAATTTGGAAACTTTTCCCAATCCAATTGTGATAAGCTGCCAAACAATGTGTAACATACCCGGTATTTGCGATCGTGTTTGGCAACGAGAACTGGAAGTAAAGGGTAAATTCAGAGAGGGGGTGTACTTTATTAATTCACTTTAAAATAAAATGAAGACCCTAAGTAATACTCAACACTTAAAATAGAGGAAATTACCTTTCATGGTTTACATATGAGGAAATTATTCATAAAATTCTGTATTTCATTTTGAAACGTCCGTCGTGTACACTTATACGAAACACAACATGTATATGTATATCATAGGAAATAGCTCGTCAAATTAACAAGACCACGTGCATATTTGAACAAAGGCGAATTGTATTACATAAAAAGTATAACTAAAATTTAATACACACAAACAGGGGAAAACAGCGCAACTCATGCCTGTGCGCAAAGTACAACTTTGTCAGTTAACGGGAAATAAATATTCTTCCCGCAATTATTTCTGTGCTCAGAACAAACGGGATGTACATTACTTCAGCAGAAGTTGTGTAGGTCTCGTGGACGAGACCCGTTCTACGAAAGAAAGAAGAAAAAAAAAACATCTAATTGTGCTGTGTAATTTTCTGCTTATTGTCGTAAGCTTCTAAGCAAATAACATACAATTCAAAATTAATGTATTTGGAAACCATAAAACTTAATTATTATAGCTAGTAGAACTCTGTAAGTAAGAATGCATTTTTCTACCTTTAAGATTTGTAAAATGTCAAAACGCCAACCTGAGAACATGAAGAAGGCCAATGTTGAATACAAGGAGAGCAAGCATGGAGTGAATGAATGTTCCAAGTGATAAATCAATTAAAACAAACTTTTCTAAGACTTTATAAGTCTAAGTGAAAAGAGGCACTAACTCTAAACCAATTAATGAAACAAAAAATGATCTGATACCCGAAATCGAAAATGAAATGATAGTTTATTTATTGAAATTGCAAGAAAATGTGATTGTATCATTATATTGGGCCTAAAAAAGGTTAGTAATCCATTTTGCTGAAAAGAATTACTTAAAGCACAGAATTAATAAGAAAGAGGAAGTGGTTCTATTAATTCATGAAAAGGCAGTCATACTTGAGCCTATGTTAGTCCTAATGCTGTTTACTAGAACGAGTTGGTGGGTTCGATAAGAAAAATATTAATGAGTACTTCGATTTATATATTAGAAGAAATGTTTGACAAAGCTAGGAAACTTTTTCAACTAAAGACAAAGTTGAAACCCGATAAATGTTGTGCTATGCTAAGAAATTGTTTTAAAAGACATGGCGCGTTGCCAGATATGTGAGCAATGGACAATTGATTCCTGTGCCGACTATAGTTGTAAATTATTGCAGAAAATAACCTGCTTGTTCCATTCTATGAATGTAAAGAATAAATTTGCTTGCTATATCTATTTCAATCTAAAGTGTTTCATCATATTCTGCATTTATCGTACTTTAGAGCCCAGTTATTAATTTGTGTTTTTGTTTATTTTGATTGAAATAATATTGCAAATGTTTGATTAAATTAATTTTGTTTCCATTATAAAACAAAAGTTATGTAATCTAACACGGTGCGATTTAGGACATTTTAAGGTGCGACTTAAAACAATCAGTCTTTTAAATTTTCTTTCTTTCTTTCTTTCTTTTTAATTGATTTAGGTTTTTTTTTTTTTCCCTTCTTATAGTGGTTTGAACTATTTGATTACAGGTATACAGCCTATATGATATATTAACGAAAAGTTTAATATTTTGCTAAGAACCGTGCACAGCTTGTCTAGTAAATGTGATTTTTTTCTTAAGGGATGCAATTTATGCTACATTCTCCAATTGCACATTGGGCATAAAATAAAACTCAAGAGTTCAGCAGATATGTTCATGGAAGAACGTCTACCCTTCAATATTAAAGAATACAGAAGGAATAATCGTTTAGTCCTCATTACTTACTGCAGCTCGTGAAATGTTCGTATAAAGGTTGTCAGATTTAATTTTACCAAGTCGGTTGACCGAGTTCTTTAAGCCATGGACTCGTGAGCGGGAGATCTGAGATTTGATTTCAGCCAGGATCGTGCCCCCCCCCGACTGAGGCTTTGTCCAGGTTCTCCTCAGTCCTCATAAATGGAAAATGCCGGAAAGTTGCTTAAACTTAGGCCTGAATCGCTTTTTTCCTTTAAAAAATATTTTCCCTATTTATTATTTCATCTCATGTATCACGATTTCCATTGCATGAGATGCCTCAGTAAAAACGGGCGTTAAATACTATTTTCAAAAATGATTAAGTTTGAACGTCCATAAAGATAATTCTTCATTATAATAGCAGGGTATATATTCATATATTTAAACAATACTAATTCTCAGAGGCAGTAGCAGTGAAACATCTCGTTTACCGATAGTAACCTGTCTAATGGAACTTCATTAAAGATTCAGCACCTAGAAAAAATAACAGCAACATGCTTACCATGTACCTTGAAGCTATCCCTGGCTGCACGTCGATTACAGAGTAATTTATATAATTAATGTTTGTGATTTTAGAATCAGCAACTCAGTAGCTATATGCGAGTAGCGTTAACACAAAACTGGCGGGAATATTTCGTGCCACTGACCGTGGAAAGCGTAATTTACTATTCAGTATAAAAGGGATAGATTTGCCCAAAATTTGCGCAGCCTCAGAATTTTTTCCGGGGCCAGATACGTGTGGCTGACGTCGTCCGGATATCAGCGGAAGAGCGGCCTAGTACTAAATACCAGTCCCGGCGATAACGATAACGACGAGTGTCAGTCACCACGCTAATTTTCGATACAACATCATTGTGCTGCACTAAGAATTCTGTTGAATTAACAACCACTTCGCACTTGGCACCATTTGGTTAACGCAATAAACTTACGCGTTTGCCAAAATTACCTTGCCTGCGGTTCGATGTGAGACATGAGTTTGCCTGAATATTCATGTTAAGGAGAATAAACGATATCAGCAACTAAACAACGAAGTGTTATTTATAGTCGCCTTTTGCATCGGAATCTCATTCACTCAGTCCAGGCTGGCTCACAGCCGCCAAAATCCAGCGAGACGCCCTCGAGAGAGTCTCGTCAAAGAAGAATGGGGTGATCTGCAGCAGCCGTGGCGAAACCTGCGATCAGCGGGCTTAAATTATTTACCGCAGCAACCATTCAGCCCAATTTCCATCCCCCACCAACAATATTACCTATTTTCAGGCAAGCATTATACACAATTCAGCTCAAGATGAATTTGCCTACACTTAAATAGTTTCAAACAATAAAGTTGAAAAAAGCACTATGAAGAAATGACATCAGCATGAGTTCGAACAACTTGCTGTATGCTTTAGTAATGGGAGACGCTTCGAATTAGTCAGTTAAGAGAGGTCTGAGCAAAATGAAATTCTGTAAACGTAACTAGAAGGCGGTTTCATCCCTACTGAAAATAAAGATGATTACAATATCAGGAGATTAGTTACAGTATTGATATAAGCGTAAGGTCTCATATGTTTGTCATATGTTTATTTAACATTTCATGCCAATTGCCGAAATACTTCCAAGAAGGTGAAAATGACGATAGAAGTGTTTTAAAACCTTAAAGGGTCAAAGTTACCCAGCAGATGTAAGAACATTCAGGATGTTTCAATTATGCATTCCATGGATGTAACTCGAGCCCTTTTATTGCTAGATGAATGTGCTGCATAAGCCAGAAGAATGGTCTCATAGCACTCTTAGAACTGTGATATTTGCACCAAATCATCAATGGGTTGCTTTATCACAGAGGGTAAATAGAAAGATCTTCTGACCACTGTGCCTTTCGTAAAAGAAATCCAACTTTAATTTTTCTTTCATGGATATATTTTAATATTCTAAAGGAATACATTTCTTTCGCTTCACAGTCAGACTTAATGGTCAACCTTGCGAGATAATTATTACCAATTGTTACTTGCGTAGACCATCAGCAATGGATTGAGATACTGCAATAGCTAAAATCACCTAAATAATATTCTTTCTCTTTTAAGTCCAGGAAAATTTTCAAACAGGAATCCTAATAAGACGGCATGAGCGAAGAAATAAATATTTAGCAACAGAAAAACAAAGAAAGAAAATGAGACTACCTTTACCGGATTATATGCATAACTACAAATCCTATAGAGATTATATATCAATCCAACAGAGAAGATTTCCCTTCAACGGTAGTCGCGAGACAGATTTGAAAACTTGTGTAGAGAAGTGAGCACTGAAGGAATTACACTCTTGAAAACAAGAATTGTACAACACGTGCAAGTGGTGGGTTTATAAAAAATGAATAAGGAGGCCAACAAAGTACAAAAACTATGAGTATTTCGGAATTTTTACCGAGTTTCAAGAGTTTATTAATGTGCACGGAAAATAATGTATATGTTCACGCAAAATGTCAAGTTATAAAAATGTATCTTCCATCTATTGTTATAAGTATCTATCTAGACTGTTGTTTGATAGTTTGATAAAGAAATCTAAGGACGCCAAAGCGCTGATGCACTAAAACAATAAAACGTTTACTGATGATACTACTTTTTGCTACATTAGCTAAAAATAATGAATTTGTTTTAAGTCAAAAAAATTTTTTTAAAAATAATTTATGCATCGTCGAAAATAAACTATGAAATTCGAAACTGGTGTATTTTAATACTGAGTTAAAAAACACAACTTTTAGAAATTTATTTTGAAAAGCATTCAGTAAATTAAAAAAAAATATATAGGTGTATAGCCAGTAAATTCAAGCCAAAAGAAAAAATTACGAAAAATATTACAAATACATTAAAAACAGCGATACTATCTCAAAGTAATCAGAAATGACAGAGAATTGTTCTACAAGAGTAAATTATTTAACAAAGTCAGTTTATGCACCCTGTCCGCGCAGGTCATTGACCGGCAGTTGTTGAAGGTTATACGCATCGTTAGTTCCTCCACCACGTCTCCAGCTTGCCGAGCCATTGAGTTGTCACAGTGCTTTATTAAGAATTATGTCAAACATTATATACGTAGCGTTCGGTTTGGTGATTCGATTTTTGAAAGAGAAAAACTTTTAGCGAGCAGAAATCCATTGCCAATTATTCGAAGTGTATGGTAAAGGCATTTTGAGCGAGGGGGAAGTACACACTGTTATTTGTTTAATGAGTGTACAGTAATGCGCAATGTTGACTCCGGTCTTTCAACGACACAGTTGATGCATACGCTCGTGAAAACAGGAAAACCACTATCGATATGCTCCATGAAAGTATCTCCTACGAGATTGTTATGTTTTATTAAAGAAAAAAATTCTACAAGATATCACAAATTGTCACAAATGAAAACAGGTAGCAAACGGTTGAGTACTGTTCTTGTCATTTTTGGAGCGCTATTAGGAGACTTTTTAATGGTATTTAACGCCCGTTTTTACTACTGAGGCTCCACAGGCGTTGGGCACTGATGATACATGCAATGAAATGGGAAATTGGAAAAGGAATTCATTTTTTAAAGGAAGGGCGGGTTCCAGGCCTAAGTTTAGAATACCTCCCCGGCATTTGCCATTTATGAGAAATGAGGAAAACCTGAATAAAACCTCAGTCAGGGAGGACAGTCCTGGTGAGATTCGACCCCAGGCCTTCCGCTCACGAATCCGCGCCTTAATTAGAAGATACTGATAAATTCATAGACCATACCATGAAAGAACGACAGACGTTGGTTTTGCAACACATGGTGTTTTAAAAAGTGCCTCAAACAAGAAGGCCAAAAAAATTCTAGCAGACACCTTCAATACTAAAATAATGACCAGTAAATTTTGGAATAGAAGTAGCATCCTTCTAATTTACTTGTTCCATGAAGAGTCACTAATACAGTAGTATATTGCGCAACGTAGAAGTTTCGGCATCCCCAAGAAAATCCTGTTGGGGTTGTTTCTGCTTTATGACAATGAATGATTACGCTCGATGATAAGCAATATTGTTTAAGAAATAGGTTGGGATGTTACAGCCTTGACATGGCTCCTTCGGACCCATTACGCTAATGACCTGAGATGTTAAAGAGCGTCCTTAAATAAAAAAAAAAAATCGGACCCATTTATTCCTAAAACTGAGAAAAAGTTTTACGGTAAACAGATGCCAATGGATGAAGCGGTGAAAGAAACAGTTATACTCTGGTGAAATGCACTGATGAGAGGGTTATCTCATCAAGCTTGTGCCACTTCTGGATAAAGATGAGCTGTTTTAGTTAAATGCAACTATTTTGTATCTAATATATAAACTGATATTGATTTTAATAGGTGCTTCTATGACCCGGCTGAATTTATTTCATAAAACTGGCTCAAATTTTTTCTGAATATATCAGAAGAGTCAGAGTCAAGGTGTACATATATAAGGTGAATTTGTAACTCTACCCCATAAATTGAACAGAAGTTCCTCCAAAATAGGACCCTTTAGATTGGTTCTTTCAGCGTTGTAACACTATCACTTTATTTGGACTAAAATGTAAAATACGCAGGGTGCTAAAAGTGTATACGCACTTCAAGCAAAGATAAAGCTATGTTAACATAACAAAACTGAATTCACACAGCAGAAAATGATGATCAATAATCATCTTAGACATTTACAGTTACAGCAGTTGCTCAAAATGCCTATCATTGGCGTCGAAACACTTCTGAGTACGTTAAACTACTGATTGAGCAACGTTTGCGAAAGTGTCCTCAGCGATCGCAGTACATGCCGTATCAATTTCTTCCCGAAGTGCTGCCAGTAGAGCTGGTTTTCTACAGTATACAACTTCCTTAAGAGTTTCCCATAGGTAGAAGTTCAACGGGGTTAGATCCGGAGAACGCGGTGGAAACTCAGTCGGACCTCTTCGTCCTATACAGTGCCTTGGATTCCAGTGCGCGGGGCTTGTTGCTGTGCGAGGTCTCCCAAATCTCCTCTTGTGAACATCGCATACGGTACCATGAGTCTCAAATTTGTCTCGAATGCGTGCAATTATTACTCGCTTTGGCGGTTCTGTTCTGCACACACATCCCCATTGCCTTTGAATTTCAACAACATTCTCGGTTTTCCAATAGCACTTCAAAATTAATTTCCGCTGTTCAAACGATAATCTTGGCTCCATTTTGTTGTAGCTAACATAAAGTAATGTGAGTCACATCTGTTTACAGAACATCATATGATAATCTTGGCTTCATTTGTTCATTGTTCATTTACAATAAAGTTGGCTTCATTTATTCATTATTGATATACCTCTCACGTAGCAACGCTATCATAAGTATGTGAGTCACATCTGTTTACAGAACATCATACTACACATTGCTGTTGTTTTTCGGTCCAACTTTGAACATACTATTAAATAGATGTCTACTGCGAAAGTGTGTATACATTTTTGGCACTTTCGGTAGTAGTCTTTTATGGCCATTGTAGGCTTTGGATTTTGACGGAGCCGTGTCTTGGGGCTCTGATTGCCGTAATTTCACTCGTCTTTCTGTTGGGCAGTAGAAGTAATAAATATTAAATAAAAATGAGTAAAACTTCGGCAATCACCAGTTTCAAGACACAGCCCACTGAGGTAGTCCAAGAACATATAACATGTATTTATTTTGTTCCAGTTTTTGTTGAAACAGAAAAGCTAAAATATCTTCCGCGCTAAGGGCTGCAAACTCATTCGCAACATCACCAATTCATACCTTTTATAGTCAGTAAAATATTTGTCCTTTATACGATATTTAGGACTATTGATGAGCTATAGTTTAACTTGGGGTAAAAAAACTTTAGGTATTTCAACAAGTATCTTTAACTGATGGCTGGAGAATATCTATTTGAGAAAATGTGATCAAAATGGTATTAAACATAATATGTGCAACAGCGTACGTGTTTTTAATTCCTTAGTTTATTTGAACAATGAAAAATAGTTGAATCAAGACAATTAAGGTTTTTTCAGCTGAATTTAATGTGTCAATTGCCAAATGTTTTGACAGCAAAAATATATCTTCACACCTGTTAGCCCTAAAAAAGCAGTTCACACATTTTAAAACATTGTTTGTAACTTACTCGATCAATATGCATCTCTGTAATGGATCAACATGAAATTCCCTTGTGATATGTGCGAGAACATGAATAGTTGTAATAAATGTTATTACCGTGTTCTCTTCCATGTAGTGCAAAATAACAGCATTGTTTTACGGATGCAAGTATTGCTCGAGAATACTTTTTTTATTTTCCTCAACCAACAATCCAAAATCCCCATACTTTCCTGTGACATATCTTAGAGCCAAGTATAATATATGACCAATCCAGAAATATTGTCTCTTAGAGGATGAAGCAAGCGAGAAATTCGAGCAGGCTTTCCAACTACAAAAACACTAATGTCCTACTATACGTCGCGGCAAAATTTTAGTTCAAATACATAAGTTGGCAAGTAATATACCGTGATCATAGATGAGAAGGAAGTGTATTTCTATCAAAAATCCGACCACTAAGCATCATTAAACAAGTTGTTCATATTTATAAGTCTTGCCCTGAATGTGAAGGTGTTTCATTGATGCAAACTGTTACTTTCATCATACCGATATCTGATAGGTTGTAATGTCTTCAACCATTAAACGATCACGCATTCCATCTACTGCTTACATTAAACAAACCACCTTCACTTAAAACCTGGGAGCCAAATAGTCGTATTCCGAAAAAAAATTATCTATATCCGTTTACTACAAATCTGTCAACTTCTAAATGCTCAAGTAGTAAGTCTCTGATCATCACCAGTAGCTATAAGAAAACCTCCATGGGTTTTCTTATAGCATCACAGAGCGGCTAGGGAAGTTTTATTCAGAATTTTTTCTCAAACTGAAAAACCAAAAACTTATAACTTTGTTTGTGAGCACACTTTATACTATTTTGGAATGTTTTCACATTCAACATTGGACATTATAGGTCCTAAAATATTAGATATTAGATTATTACTATACTAAACAATTTCACAGTCTAGCACTGCTATGCTCTGTGCATACATAAATGATGAGGCTCCTGCCACGAAAATAACTAAGAACGCGAGAAATTTCCTGAAACCAGCTAAATTCAATTATTTTCAGCTTGGTATGCGCAGAAAATTTGAGGATTTTTATGCTTCATTTAAATTACAATGAAATTAAATTAATAGTGGATAAAATGCCACCTAAAATTCCTGGAGATTCTTCAACGTGGAATTCAACATTACCGGTATGCAAATGTTAATACATAATTTCTTGATTGAACTCTACTTTCTGAGTCACAGTGAGGGACTGAATACAACTACAGGCTAGAATACACAATAGAATAGTTCGAAAGTGAGGAACAGCTGAAAGCATCATCCCCTTTGGAGGCCTCGAAAGAATTCACAACTAGAAGTTACTTGAAGATAACTTTCCAAGTTCACGTGTTAGCTTCATTAAAGAGACTTAAGAGCTCTGCCTCCCATAATCATAATTTTCTCTCTTCTAAACTTTCGTTCGCCCTGCAAAGTTTTAACAATCACCGTTTGACAAAGTTTGAAGGAGCTTCTTAGCGTTGCTATTTTTACTTTATGTGATGTTCCAAGCAGGCTCTCGAGAGCTCTACTGACCAAAATTTTACTTTCTGGTATTACAACCGTGGTTAAAACATCTCTGCATTAAGCGAATGTTGATCAAAGAACGTAAAAACATTATCTATTATGAATTCCCCAGTAGCAAATCATTTCCCATTTTTTGTCATTTTAAACTTTATTACAATGAGAGTATATGAATTACGGGCCGGCAAAGCCCGGACGTAGACAATCCTTAAGGCTATATAATGCGTGTGCGGGTTGTGTTATTTGTGTTATTTTAAGCAAGGTATTGTCAGTGAGTTGTGTGTGTACGCCACGGGTGGCCGAGGTCGGCCGAGGTCGTTAAGGCGCGCACTCATGAACGGGAAGGTCTGGAGTTCGAATCCCGCCATGACCGTCCTCCCTGACTAGGTTTTTTTTTTTTTTTTTCCAGGTTTTCCTCAGTCTTCATAAATGGTAAATGCCGATGAGGTTCCCTGAACTTAGGCATGGAACGCTTCCTTCCTTAAAAATATCCTAAACCCAATATATCATTTCATTTCATGTATCATCAGTGTCCAACGTCTGTGGTGCCTCAGTAGTAAAAAAAAAAAGTGTGTGTTTGTGTGTTATTCGGTTGTTTCATTGTGTGTAAGATTTTGAGTTAATTGTTCTCAATTACCGTTGATGTCTGATTTCATGGATTCTTGAGTTCCATATTTCCAAGTAGAGTTCTCAACCATGGCTCCTCGGGCTCTCTGGGTTTTACCGTGCTGAAAACACAGTGCTAAACCACTACTCCCATCGTAGGGTCAATGGAACAGAATATTTAAAAGCAAATCACAATAACAATTATTTATTAATCCACCACTGTGGATAACTAGTCTGAGGAGTCTGCAAGACGCTGTCCAAGCTTGAAATCCCTCTATACCACCATAAAAATTCTACTCAGACATCAGACCGAAAATGTCTGAAGAAAAAGTAGTATGTGCTAGTACTATGCACGTTCAGCCGCACATGCGCAGAAGACTCGTACGATGCCTACTTTCCCCTCTCTGCGTCTCGCCCCGTAAAGAAACGGGCCAGGAAGTCAGACAACAGCATTTATTCCATAAAATTAATATAGTATTGAAGAAGGGGTTTTATGTGCCACACATATGCGAAAACAGATTCTTACAGAGAAATGATGTGAAGATGATGTGTATGAAAATATCCTGGAAATTTTGTTTCAGGTGCAGAAACTAAAAAGTTGTCAGAGACAGATTCTCTCAATGGTAAGAAAAGTGTTCCCTAATGCCGTGTTCTTACAGATGAAAAGTTAGATGAAAAACAAGAATTTATTACGCAGATGCCGCCAATGTATTGCCGCTGAGGGGCATCGTTTTGAACATTTCTTATAATAGAGGTTAGTACTTTTTAGTATCATTTTAAGTACACCATTGTTTTATCGTTTTGGTAAAAATATAAAAACTAGCTTTACGCATGACGATTTTACCTTTCTTTTTTCAGGTTGTGGCGACAGCAATAGGCAGCCGCGCTCGAACGACACATAACTCAAATAAATTCATGCCATGTGCTTTTAGTGCTGATAAAAAGATGTAAATTTCTCCCTTGTTAGGTTACTAAAATATTTGCCTTAGCAATTTCCACGTGCTCTTCAACACATGCTAATTCTAGTTCATCCGAAAATTTGCTTTTAAAGCAAGATTGGTCATTGTGCCTCGGCCAAACGTTCTAACAAATTATTTAAATTATATGCTGTTGTTTATTTATGTGAAGGCTTTCTGTTAGCATTGCATTTTTTTCCCCATAAAATGGGAAAATGGAGGTTGTAGTTTTTTTTTTTTACACAATTCAGAAAAAAAGAGATTCTAACACAAGACATTCAAACTAGAAACTGAATGTTGTAACACTCAGTGCTCTAGATTATTTATAACTTTGCAGTGTTATTATCTTTGGTTTAATACGGAATGTGATGATTATTAATATATCTAAATGACACAAATGAAATATTTTATAATGCATTATTTCTTAATTTTTATATTCCTCATGACGGTTTTGAAATCAGGGCGTAGGGAAATAAATGATACTGTAAAATTTATTTTACAAAATTTACTTGCTTAAGTAGCCAAGTTGACAATCATGAAACCATTCCAGGCTAGAAATAAATCAATATTATCTGATCATATAATTGGGCTTAACCAAATGCATACTATAGATTCTTTCAGGGACAGAAAATTACATTTTAGATAACAATCTAGTATAATACATACAAAAAAGTGATAATATTTTATTTGTTATTTTACCTCCTCAAAATACGTCGAAACCATTAATTACCACCGCTGCGACATTGGTAACATTACTCAGAGATATAGGTAATGTTTTTTCCATGCTCCTTTTAGTGAGAAATATGAAAACAAATAATAAATATTTCCGAATGAGTGCAATAAATTAAATTTATAATATGTAATATATTTATAAATATTAACGGCTATCTAACAAATAGTGTATGATCATTTCTTAATAGTGATGTTATTATGTTCGTAATCACTATGCCACTTTAAAACTTGTATCATAAATAATTATTTCCACAACTACCATGAGAAATCTGCTTCATTTCTACCTTTCATTAGGAAAATAGAACGACAGTTAACAGATCCTGTTATCAATAGGTGGTAATGAGCTTTTTCCTGGGTAATGAGGTCATTCCAGATAACCAAGGCTAATAAAGCACCTGCGTTGTTTCCGATTAACTGTCAGCAACTTACTAACTAGGGAGCCTCGAATCTAGTAAGTGACGTCACATGCAGCGCACATTTAAGATAGCTGATCAGCATGCAAGGCAGGCGCTTCCATTGTATTGCAATAATGCAACCTTCCATTTGTAACTGCATTACGAACTATCAAGCATGGGTATAAATTCGGGGGCACTGCAAACTTGAAATGCAACAACAAAGAAGTGAAGAAAAAATAATGAAGATAGCAGAATGAATCGAAAGGCATTTCTCATACTGTATATATATATATATATATAAAACTTCAGGTCCTCGTTCTCTTCTTTTTTTGCAACATAGTCTATGGTACGGTTATCACTACTTGTTAGAAATATACAGTCACTTAAATAAAATGAACGTGTACTAGCCATTGTGCTTAACGATAAATTAGGCATTTACCTGTTAACGCCCCGAATGGAAAATAACAATGAAACTTCCAAAGACTGCTGTTGTGATCATTAGTTACGTAATTTTTATGTACTCTTTTCATGCAGCTGGTTCAAAATGTATCCCGTAGGTCAGGTTTAAGAACCGTAGACGTTTTGGGTTTACGAATAAGTTATTAGGTTAGCTTTAGGGGGGGAAGAGATTTTTTAATGGTGTTTAACGCCCATTTTTACTACTGAGGCACCACAGGCGGTGAACACTGATGATACATGAGATGAAATGATATATTGGGAAAGGATTTTTTTTATGGAAGGAAACGTTCCAGGCTTAAGTTTAGGGTACCTCCCCGGCATTTACCATTTATGAGGACTGAGGAAAACCTGGAAAAAACCTCAGTCAGGGAGGACGGTCCTGGCGGGATTCGAACCCCAGACCTCCTGCTCACGAGTCTGCACCTTATCGACCTCGGCCAACCGTGGAAGTTAGGGAGGAAGAGAGCAAGTAGCGTTAGCGTTAGCAAATACCAGATATTTAATATACTGATTCCACGTTTCCTCCATTATATTCTAGCCATGACAGTGTCGTTACAAGCAGATGGTATGACGTAGTCAATGACACAATTTTACACACCAAGAATTAGGCTTCGTCACTATTTTAAAACAGTATTGTGGCTGATTTGGTTTATTTATGGACGCTCTTTAACATCTCAGGTTTTCCGCGTCCCATTCAATTCAGGGCGTGAAATGGCCAATAAATTTTGCTCAGAGGCCTCCTTTTTCAAGCTCGAGGTTCTTTGTCGTGCCGTAAATGTACGACACGGGACCCATGACTTTACTTCTCTTCCGAAGAAAGCCATACTTAAGATTTTTACGCACGAAAATTCCATCGGTCCTTACAGGGATCGAACCCGCGATCTTGGGCTTAGGAGGAAAGTATGGTTACCACTTCAACACCAGGACCGACGACTAAAACAGTGTGACGTTTTGTGATGTAAGAAGATATGGTTTTCAATTTCGGTTCTCGAGATATGATACATAGGAGATTACAAGAAAAATATTAGGGAAATTATTTTCAAAGTAGTGAATTACGTTTTGTTATAGTTTTCAGATGAATTCAATGTTAGTACAGGGAACTGGTTTTGACTCGGTTTATTTACGGATGCTCTTTAACATATCAGGTCATCAGCGTCCCATTCAAATCAGGGCGTGAAACCCACGGCTTTACTTCCCTTCCGAAGTAAATCATACTTAGGATTTTTACGCCGGAAAAAATCCATCGGTCCTGGCCGGGATCGAACCCGCGCTCTTGGGTTTAGGAGGTAAGTATGGTTACCAATACACCACCAGGACCGACGTATAGGGAACTGAATTCTGTAAAATTCTTAACTTCTTTGCATTGACGAATATGAGGTTAGGTTAGAAATTGAGCGAGGGCTAATGTTAGTTAAACGCATTGTAATCATGAATTCTTTAATAGCATTACATCTTATTAGAACGTGTACTAAATGTCATTTATAAAACAAACGTGTTGTGATTATAGTGCACCTGACAAGCAGTTATAGACTTTTGCAAGTATATCTTCCGTTTGGCACGTTAATAGAAAAGTGTCTTATCTTCTTCTTCTTCTTCTTCTTCTTCTTCTTCTTATTATTATTATTATTATTATTATTATTATTATTGTTGTTGTTGTTATTATTATTATTCAATAAAAGTATTCCAGTGAAAAAATATTTTGGGATTTTTACTTAATAATTCAGTACATTGCAACATTACATTGTAATTATTATAGACCATCACCGTAGTCTAGCGGTAGCATTTACATTTCGACTAAGCGGGCCCGGGTTGGATTCCCAGCTGAGTTATGTTCCTAACTAAGGTTTATTCAGGGGTTTTCTCTCTGGTATTTAGGTGAATACCTGATAAGTTCAGGCCACGAAGTCCACTGAACTCATTCGTCCGAGTACCTCATCTGGCACAGTAGAACTGCAGATCGGGTGCTTTGATCATATCATAACTGTTATGTGACTAGTTTTTCTTCCCAAAATGATGATTTCTTATTCGGCATTCTTCCGTTGATGGTTGCGCGAACATTTTATTAGCAAACGTGATAAGAAAGTGACCAGAATATGGCCAGGAAAGGTAGTTTCCAAATGCGGGAGAATATAGTTCTTTATGATTTATATTTAATACAACGATTACAATAAAGCTACACACAGGAAATCACCAATGGTGCTTTCGACAACGGAAAAAACAACAAGTTGTGATTTGTGCAAACTGCTTCAATATCTGCATAAAGGTCAGTAGCCTGGAAGCAGCTTATTAAAGCCCAATAAGAAAAGTTCATATAACAAATGTGCTTTCCTGCAACTTACATATATAAAAATTCAATGGCAAAGTACTTGCCCGCCCTAACTTTGAATATAAACCTTAACTTGTGCTTGTCTGCAATTAACACGTGAAAGTTTAAAGGCTAAGCACGTTATTAAAATTGAAATTATTAATTTTACAAGTTGCTAGTCGAACATTTTATAAATAAAACAATAAAGTTAAATTTTGGATTAACTATTACAATATGCATTACAGATTTCTGCTGCTTTAGTCAGTGGGTGCGACCTGGGAAAGAGCAACGACTCTAAAATTTAGAAGTATTGTCCAAAAGCGATCTAACCCCCGATTAAATTGCTACTCCTTCTAAAACAAGAAGCACGCGTCTAACAGGACGAGAGTCAAGTTGTGATGCCATGGTACTTCCAGAATATTCATTTGTATAACTAATGAATCAAAGGAGGCATGGAGCAGGTTACAACATGAATAGGAAGGTGAGAGGGAGGAAAAGAGTTATTTGGCACGACAGTGTATACAGATGAGCGCCCCAGCGGCACACAACAGTCCATTTATTACACAAAGCACAAATTTAAGCAACAAAGTTAAACGTGCACCTCACGATATGTGTAATTGAGGTGGAACTCGATGACATGTGAAAAACTAATCTTTGTTGGTGACTGTTGCGTTTTTTGGAGACAAAGATGAGAAAATAAAAAAGGGGGAAAGATTTGTGTATATAGGGGAATAAAACCAATTTTTAGCGAGATCAGTAGAGGATAATGTTACAAGTGGGACAAAATCCACGGTTTCGTGGGCCTAAATTAGCTTCAAATATTGTAACAAAGAGGATTCCTGTGCAACTATCATGGACATGAAGAAATGCTATTCATTATGGCAAAATGCGGAGAAAAAGCCGCGAACATACAAAATAAAATAAAAAAAAACAACATCAGAATGTCATTTGGTAAAAAGTAATTATAAATATAAAAATAATTTTTTTTAATCTTCATAATTTGTCTACACTCTCCTTAATATATTAAATGTTATCTTTTGAATATTACTTTTTAGGGAGGACAACGCATAGGTTGCAATTTTACTTTTATTTCATGTGCTGATTCTAAACGCTAAAATAAAAATTATAGTGATAAAAACAACACATAGGTTGCAAATTTAGATTAGGTTAGCTTAGGTTTTAAAAAATAATTTTATTATATGTAATGATTTTAAATGCTTAAATAAAAACTTATAGTGTTAACACTATAACAACGCATAGGTTGCAAATTTAGGTAAGCTTAGCTTAGGTTTAAAAAAAAAAAAGATATGCAAAACTTATAGTGTTAAAAGCGTATGCCTTTTCTCTTGTCATTATTATTTCCTTTACCTGTTACATTGCTACCTTATAGCTTCCCATTTGATTTCACTGTATACTAAATGTGATTAACTATTAACATGCATCCTATAAAATTAATTTTTGGCGTACGATTGCTGTTTCCCTCCGTTACGACTGCCCCTTGGAATTGAGCTCGGTTTTCCCCGCTGCCCTTCGTTGGTGCACCTGGATCTTTCTATCTGTAAGGGTAAGTCTGAACTTCGGGACCTACTGAGACACGCAGCTTTGCTCACATACACCATCTGGTGCCTTCATTCGAAAGTATATCCCACACAATTTCAATCGTATGTTTTAGATTTTTCGTGTTGTCCTTTGTTCGCGAGGAAAAAAATGCCATGACTTATGACATATCCCTTGTATAAACTTTTGATCAACCAACCATCAACCAACGAGGTTTAAAATGCTGCCGGCCAATTAGTGGGAGCGGATAGAGGTCGTTAGGTCGTTCCGGGTACAACCATGGCCGAAGCCCTGGTTGCAGCCGGAGGATCAATGGAGGCGTGAGGGGGATCGGACTCGTTCTTGCGACTCTCCAGGCGGGATTATCAGATTATTATTGTTGTTGTCGGAGGTTATGATGATCTTCACGGAGGTGGTGATGAGGTTAGTGTCCATGCGGTAGACTATCGTATGGATTTTATCGGTGTAGGTCTTGATTTCTTCGGCACGATAGTACATAGTTTCGCGGCTTTTCTTGGAGAGTGCGACCTGTTTGCTGATGTCGTAGTGCAGTTTGTGGAGTTGTTCATTAAAAGCCACGGCAAAGTTCTGGATAGTGGTCATGCCAGTGACAAGGTTGGCTACGTCAATGATGAGGTTCCCGATGATGCCCTATAGGGTATGAACTCGGGAGGAGACCTCCTTAATCGCGTTGATGACGAAGTCTTTCCCATGGAGAGAGGTAGTTGCAGGCTGAGTTGGGGCAGCGGCTGTGATCTCTGAAGAGGTGAGGGAACCTGAGTGGTAAAGGAGAGTTAATGTATTGGTGGAGAGGCGCTGCACGAGGTGTTGAACTTCCGTTTAAGATGTCTGTGGTGTATTGCATCGGACTAGTTGAGCATGAGAACCGGCTCGTGTAGCATGTGTTGACTCCGCATGAGCCACAGAATTTGTGTTGAGGGCAAGGTCTTGCTTGGTATACTCGGAGGTGAGTGCCGTAACTCCACATAAGCGACAGCGTGTAACACTCTGCAATTTTGATTAGTACGGCTGTATCCGCAGCAACGGCGAGATGTGGTGGTGCAGCCTTTACTGAATAAGGGACATGAGACTCGTAAGATGTAGTCCGGAAGTGATGGCGGCATCGCGGTCCTCTGTGTCAAGAAAAACCAGTCTGACCAATGAATTGGGGCATCGCAGAGAATGAATTCTAGTAGAGCAGTAGGCTGAGGGGCAGTGACGCTGAGAATGGCGAAGGATGTACTGCGCAAAGTACCGCGCTACACTGGCGGCAGATGATGGTTTGCTGACTTGCTGGTCGCGGCATGATGGTGATGGCTGGGGTGCAAAACTGTATGGTGTCGACGAAGAGGCTGGCGGTATTGTCTTGGCGTGCGCTGGTGGGTCTTCAACGTCTAGATGAACATCTGAGACAAATAAACGAAATTTCAAAAGGAAGTAGGAGAAAGATGGTTGGGATACCGTTTAATCACTCCTGTTATTGGTGCCAAAAATGCAAAGAAAGAAAACGAACCTGCAATCAGTACTACGAGATACGGAACCAAGGAAGTGAGAAGAGCCGTACTTCCCAGAAATAACATAAAACAGATCGACCCACTATCTAAAAAGACCTTACCTTCCGTTTCTGAAAAAATCACAAACGTATTTTGAAGCTACTTACATGACATAACGTAGAGGCAGTGTTTAAACCAGCAAAACAGATAAGAAATACACTCCGTTCCAAAACAAACTCAAGGAAGTTAATTGCCCTACCCGACGTTTGCAGAATACGTTGCTGCTGTTGTGCAGTTTACATTGGCACGACAGAGCTCAACATTAATACACTCCTTAAAGAACACAAGAGACATTGCCGCATAAGAAAGACAGATAAATTACCTGTCGGAGAACATAAAATTGGATTTTAAGACATGGATATATTAATTTCCAAATCTCATCATCCTTGCCTTGGTAAATGAAATTCTGAAGTACAGAAACAATTTTAACAGGAAAAAGAAGCTCTGGAACTGCATTCAGCATGGTATCGGGCCTTACAAAATACTAAGATAAAGAAACAACGCTAACCAATCAGCGACCAACACCCCGCTGGATAAGCCCAAGAGTTTCAATACAGATACAACTCCTTAACCAAGCAAACCAATCAGAGCTCAATTCCGCAGGCCAACATACCATATATGAAGCTATTAATTCTAGCAAAGAAAAGAAAGAAAAGAAAAAAACTTGCATGCTAATTTCTTAGGCAAAGTTAAGGTATATCTATATTTAGCATTGGCATAGAAATATTTATTGCATGCATTAACAATACAACTAAGACATCGCGCCAGTCAGAGTTAATAAACAATAATCGTATCTCTATAACACTAACACCACAAAAAATCTCTCAACTACGAGATAGTTTAATTTTCCAGGAAAACCCAAAGCCCTACTGCGCTTAGAGAGCAAAAACTGAAAACCAGAGAGAACGCAAGGAAATGCAAATCTCCTACTCTGGTTTACGGCCACCATCAAATAAGTCAAAAAGTAACGCAACAAATATATTTAGGCGCTTGATATGCACCCAAAAATTCTCACTTCATGACCATATTTCCACTATTAATACCTAGACCCTACCCTACATGCCAATGTCAGTATTTAGCCCACCTCTGTTCGATTACTCTCTTGTAATCGGGCGTTTTAATACAGACACCTACTAACTTTAGCGTGCTTCGGTGGTGCCTAACATGCCATCAGCAAGGTTCCCACCCATCACGTGGACACTAGTAATAGTGCTTGGCAGGGAAGGTAATGCATATTCACTTTGGGTGATTGCCATCGGGAGGGCTTCAGTATGTGCAGAAGAATAACCAAGAATCTCCGGATGGAATTTCCAATCAGTGCAAAGAAACCTCCACCAACACACAATCCCATCTATCCGCATTCATTCACCGCCAACTCTACACACACAGCACAGTAGCTACAGCTACCCCTCGTCAACTCATTTCGCTCTTTCTGCTACGCGTTGCTCAACGACAATGGCCTTTGGTGACCCGGGGTATGTGAATCTTCTCTAACCTAGCGACGGCGCCTTTGGTAAGGCTGGTCTTTGAAGATCAATGTGACTGCCTGGACGCGATTCACTGAGGATTTCAAGTAGGGAGCACATTTCACACTGTTGAAAAAGATTGCAGTTCGCACTATCCACCCTGCCGAAGATACAGCTAGTATGGACATACTGCGAAGGGATGCTACAGAACGCCTTGATGCCATTACTGAGGGGCTGCATCGCTGACCTCGTAGTAAACCGTCAAGACGTCCGGTGCCGTCGAATGTACTTCGCCACTTATAGGACCCGGGACCACTTTACGGACAAACCGGAGTCCTCGGGCAGTCAAAAGCCAACTCAGACTGGAACTAGCCATTGCAATCCACCAACTAGTACCATTAGCACTGAACAGCATACCACTGGAACACAGTTCACCCTTCAATTTACCTAACCTGCAGGAACCAATCACCGCACTAACAACACGAGTCCGAGAACTAGCTAACATCATCACAAATCAGTACCATGATACCATCCGTGAACTCAAGGAGACTTTCGCTGCAGCAATGACCCATCTGTCTGGCAAACTTCAAGAGACGTCACGGCGCCTCGTTCAGCTTGAAACAGCATTTACTGAACATGTCACACAGTCGACAACATTAGGACACATATTTTATACAACAAGAAGGAAAGAGCATGCACAAACAACTAGCTTTGAAAACTGCTCTCTAACACTAGTAGGACTTCTAGAAATTATAAACATCAATACCAAGCTTGACACGCTTCAGAATTATCTGACTACCGTCAACAAAAAATAGTGTAGGCTGGATACCAGCGCAACGCCAAACCACGGCCCACAAAAGGGCCACCGGTCTCACAGCTACTGTGAGGCACACTCCAGCAGCCACGCTACTAGGAATCACCCCAATTATAGTGAAAACCAAAAACTAGCGTTGAATTTGAAATGAACCTTAAATATGTGAATGGTTAAAGAAAATTGCGCTCCACTTCTACTGACTTCTCCTCTGAGCCTCCAGTGTAAAGGAAAGAGTCTAGCGCCATGGCACTCACCGGAAATATGCTAGTACCACTCTTGTCCATTGGCCAGCACCTCGTATCTTTACCACTAATAACGGGAGTCTTTAACGGGATCCCAACCATCATTTTTCCTACTTCCTTTCCAAATCCCACCTTCCATACCATTACCTTAAATCAAAAAATAACAAAGAGTCGGCTTATTTTGGAGGTTCGTCTAAGGAGCAACATCTACAGAAACTTCATGGCTCATAAGAAACAATCAATCGCCCCAGCGTACGCCTCAACAAGAAGAACCAATGAGAAGACAGCCGCTGCTACATCAATCCTGCCTTACCGGCAACTCCGCCGCCACTAGCCCGTTGCTCTATTCAAAAGTTTCTGGAAGAAACATACACCGCAGTCTCCGCAGCCTGTCACCTACACTTTCGCAGTTCAGCACCATCTCAGGAATGCAGCCAATGCTGAATAGTAGCAAATATAGCGCCGTAATCACCAACGTTCTACGACAATTCCACAGCAGTATTTCCTTCATAAAGCCCAGCAACAATAGATCTCCACAACCAGAGTCATGGGATTTTGATCAGCGCAAAGCGTCTCACTACTAATCTGCCTCATCTTTTTGGAGGAGGCGGACTGCGCCTAGGCAGTTCAGAACGGAATACTCGTCGTAGGTCAGTGCCACGAGATTCAGCCTAGTCGCACTACTAACGCTTCCCTGTCGCAGGTGCTGAGGCTAGGACCACACAGCAGACTCCTCTGAACAGCCTCCTCGCTTCCACTACTGTGGATCTCAATCTCTTGCAAACAGCACAATTTGACATACCGACGTTGTTGCTGCGGAACATGTGCTAGATCAGATCACTTTGCGGGGCAAGCGATCTGCCCACTTGCCTCAGACCACACTTCACAACCTGCTCTACCAGCATCACCACACAGAACACATTACGACACAACATCAGCTCACTCAGAAAATTACATCACAACACTACTAGTTTTCAAGACGCCGTTTCTGACTTAACTAAATAACTCAACCTGCTAACCTCTAAGCTCGTGTCACTACAGGATGACTGCACAACTCGACTCAACAAGTTTGAAGAATCTTTTACAGAGAGGCAAGCTGTCACTTCCAGAACACTAGAAACACTGAAGAACAGGTTGCAAGACATATCAAGACTCGCTGAGACCAGACATTAAGATTTACACACCCACATACTGATCATCAAGAGTGGACCACAGGCACATTACAAGAAAGCGAACCCCACCTTAATGGAAAGGAAATTTCACAACTACAAAGTTAAATTTCTAGAACCTCAACACCACCAAAACGGAAGGAGTCATCCATTCACGCTGTTTAGAGCGAGACTACAAGCACAGTAGTATATCGCAACACTAACTATCATCATAGTGCTATGTCATTGGCAGCACCATCACCATTCAGGTTTATCACCCCCCCTCTAGCTTCTTGAGCACGTTTATACGAAAAAGTATATGCTTCGACACTACCACCTCAAATTGCAGGTTCACGTCAGGGCTCCGACTATGTCGTGCTGCCTGCCTTCGCCCTAGTTAAGAATCACCAGCAATTTTCACTATCACATTAAGTCCCTAGATGCGTTTAGCGGTACTAGTCACAAATTCTTACCACAAAAAAAAAAAAAAAAAAACCGAGTCATTCCCTGCCTCGTCTACAAGAATATTTTGGCGACCTCATCACTGAAGATGTCTAAGCAGTCGTAAACGAAACATCTGGGAAGATGAAGGAAAAGAATCCCATTGGACCACAACCTTACGGCCCGGAAGACTCAATTCACATAATTGACACAGGCCGTGAAAGCGTACGTTCTATTTTTAATGTATTGTATTAACAGAATCTTTTCTGAATTATACATGGAGGAATGCAAAAAAAACAAATATTTCTGTGTCATAGGAATCCTAGGAGCTTATGTAGCTTCAACAGGTAATAGTGGATGATTTTGATAAAGTTATTTAAAGAGGCTCTTTAACATCTCAGGTCATCATCGTCCCGTTCAAATCAGGGCGTGAAACGGCAGGTAAATCTTGCTCAGAGGCCTCTTCTTTCAAGGCTTGAGGTCCTTTTTCGTGCCGTAAATCTACGACATGGGACCCACGGCTTTACTTCCCTTCCAAAAAAGCCATACTTAGGATTTTTATGCCCGAAAAAATCCATCGACCCTGGCCGGGATAAACCCGCGATCTTGGGTTTAGGAAGCTAGTACGGTTACCACTAGATCACCAGAACCGCTAATAATGTATGAATATATATCAAACTGATCCAACAAATCCGAACTGCGCAATCTCCAGAATAGCAGCAGTGTGCTAATGAACGTGATAAGAAGGTGACTATAGGTAGCAGAAGCTTAGAACTTATTTGCCCAATATCTGCTTCCATTGAAAATACTGTTGTTTCAAACTCGCAGCATTTGGGCAGCAGTTGGGTTAATCTGATAGGAAAATTTCTCAGCCAAGGGCGAACGTTTGATTCACCGTGCGAATAATTCATAGTTTCATTCTCGGCGTGGATTCGAATGTTTTTCTTGCCTACTTGTCTTACACCGTCATCATAGCCTCAATTGCAATACACAAAAATATATCAGAGCATTTTTACTAATATTTAAAATATTTCTCAAAGAGATTGCATTGCTGGCTGAACGAAAATTAAACATATGTCGTTTAGTGTTCGAGATGAATGAATAACAGCTAACATGAAATAATAATTATAAGAACGAAAATGACCTTACGTTGTCAGTTCTTACTGTACTGTCTAAAATAGTATACAGACAGAAATAAAACACAAGCATTTAAATATGAACTATTTCTAACATCTGGAGCAGGAAATATAGGAGTGCGGGAGTGTAGGCGTATGTTGTTGACTGCTGGGGTGGTGGTCGTGGTCTCGATGTTTGCCCGGGCTACTAACTGATGACGTCTGCTCCAATTCTGTTGAATTTTGTCACAGGGTCCACTGGAGTGTTTCGTGGATCAGTACAGATCCATGGGAACGAGAAATGTGTTGCCCAAAAAATACACCAGGTTGACTTGTTCAAATATTTTATTCAAAAATAAAAATACTGGAGGTTATACTTCCTGATTGCTCGTCGCTGACTTCACTACTCACTTAGACTGACTTTAGAATCTACTTAGAATGAACCTCGAATGAATTAGAATGACTTAGAATGCCTTCGACCGCTTTAAAATGACTTGAACTGACTACTTCCGAATGACTTAGGCTGCATGCTTCCGTATATTTCTTGAGTGAATCCTCTCGTGTGTCTCGTATCTCTCTCGTGTCTCCGAATTCTGTACTCCAGTTTTCTACAACATCGCCATGCCTCTCGCTAAATTAAATTCCCTCGTATATTATCCTATTTCCGTGTTATATGCTCATCATTGGCTATCTTAAAAATATTAATTTCTATCTAGGTTCTCCTTATTGGTTGACTTTTACCCGATGCCCATTGGATAGGATTATTCTCTCCCTCCTGATCTACAATATCTTCCCATGAGCCTGAATTTTCCAAGAACAGCCTGTCATAAATTTCGGCACTATCCTTACATGCTGATTTCTATTGAAACATCTTTTGCCTCCCTTAGATCTAGATTGCCAAATGTTCTCAGAGATAACGCACGTGTTTATGGGGGGTTTTAATACCTTGTACCCCCGGTTTTTCTGTAATGAAACATTTTCGTCTCTGTTCTGACCATCCCATTTTCTCTTAAATTATTGCTATGTCTGACTTTGTTCAAATACTGTCCCATTACAGCCATATGTTTTCTTACTGTGACCTAACAAAAGATAGTTTACCCTTTCCTCAGCTTTGTCTAAGGAGCGGTCAGCGGACGAGGCGTCAGATATACATCTCTGTCTCTTTCTCACCTCTTTTACCACAAAATGTATACAAAACAATTTTGTAAGATACAATCACATACCCTTAATGACATACATGTAAGTACGAGTTACAAATTATTTCAATTTCTGTTATACCGATCTCTAAATTATTTCATTATTCATATACATAATAATTATCCTTATCAAAACTAATGCCTTTAGAAATATAACTCTGCAGCCTCAAGTTATTAAATTAATAAAGGCAGCCTTATTTCCGGCTTCACACCAAATTCTGGAAAACCTGCATTTTTAAACTAAGATTGCTAAATAGTTTATGACTTGCTTTCAAATAATAGTTACATTTTGAAACGCGTGAAATGTCTGCATGTAAATATAACTGAAAGCAGCCGTTAATTAGGCTGTATGGAAATCGTAAATAACCAGTGGATTAGGAAGAGAACCCAATATAGCACCAAAGTACGCTAAGATTTGAGCACTTCATTAGTTTGATCAAACATAATAGTAAAAAATGGGGAGGCTTTCTGTTGTGGAATATAAGATGTAATTTACAAAATACCTAATATCAAAACACAATTAATAAAAACAAAATGTCATATCTGCAGCAAAATATTTGAGCAAGTCAATCTGATCTGCTGAAAACAGCAGACAGCTCTTTGCTTGACTCCAGGATGAATGAAAACCGAAGAGCAAATGGCATAACGCAAAAAATAAGCTAAATAAATATATCAATAAAATAAAAATAAAGCCGTTGCTATCAAAGGGGCTTAATTGAAACTCGAGTGCAATATCGTTAGTTCATGTAAAAAACAAGAATATACATTATACTATGTTAATATAGTGCCTGTACTTAAGGGTATTTATGCATAAAAATTCTGCATTAATTTTATGCATTACCTGAAAGATCTACTTCTGATATAAGCTCGTTATCTTGACATATATTGAAAAAGCACTTGCGGTTTCAAATGCGGGAGACGGTAGATTTTTACTGGTCGTTAAATTGAGAAAAAGACTTGATACCAGATGCGGCATATTTCGATTAATGAACAAGGAACTGGAAAAAAAAATGAAGCGGTATGCTTAAAAAGATGCTACAAATGAAAATGCTATACCCGTCTTTCTGGTTTCATTTTTCCGGAACTAAAATATGAAGATTTTGTGGCCATAAACTATACAGAATGTTTCAGAATTTATGGCGCAAATTACAGGGATGGGAAAGGTAACGTAGACTAATGAAAATGCTATACCCGTCTTTCTGGTTTCATTTTTCCGGAACTAAAATATGAAGATTTTATGGCCATAAACTATACAGAATGTTTCAGAATTTTACGGCACAAATTACACGGATGGGAAAGGTAACGTAGACTAATATTTTAAGACAGGGAACTAATGCTTTTTGGGGCCAAGTACCAAAATATTTGGAAATTATGTTAGTAGTAAAAAGTTGGCTTTAAAGCAAAGTATGTTTCGGACTTATCCTTTAAAATGTTCTCTTCCATTCCCTTAGTGGGGAAAACATTGTTGCCAATAGTTATTAGAATTTGTGTTATGCATTGTTGTTTGGAAAATGTTTTTGCTTCAACCAAGGATATGCACGCCACTGATAACAGTGTAGAGCATTTTTGCTTTTGTGAACTACTTAGAGAGGGAGTCCTTAGTCAGTATGGTGTTGGCTTCACAAACCAAATGATCTAGTCCCATGTCCAAACACTTTTTTTAATCCCATTTCTTCTTTTCCAACATTGCTACACAGAGAAATTTCAGTTATTCAGTTGATGATATTTATGTCCACTGAAAACTCTTGATTTAGTTCTTTCCCCATGTGTCTTTCATAGAAACTTGGTGGTAATGAATTACCTAGCAAAGGTTAACTGCTACTATGGTCCTAAAACTGCGCATGCCCAATACACTGCAGTGCTTAGATAAACTGAAGGTTGACAGATCAATACTGCTAGTCTTAATTGTAGAATAAACACATAGAAGAGACAGAAAAGTTACGCGACCTTCAAATAGTAGCCCTTGATACGTCTTACTCTTCTCATTACCTATGGACCTCCTGCGGATATTGTAGCATTTGAAAAAGAGGGGCTTGCAATTGCCATTCATTGCACACCATTGAGAGGTTGTGTAGGAAAACACGAATTAAAATTATATGTTTGCCCAGCTTGCAGACATGCATTTTGTTTGTAGGGAAGCTGGAGGATATACTGTAGTTATATACTACGGCAAACCCATTGTGCTAAGATATGACAGTGATTACACGCTCGACGCTTGTCTACATTCATATTAACATTAAGCAGAAGGCGATTCAGTGGCCCTTATTAGAGTTTCTTCTGTTACACCCACAGGCCGTTAGTTCCATATCTTGAAATGTGCTTCGATCTCTATGACATCTTTGGCATTAATGACGTCGAATTCTGACACCCCCTATATGCATTTGATTGTAAATTATTTTACTTGTACAATATTAGTAACAATAATTGTTTTGCAGTAAATTGACACAAAATATTTCATTGCTCATGTGGGTTAAGTAATTAAGAATTTAGTACTTTAAATTTTGGAAATATTTATACTTTTATTTGCATAATAGCTCAAGGCTTATGTTCGGAGTAACAGAAATTGGAATACTAGAGCAATATTTGTAATTTTTTTTTTTTTTAGATGAAAGGAATGTTCTAAGTTCTGATTCCAATTTTTAACTTTTCATCTGTCATGCCTATTCAGGACAAAAACAAATTAATGCTCTAATTATGGCGCAAATACATTCGTAATGTTCTGATTATATCATTAAACTTTCCAGGGTGAAGAAAGTTTTCTAAAAGAAAAACATACAATATGATAGCGATGCTATGCGACAGTAAATCAACAATGAACAAATGAAGCCAAGATTATCGTTTGAACAGCGGAAAGTAATTTTGAAGTGGTATTTGAAAACCGAGAATGTTGTTGAAGTTCAAAGGCAATGGAAACGTGTGTACAGAACTGAACGGCCAACGCGAGTAACAATTGCACGCACAAATTTGAAACTCATGGTACCGCATGCGATGTACACAAGGGGAGATCTAGGAGACCTCGCACAGCAACAAGCCCCTCGCACTGAATTCAAGGCACTATCCTAGGCACTATCCTAGGCACTATCCAAGGCACTGGATAGGACGAAGAGGTCCGATTGAGTTTCCACTGCATTCTCCGGGCCTAACTCCGTTGGATTTCTATCTATGGGGAACTCAATGTTGTATACCGTAGAAAACCAGCTACACTACCAGGCCTCATATCCGCCTGATATAAGTCGCAACAGCCATTTACCTCATGTCAACCCTTTTGCTTAACACTCGCTCGAGACAAGACTGCAGCGAAATACCACTAAAAATAATATTTTTACCTTTAAATTATGTCTTCTTAATTCACATTTAATATAAAGTAATTGATGAACACGCGTAACCTGCAAATTTAAATGCATGCTCAAGTGTGTGTTACGTTCTAATTGATTTTCCTAGAAAACAGTTTTTCTTCATATTAAAAGGTTTGCATAATAAAGACTTTCACTAAAGTGATTTAAATTTTACTAAGTATGTGCAAAAGATACATAAACAATTCTAAGTGCAGTTTTTTCTCTTAAAAAGAAGTAATTTTTAACCGTAAAATAACGTTACAATTATACGTTAACATAAAATATAGCAATTAAATTTTTTGCCAGTAATGCTAAGGAACAAAGAAGTGCATTAGGTAGTTTACTACATAAATGTTGTGAAAGCGCAAAGGTTTGATGATCTCAGTACAAGAGAAAGAGACCGCACAGAAAACAGACAATTATTGTCTGTCGAGAACGTTAAAGAATATTTGCTATTACGTTTGGCACGCAAGGTTTCACTTTATCATAGAGCAAAACAACGCTGCGGGATATGTACTCCCTCGTCAGCTTTTGATGGCTTTGTGGAGAGCCAGTAAACAAAAGTTATTTGCAGCGAGTATCGAGAAACTTATAACTCTGCAGGGATGAAATTTGTAGCATAATGTTTCCAACCCCGCTTGTTATTTTAAAGTTGCAAGAAAATTTCGAGGTGATTGCTCTATTATTCAACTTTTTTCTCTTGTTAATCCATGGCGCCTGCGTTTTACTTTATTGTCCAACATTCATGTTTTGTATTTAAACACTATTTTACAAATTGTAGATATGTCAAATGGATGAAACCCCTGATTGATTTATTGCTTCATTGGTTACAGCAAACGAAAATGCATTGTTCTGCATTAAATCTTTAAATCACACACAATAACATAGTAACTTCTCACTATTGCAAATCTAAGCACGCACTAACTATTGCCTTCTTAGCGTCCTTGTCTGTCAGTGTGCTGTGACCTGCCAGCTTCCGGCTTGGTCCGCGTGTGGGGGAAAACAATACAAAGATGTTATATATTCCGTTCATTTGAATCACTTAGTACTTCATCTAAACGGTTCTTTATCACAAGTGGTTCGTAAAGCGTTTAGCTTACTGTTTTTATTGCCAAAGGGACTCAAGGCATTAAGGGAGGGGGGAATAATAGTGCCATGAATTACAGTAAACCACCAGAGAAAAATACATCTGAATAATCAGCAGGTAGTTTCTTCAAACCAAGAATGAGATCTTGGTTGCTACCAAAGTATCAATTTCATCTTAACGGTTTAAAAAGCTGTAAAAGTTAAATACGTGGATGATTTAAGATTTAAGGATCATGGAACACGTATAAGCTGCTTAATTAAATTCGTCTTCACGAAGCTCAGGGATGGAACAGCTCTAGTTAAACTTTTTAGGGCAAAAAGTGGCAGTTAAGCTTTTTAGGGCAAAAAGTGGCATATATAAAGTGCTACAAGCTAATACCTCCAATGGCCCAATAAAATTAAATGTTGACTTTTTCTAATCTTTTTCGGAGGAACGGGCCTGCTTGATAGCTTCATGAGCCACACTGTAACAGGCCGCAACATGGGCTCCGGGAGTGGGTAACTTTCAACTTTTTAAATAGAGAAGCATAATTTTGGATATTCTGATTAGCTTAACAAGTTAAGCAAAGTTAGTTTAAAACCCTTTATCCTAAAATGAAATTTTGAGAAGCTATAAACTGTTGAATGCAAGATATAATATAGGTAGATTAATAATAATAATAATAATAATAATCTATTTTCAACATTTATAAAGCACTCAAAATCCATTAATATCTAAATATTTAATTATTTTTTCGGAAGAGTTCTGCAACATTTGCCATTATACAACAAAAATAATAATACTACAAACTTCACGTTGTCAAGTTCATTAATATTTTCTTTAGTTGTGAGCGCTCCAGACATGACGTTTTGTTTTACGTAATCCCATTAAAAATAATCCAAAAATGCAATGTAAAGTGAGTGGGATGGCCATGCAACAGGTCCATTATGTCCAATCCATCGTTTGGTAATTTACGTATGCCTGCTGCAGAGTAAGACGGTACATCATTTTGCTGATAACATATTTGTACTTTTAGTTTGTCAGGTACATTTTACAAGACTGCAGGTAATTCACAGCAATAAGATATTTTCTCCTGTATTCACTCAGATAAAAAGAAAGTTTACCTGTACTTTAAATCGTACCATGTTTCCGAGTCTAAGAGTTAAATAAAATAAATCGCTAAATGTTTTCGGCAATTAAGGTGGCTTTAAAATTTATAGTTGTCAGATAAATAGTTAATCTTTTGTTCCTAAAGTTTGTCTGATTTACAACGTGCAATTAAGCTCTCTAGTACTGTTTCATATATATGAATTCTAAAAAATTAAATTTAGAAACAAAATGTAAACAAAAACTGTTTAATTTTTAGAGGATATCTAAAAATTATACTATCCTTCTATTCAAATTCTGCAGTTACACTCTAGGACCCGTGAAGTAACCCGCTGAAGTATTGAAAACCCCTTCCTCTGAAGCATTGAGAAAAAGTCACCATTTAGTTTACTGGTTCGTTTAAGAGAGATTGGCTCTAATTACTTTATATAGACCATCCCGTATAAAAAGAATTGAGTATATTTTATGAATAATAAAGGTTACTTTGCATGCTGGCTGCTACAAGATCAATTAAATGAATTAAATAGAATGTAACACTAATTATCTGACACTTGCCATAAGGTTTAACTAGGCAACTTATCTCAACTGGAAATTGAACCACCAACTCAGAAACAGATATTGTGTGCTTGAGCAAGATGCGAAGAACCTTGTCTGCTATGCATATTTCAAAAGAGGCATGATGCAAATGAAGTGTAGCTCCCCAACAGTCAAGGCCGAAAGGGAGGACAGGTGTCAATGAGGGGGAAATGAAGAGATTAATCGTCGCAAACTGGAAATGGAGTGCTCCTCCCCATAATGATGTGGCAGCCACATGACAGAGACAAGGATCAGTTAGCATTGTTGTGTGCTATCTACGAAGCAGGGAAAGGGCACACAATACTGAAAACTCCAAGCCTAGAACGAATGTTTACATCAGTCCAGGTTAAAAATGAAGCCCTTTATGCATGCCATTCACTAAAATTGTTTTCTAAGCCCTCAGTGTACAATACCTACTTAAACCGCACATTAAAATAGCACAAAATATTATCTACATCAACCTGGATTAAATTTTAACCTATTGGATGTTGTTTTTCTTTAAATCATTTCGTGCCCCATGTCAGTGATACTCTGGAAAATTGCAATGATATACGTATTAGATAGAATCCAGAATTCCTCCATACTTCAACTAAAAAACTGCAGAAAATTCCCAATTTAGGCAAATTATCCCAATCGAGATTGAAATCCTAGCACATTAATTGACAACCAAATAATGGCAGTGCTATATCAATAGACGACATAAAAATTATGATTTGAGCTGCAGCACATACATGCGCAGCTCCTGATACACACTGAAATGACACATTTACTATTAATTAAATCACAATAATATTAAAAGACATGATCCGCTATAAGCAAAAAAAAAAAAAAAAATTAGAAACTGGTATACCCGATTAGAGTATTGGTTGAACTTGATACCGGCTCAGCTGCTATGTGGCAGAAACAGTCTCATTAATATGTCGGTATTAATGAGCTATCTTAAACAACATAAATAAAAGCAAAAGCAGAAATCTTTGCAGATTTAATAACAAAACTTTACCAAAATACTTTATGGAAAGGGTAAATAATACTGCGAGTTTTCAACAAGTAATCAAATTCAATCTAATCATTGCAGCTCACTTTAGGCCTTAGCTTCCCATAGGTTTTGCTCATTCCTGTCAAAGGCTTTTCTTCTCCATATCCTTATTCCCAACAGTTGTGACGCATCCTTCCTTGCCGCATCTTTCCATCTATTCCTTGGCACTCCATCTGGCCTGGTCTTGTAGAATTTACCATATCATGTCTTCTTCGATTTATCTGCCATTCTTATTACACGTCCAGCCTATCCAGGTCTTCTGATTTTTATTTCTTTTACTATTTCCATCTCTTGGTAAACACCATATATTCCTTTATTCCATCTAATACGCCACCTTACATTCTCTTGTATTTGTCAATATATAATTCTCAAAAATTTCCATCCAAATATAGCTAGCCCGTTGTCCGTTGCTTTATAGTTTCCAACATTTACATCCATACATCATAACAGGTTTCATTAGTGTTTTATATAGTCCAATATTAGTCTTTCCATTTATTCTTTTATTTTTGGAAATATTATGAAGGAAGTAATATGTCTTATTCGCAGTCAAAATTCTGGCCTTGATTTTTGTGCTTTTATAGTTGTTTTGGTTCACAGTTGCATCCAGATATTTAAAATGGTTCACCGCTAGTGTCTTTATCTCTTTCTAGTGTTTATTTTTCATTTTTTCTCTTATTTTTCCTACTTAATATTTTTCTGAATTAATATTAAGACAAATTTGTCAGGATTACACCTTTATCTCATTGTACAATTCCATAGCAGGATGTTTTGTTCTTGCTATAATGTTACTATCATCGATATATATCATTGATTGTATAAATCTGCAGTATATTGTGGAAATAATATTGACATTTATTTGTCTTATAACGGATTCAGCGTTAAATCAAATAACACTGGTGCTAAACCACCTCCTTGTTTGAGCCCATTTTCTATTTTAATATTTCCCGATAAACTGTTATTAATTTTCACATGTGTTATTATATTATCCATTGAGATCGGTATTGGTTTTATCAGTTTATTTGCGATTCGAAAATATTTCAATACTTGAAGCATTTTCTTACGAGTTATACAGTCATATGCCGCCTTATGGTTATAAAGATCTGATAGATTTCTGTACAACATTCACAAGTTTTCTCTATAATTTGTCTAAGGGTAAACATTTGATATACGGTCGACCTTCCTGCTCTGAATTCAGAATGACGTTACCCAATAATTTCTTCTGCATATTGTATAAGTTTGTGATTTATTATATTTGTTCAAATTTTGTATCCTTTGCAAAGTAGGGATATATCTCAGTAGTTTTTGCATTCCATTTTATCTCCTTTGATTTTATATATATGAGTGTTATTATACTTATCCTCCAATTATCTGGTAAATATTTCTTCCTCTATTCTTTCTGTTTGATTTAGTGAATTTATTCCAAAACAACGGTTCCTACATATTTATATAGTTTTATTGGAATAGTATTTATTTCAGGAGATTTATCTTGAATATTCGGGACAGGTGCTGCAATCTGGTCAAAAACTTACTTTCGGACTAATGACCGTCGTCACCCTCGAAGTAGTTCCCTTCCACACGTATACACCGGTCCCAGCGATTCTGCCATTTTCCAAGTACATCTTGGAAGTTACGTTCTTTGAGGGTGTTTAGCACAGACACGTTTCTTCTTGAATCCTCTCAATTGTGTCGAACCGACGTCCTTTCAACTGGATTTTCAGTTTTGTGAATAGAGCAAAGTCGCAGGGTGCCAAATCAGGTTAGTACGGTGGGTGGGGGATATTTTTTCGTCAAAAAGATCCTGGTGAACAAGGAATTGTGACAGGGCGCATTATCGTGGTGCAAGAGCCAGTTCCCTTGTTGCCAAAGTTCGTGCCGTCATCTCCGCAAATTTTCACGGAGCCGTCGCAAAACGTCACATTAGTACGTGGAATTCACTGTTTGTTTTGGTGGGACGAATTCTTTGTGCACAATTTCCTTGATATCAAAGAAAACGAGGAGCATGCTCTTGACTTTGCTCTTCACTTGTCTCTCTCTCTCTCTCTCTCTCTCTTGGTCTTGGTGAATTTGGGCTCTTCCACTGGGAGGATTGCTGTTTTGTCTCAGGGTCATAATCGTCGCCGGTGATGACCGTGGACAAGAAGGTTGGGTCATCGGATACGGCCTGACGAATCTCCGTGCAAAACGCTGCGCCTTCTGATCAGCAGTCAGGATCCTTTGCACAAATTTTGCGGCGACACGAAGCATGCCCAATTCATCAGTTAAAATTCGTTGGCATGTTCCATAATCAATTCCAACTTCATTAGCAAGTTCTTCAATGGTTCGACGTTGATCCTCACGAACGAGGTGTTGAACTTTGGCAACAATGTCAGGTGTTGTGCAGCTGACGGGCCTACCGGTGTGAGCATCGTCTTCAATAGCTGTACGACTGGCCCTGAACCGAGCATGCCACTCAAACACACGTGTACGACTCATGCTTTGTCCTCAAATACTTGTTGAATCATTGTGAGGGCCTCCGTAGCATTTTTCCAGAGATTTGCACAGAATTTGAAGCACACTCTCTGTTCTAATCTTGGACCCATCGTAAAATCGCCACACACTACACACAGAGTATCATGAAAAGTACTATAGAATCTCAACACATTTATCCATCTGCATGAAACTTTAAACACTCGCTCATCAAATGTGCTTGTGTTGCCACCTACAGGCACAAAACTCTACAGCAACTACTGTCGAGATGGCAGCACCAGTCCCAAATATTGTGGATACCACCTCGTATTATGCAATTTAAGTATTAATATTTGTATATCTGTCATATCTGGAGGTTACATCATGCTATCTTGATCTTCTAATGAACAGGGTGTCTATAAATGATGTATATAACTTCTTCTGCCAACAGAATGAAATCCATTATATAAACCTCCGGCATTTTAATGCGAAACATACCACAAGTGAAACTTTTGCGCAAAATAGTCAGAATGCCAGTAGGTATTCACATGCGCACTATTGGTAGCTCACCGCCTGTTTTGCCTCAGTAGTAAAACGGGCGTTAAACACTATTAAAAAAAAGCATTCGTAGCTCATAAGATATCCAGACTATGTATGGTGTAACTAGTACAAATGTGCATAAATACGTTCTCGGAGATCACCAAGAGATGTCTCAGTATTAAAAACTGGCGTTAAACACTACTAAGAAAAACCCAAGAGATATCACCTTTGTCTGGTAGAAAAAATCTTTAATAAAATCCCATAGGAAAAAAAAGCCATAAGATGATGGATGTGTGCTAGCTGCGAGAGGTATAGACAGGAAGATTGCCGAACTGGCCGGTGATGGCACCGCTTGCCCAGCCTGAGCTTTTCCTCTGCCGAGGTAGGTCACAGGGTATGCGCCGGGTTCGTCATACCGGACGATAGGGTGTCGGCGATTTAGCCAATACCGGCGAGGCTCGGCTTGAGCAGCGTTGCAGCAACGCTGTCCGGGATCGTCAGGTTGGTACGACTACGCCACGACGGTTCACAGGATTAGAGTAAGGACGGTAGGGAGAGAGGAGGAGAGTAGCAATAATTAAAGTCGGTATCGCGTGTTAATTGAGTCCACAAGATAGAACAGGCTAATGGTGCGAACTGCCTGCGGACAGCTTTGATCGGCCTATTTATACCTGCCGCCGGCTTCCAGTCATTAGCGCATAGTACCTGCGGTGCTCTCTAATTTATTGAGTATCAGGTATATTACATATTAGCGTCGCTGTGGCACGCGTCTAAACTATAAGTACTTATTCTATGTTGTTAGCTGTGGCGAGTTAGTTTAATGATGGTAGCGGGTTGACGCTATAATGATAATAGCTTTCTCCTTTGGAGAAGTCATTTATTGTTTATTCGCACCCATTAGCGTTACCGCTCGCCGAAGTCCCTAATTAGCATACCGTTTCCGAACTTTAATAGTTACTAGTCACATTTCCTGCAAAAGAGAAATAATGTGTTTATTCTATAGGGTGATAAAGTTGAATATATATTTGGACACCCCTATATATCCGTCCGCATCTTTTTCATCCTGAAGTAACATTTAAATATGTGTTTTTCATTTTTGTTGTATCTCTCCGTATCCTTGATCAGTATACATCCATATTTGTTCTTACTGTACGAGTCATATAACCAGTTTCTTTATATGCTTTCCTCAGTTTATTCTCTTTCAAATCTTCCTCAATTTGCCTCATTCTATCATCCATTTGAGCTCTCTTGTTATTGCGGCATATTTTACTGGCCTGTTTCTTCCAGTACTCATTTGTCAGTCTTTTGACTCTCGTGGATCTTTTTTTTTTTTTTTTTCCCTTTTAACCTTACTACTTCTCTCATAGCGCTTCTCAACTGTATCCACTGCATTCCTTGCTATTTCTCTCCTCTGCTATACCTTGACCATTTATTTCTAGTATCTCTCTGAGTTTCTTTTGATAACAGCATCTTACTATTGGATCTTGAAGTTCATCAACATTAATCCTTTCCCGTTTATCGTTTTTGGTATATACTAAGAGTCCATATATATTTGAAGCCAAAAGGTATAAAGTGGCATTTTGGTATGTGGAATACGAGGCAAGTGGATACTAATGTGTTTCCTCGAGGTATACCCAGACTTAGCAGCTTCAAATAGTCTGGGAAAAAAACAAGAATTCCACAACAGTGGAGAAAGAGAATAATGGTGAGATTCCTCAGAAAGAATATTTTTCTACTTTCAATTGGCGAGGCTACCTGCTATCCATTCCATGTAAAATATTTACTGGAATAATATTAAACCGAAATAAACGCGAAGTGAGGAAAACACAATGTGGCTTCAGAGTATCAAAGTATTGTAAAAATCTTGCAGACACAATGAGAATAGTCAAGGAACAGTAACTAGAACAGTTCAGTCCATTACCTTTAGTATTTATTGATTTTGTTAAAGCCTTTGATTCTGTGAACAGAATATTTAACTGGAAATTTTTGAAACGAGCTGGAATACCTAATAACATTGTAAATATAGTAAAATATATATGATAATCAAGTGTACTGTGTGTAGCACTGTGGAAAAATATCTGTATTTTTCCCCTTTGGGAGTGACGTTAAACAAGGCTATTTATTGTCTCTATTATTGTATATATTGACTTTGATGATATATTGACTGATTCATGTTGGAATCCCGCGCAGATATATACAATGGGGATTAAATGAGAGACTGGAAACTTAAGAATATGCACATGATGTTTGTCTGATGACCCACAGATTCTCTGATATAAATAGTACGATAGGTTTGCATAAAATTGCACCCACAGATAGTTTGTATTAAATAAGCAGTAATTCAATACAATAATGGAAATTAATAAGAGAGTCGCCACACCTATGTTAGAGGGAGAAGGAATTGTAGAGGTTGAAAATTTGTCATTCCTAGGGAGTGTTGTATCGAACAAAAGGGGATCTAATGAAGATATTAAGGCCAGAATTAGGAAAACAAAATTTGTTTTTTCACATTTAATCTTTTTACGGAACCCCTATCAAATTTCCCAGATGTTAAAAAGACAAAACACAAATGTTAAGTTGGTCTTATTTTATGAAAGTGAAATATGGAAAGCTACGAAGTCAATTGAAAAGAATTTTTGTAGGTGCCTAAGAGCTATTATGGGGGCCAGGTGGCCAAAGACTGTAGCAAATAAAAAGGATAGGAAATCACTGAACAGCATATTTGAATAGAGGTAAAATACAGAAAAAAAATAGATAGGACATGCATTGAGGAGGGAAGATGAAAATATTGTCAAAACTGCCTTTGAAAGGAATTCTCAAGGAATAAGCAGAAGAAGCAAAATACCAAGAATTACTAATATAGTAAATATGAGAAAATAAAGAAAAGCTGAATGATGATTAAGGCATTGCCAAAAAACAGAGTTCGATGGCGAGCTTTCAACAATGCCCTATGCTTCCCAGTGAAGTAAAATGAAATATTCGGTATTCATACTCAAAGTATTGCAACGAGTAGCTTTGTCATACATAGGAGACGCTTTAGGGAAAAAAATAACACATACTCGTTCATTGAGTGCATGTTCTTCTGTATATTATGCATTAAGTTTAATGGCTTTGCAGAATGCATTTAAGAATCATACTTTAACACTTAAAACTGAAGATATGAGCTTGTTTGTGTTTCAGAAGGTACAGGATGTTAACAACTTTAGAATAAAGAGAAAGCTGTACTTATTGTTAGAAAAAAGTATACGCGGTGTTTAAAAATACAGAGCATAACTTGAAAAATCAATTCCTAGTGTGTAGATAATAAAAATAATTTAAATTAATATGAATCTGGAAATACGTCGTTTCCGTATTTCAAAGCCTGTTCTTGACAGTCAGCTCTTGACATTAACTTAAACTGTTGTGAATAGTCACTTGGACGACTCATTGACAATCTCTACAGCCACTTAATTCTGATTTCTTCGCTAAATGTGCCATTGATTGCTCATCGAGAGCACAATTCATTGATGACGGTGCCGCACACTTTAATGTTGCTGCCCGTAGGTACATGATTCCAAGATTTACAGGTAGAAGTGCACCGAATTCCTGATCAGGCTCACCCGATTTAAACAAGACTAGATTGTGGGTTGGAGCCATTCAAAATAAACAGTGTAATCGTCTCCGCTAGATGACGTGAGAAGTCTTTGCATTTCAATTTTGGCAGGTTTTCAGATAATACGCAGCATTTTGGTATCGTCTTCGCGAGACAGTGAGATGTGTATTTTGAACATTTGTTTTCATTTAATGTGAAAGTTTATTGTCATGTAGACATTAAAACGCTACAAAAGTCAATACTTCTTTTCGAACACATGTTGAATGTATTATTTTTATTGTCTACACACGAGGAATTCTTTACTAAAGATATGTATACAAAGTTATATGGAAATAAAATACAACAGTACTACAGAAATATCTGTAATAACTAAAACGCGAAAGTTACACTCAGATTAAATTAAGAACTTTTATGTGCACAGGAAACCGAAAAAAAGTTTATATATCCTCCAGAATGTATACGTATAAACTCTTTGGCAAATACAATATTGACATTAATATATTGGGGAGCGTTGCTTGTTGATTTGGTTTCTTTATGGACTCTATTTAACATCTCAGATCATCGGCGTCCCATTTAAACCAGGGCGTGAAAGGGCCGATAAATTTTGTTTACGTTAATATGGCTTAATTGAGGTATTCTATTCCCCAAGGAGTATTTATTTACAATCCACACGTGCATACAGAATCGGGTTATGCTGTACGTATATTATTCCAAGAGAGATACCCTGATATCCATCTTCCAAGCCGAAATTCCATTTACTGATTGGTAAATAAATTCGAAAAAAATCTTGAGAAAAGGTGCACACAGTCACTTACACTCACAGAAGAAACATTAGATAACATTGGACATACTCGGAACGTTCCCTTTAAAAAATAATTTCGACTTCTTTCTCAGCAAACGGGAATTTTCCATTTCTTTGTTAAAACCACTACAAAGCTTCTGAAGTTAAACCCCTATAAAATTACTGTAGTGCTAGAACTTAAACCGGATGATCTGCATCTAGGGGCATGTTTTGGATTGGTGAATAGTGTGCATGACGTAGAAATTCACCCTAATATTATTTTCTTTACGAACTAATGTTAGTTCCTCTAAATTGTTAATGTTAATTCGCAAAACAACGATACTGGAGTTCAGAAAAACCTAACCTGTTTCTCGAGGAACCCCTGCATGATCAAAAGATAGGTGTGTGATGCGCCAAGAGCAGCGGAAGAATAATAGATTCCATTTTCTTAAGAAATATTTCATAGTGATAGGTATATGCATAATATTTTGCAACTCTTATTTCGTGTTAACGATCAGGCAACTGGGTTCGCCATTTTCCAACAGAATTCTGTAACGGCACATACAGCCCGCGTCTCCTTACATGAAATTCATGAAATATTCCACGATACGAGTCATCACCAACAAATATGGCCCCCTCGGTCCCCCATTCCTTTGCATTTTTATCCTTGGAGGGACATTAAAGAAAAAATTATACAATGCAAATCTACACACATTAGATGAACTGAAAAATAACAATCGTAGAATTTTTTATACTTTCTCAGAAGGCAATGGCAAATTTCATATGTCAATGCCAGATATATATGGAAAATGAAGGGAGGGAGTTTCAGCATCTTATTGCTGGATAATGGTGAGTAATGTCCCTTTTTACTGTTTAAATATTAGTAATAACAGTCATAGCTCCGGACTTTCTGGCTCTCGTTCTTCGAAGTACCAACTTGAACAGACCGACAGACCGGCAAAATGCGTGGAGTAATCCCACGAAGGAAAAAATCATCCATTAAGGCATTTTTGTTACATACCACAATGAATAGAAAGTTCATTCAGATAGTTTACTTTCACTCTGTACATATACAGTTTCCTATATAGTTCTACATTAATTTGTATTTTGTTGCTTGGCAAACACATTGTCCAAAGATTAAATAGTTCACTTATTATGAACCAGACCAGTTCAATTGAAAGTTTACCTAGGAAATACACAATAAAAACTGTCCCTTGTATGCCTAGGTAGAAAATGTAATCACAGCGCTAACCTAGCACAAAGCAAGTAGTTTCGATTCGAATTCTGTTTTGACCTAGCTGTCTGGTGAAGGATTTTGCTACACTTTTTTCAGTCACAGCGACTTAAGTTGAATGGCCTAAGTGTGCAGTGCAGATACATTTATTATTTATAACCTCGTTGTTTCGAAGGTCTAAGCAGTAGGGATAGCAATCTGATAGTAAATAAGAAATAAGTAAACAAACAGATTTGAAAGAGGAGAAGATAAGGGAGCAGGCAAATTAAAGAAGAAACGTATGTTACTACTTAGAACGGTTGCCTTCTACAGTTAAAATGAATGAGTTACGATTAATTCAATTGATTGTATTAAGCATGACTTAAGGTCCAATATGTTCAACCTACTTCGCTGATCTACTGATGGAATACAGTCACCCAATTCGTACTTAAGTTGTTGCTTGTCTATACTTACGACTCATTTTGGCTACTTTTTAGTTTTTTTTTTTTTTTTTTGTACAATTTCGCAGTTCAGAACTTTTAATCGTCAATAATCAAAGGCTTATACCGGGTGTTTAATTGAACTCTACGACCTCAAATCGCGATAAAATGCTGAAAAATATGCACAGAGCTGTGCAAATGCAAATTACTAACAAAAATCGAGTTACCATTAATCGCAACGTTATGTTTTGTTTTTCAATTGGAACATGCCTGTTTTCTCCATAAAACAGAGTTAGAGATATGAAGGTTCACTAATACCATTATTGTATTTTTTTCACTGAAAATATTAAGCTTGCTAGTAAGGACACCGCGACATTTAAAAGTGTGGGACAATCATTAATATCCTCGCCTCATCCCACCAAATTGCGAGTGTATGTTGTTATCGATTTCATCTAAATGGCACACTGACACGAGATACCGGGTAACTCTTCAGCATAGCCAATGTTATTTTTATACATCTAAGATCGAGCAGGGACTGTAAATGTGTCCTATTTCTCTTATTAATAAAACTAACTGAGGGTACCTTAATTAATAAATAAAGAATATATGAATGCACTTATTACCATCACTTCCACACCCGATTTCTATTAGCGCTAAACAGAATGTAGAGAAGTGATAACTTTTGTTTTCCTGAGCGAAATCAGATACACCTCATTCCTCGTCGGTCCTGATGGTGTAGCGGTAACCGTACTTTCCTCCTAAACCCAAGATCGCGGGTTCGATCCCGGCCAGGACAAATGGGTTTTTTCGGGCGTAAAATCCTAAGTATGGCTATCTTCGGAAGGGAAGTAAAGCCGTGGGCCCCGTGTCGTACATTTACGGCACGATAAAGAACCTCAAGTATGAAAGAAGAGCCCTTTGAGCAAAATTTGTCGGTCGTTTCACGTCCTGATTTGAAAGGGACGCTGATGACCTGAGATGTTAAAGAGCGTCCTTAAATAAACCAAATAAAAAAAAAAACCTTATTCCTCACGCGTATAATATCAACGTAAAATAAATAAGCAACTGGATAACTGCAATCTCAGTTCCAGGGAAAAAAGCCACTGCTATGTAAACATCATTGCTTGCAATATTACAAAACCAAACTGAAGAATTGCAATTTTGCAGGTCCGTTTGATGAATGATATCGATAATTGCAGCAAATGAGTTCATAGAGTATAAAGCTATAAAAGTAAATATTTTTACGCACGATCTCTAAGTATTTTACCGCCAGGACCGTCCTCCCTGATTGAGGTTTATTCAAGGTTTTCCCCAGTCCTCATAAATGGCAAATGCCGGGGAGTTGCCCTAAACTTATGCCTGGAACGTTTCCTTCCTTAAAAATAAATCCTTTCCCAATATATCATTTCATCTCATGCACCATCAGTATCCATCGCCTGTGGTGCCTTTGTAGCAAAAACGGGCGTTAATCACCATTCATTCATTCATTCATTCATTCATTCATTCATTCATTCACTTATTCTCCAAGTATTTAGTTCAGATGTGGGAAAACATAATTTTAGTTCAGTGAACTTAACAACAGTGATCTGAATTCCACAGAAACGTAGTATTCTATTCTAAATGATACCCTTAACAATGGCGTCCTTCACCTCGTATAATCGAAATTTACATAAGTTTCTTTGAAACAGTAAGCTGGGGTTTATTTCTTCACAGAATCTGTTTGAACTTCATTGTTAACGGCATGCGCTTTCTAATCACTGTTTTAAGTGCACCATACTAAAATGAACTCCATAAGCATTTAGTTCAGACATGTGAAACTATATTAACACTTTTATCCCCCGTTTCAATTCCGAAGGAAAAAACATGCATGTCTCGTGTTGAAATGAATACCATCACAGTTCGGTGAAAATACAAATTCCTTCCAATGTGACTATTGTCTTGTGCAGTTAATTTTTTTCAATATTTTTTGCAGTTTCACAAGTGTCTGAAGATGCAAAGTAGACTATTCAAAAGCTGTTTTCTTGAGACAGCAGCACACCCAAAACAATAGTTTAAGACCGGGATGTTCTTAACCGCCTTTTGATGACAGGTGAAGCTGAAGTTGGCTCTGAAAATAAACACGACATGCGATACTGTGAGCCGTGAACCGTGAATAATGACTACATTCCCCTAAAGTGACAGTTTGATGTGAAGTGCCAACAACATTGTTAGACTGTTGTTCATTGAGAATGACAGTTGTCAAATAGTTAACAGTCGCATCTGAAGTGTTTTGAATGTTTCTAAACGTTCTTTTCCCTCTTGGAGTTCGATGTGTTTTTCCAGGCAGAAAGCTTATTGGTCAAACGGCTAAGAGAGTTTGCAGGTAGTGGATAATCGATTCCATCAGCCGATATCTCATTTCGGAGACATTCCGTGGCCAGCGCGGAACCACAACTCAGTTCCAGATTTATTATTGTGCGTCAATATAAGGAACCTTCATTCAGAAATTATCTTAAAGCATTGTAAGAATAAAAATATATTATATTTTGCATAAAAACTATGTTATAACGGATATTTGTTGCTAAACCAATTTTGTGGCAGGAGCATCTGAATAACAGTTATCTTTTATGTTTTAATTTTAAAAAGTTTGTGGCTTCCCTACTCCAGGTTTATGCAGTTCCTATCTCCTATGCATACAGTAACGGAAATTTCCTTGCACATTCCTCAATGACGTAAATAGTCTCTGTAAGCATCAGGCGGCTTATATGAGGCTTTTAATCGATAGCAGATTCTTTTTTTTTCTGTATTAATTAACAAGATAACCTGTTATTTCTGTGTGGAACAAGAAATACGGAACACTTTCCTTACAAATCGCCTCTTCGCCATTTCACCCACAAGTTTTACATAAAATTCCTTGTTCTAAAGTGTATTTATGTTATTAGTTTACCATGTGTCGCCTTAGAAAAGTGAAATAAATATAAATACTAGTTAAACATAACAGGTTCGCTGCATCAAAACAACATCTCAGAATGAGATTCCCGGGAAAATCGAGGCTACAAAGAGCGGTAAATAGCGCGCGCAACAAACCCCGCTCTGACGACACCAAAGACTTACAAGGACATTATGTTATACCTCAAGTGTTTTGACTGTTTACATTGTCGTGTTACATGTTTTATGATTTTGCTTTCTATCCTTGCAATCTAGTAGTTTTTAGTTTTTAGGTTTTATTTCTCTAAAATTTTATATTTTATCGAAGGATCATTTTACCTATATGTAACTATACAATGTTGTAGTCCAATTTACAATAAATAAACTATGGATTGTGCGTAATGTTAAATTTATTACAGCTTTTTTTCATCTAAGGCCTTAGCACTGAAATTGAAGGCATGTGTTCCATGTGAAAGTGTACTTATGGCACACTCCCACTAAAATATAATTCAAACATATTAATAATATTTTATGTACTGTAGTTAGTGATGTAGATAGATGTACATATTTATAATATGACATAACCGTAACCTGTAAATTGTATTTCAATAAAAGAGAAAGCTTCTTGGTGTTTAGTTACGGAAGCTAGGAATGCCAACAAAAGTGTCATAAAACCTCTATTCAGAGGAAAAAACTAAAGGGACAGGTGTGAAGCCCTTTCTTCCTTTTAAAAGGACAGTTACTGCAGGGTTAGTAAACTGTAAGGCTTTTAAACCGTTTGGGGCGTTGACTTTCACTGTTTGTTGTTCGGCTAGCTTTTAAACCAACCATTATCCACAAAAGATTTAAGTTTCAAATAACAATGAATGATACGTACGGCAAATGAACTTTAACGTGCCAATGATAGGTGTATGTTTCAAATTTTTAAATAAAGGCGCGAGGTTTGCGCGTGGCTTTTGGCTTATCCTAGCCAACGACCACTTGATTTGAATTTAATATATAAGGGGTAATTGTTCGGCTAAGGCAGTCAGTTTTCAGTTGAACTCAGCTGAGCAGTTTTCAAAAAATAGTTCTAAGTACTACACGCCGCGATACTATTCCTCAGTTATAAGTTTTACACGCGGCGAGATACCAGTAGTTCACAGAAGTAGGTCATAGTACTAGTATAAGTTCCACGTTGCGAAGGCACGCAGTTTACAGAATCAGCTCTGACGCAGAAGTTCTCACTTGATGTACGCAGTCAACAGTTAAGCAATTTTCCGTTTCAAGCTCCGCGGCACCCATCTGTAAGTTTCACGCGCGGCAACTAAGGGTATATTCAATTTAGCTAAGTCTAATATGCAAAATGCCAGAGGACGCAAAAGAATTTGGACATAGTAAAGTACAAATATATAGTTTATGTTGCATCGCGTGCTTATTTACACCATTGAACTCCTCTCCCGGTCCTGTTGAGTGCCAATCAACAAAATAGCAGAAATCACCCCCAGAAATTGTCATTGAAGCGTGGGCAAAAACATTGAAGCGACCGGTAATCAATCTACCAAACCACTTCAAAATTGACATCACATCGTGAGACCACTAGACGTCAACACACATCGCTTCACGATTGGTGGCCAACCTGAGGCTCGTAGTCGAAACCAACTAATCCGCTTCAAAATTTGGCGACCAACGTGACTGCCATATCAAATCGCTTCACATGCTAAAGCAAAATGTTACATTTCTACTAATGTTCCCGGCTAACACTATTCAATGAGATATAGTCGTTTCCTTTGTAGAAAGCATAGAAATTATTGTCATTCTCTGTACATTAATCGGGTTTACCTAAGACAATGAGAAACAAAAAGTATTCAAAAAGTAAATTACACTTGTTTCCTTAATTTGACAGCACTCCACAAAAATGTGTCGCTTGCGCAGAACGGAGTACATGTTTAGATCTTCCTTACCGCCACGGGTGGCCGAAGTCCTTAAGGCGCGGACTCATGAGCGGGTGGTCTGGGGTTCCAATCCCGCCAGGACCGTCTTCCCTGACTGGGGGTTTTCCAGGTTTTCCTCAGTGCTCATAACTGGCAAATGCCGGGGAGATACCCTAATCTTAAGCCTGGAACGTTTCCTTCCTCTAAAAATGTCCTTTCCCAATTTATCATTTCATTTCATGTATCATCAGTGTCCACCGCTTGTGGTGCCTCAGTAGTAAAAACAGACGTTAAACGTTACTCAAAAAAAAAAAAAAAAAAAAGATCTTCCATAAGAACCACTTTTGTTGTAGAAGCGATGGAAATTTTAATGACGCATCAATGAAACGTACTCCAAGACTGAAGTATGAGAAGCACAGAAGACATTGTGCCACCGGTGGATGCAATGCTTCTCAGCAATCGCATCTCAACAGACTGTGCTCATTTCATCATCCGAGATCATGTGGAGCGGGAATCGGAAAATTAATGAAACGTCCAAGCAAGTGTTTACAGAGACTGGTGATTATGGTATAAAATAATATGGTATATCTATATTAATAAAAGTTTATCAAATGTAACTAAGGATTAAATTAATGAAATTTTAAATTATAATATTGCTTTATAAGCCAAGGAAACTCAAGTAAAGAGAAGAAGGATTGCTTTAGTGACTCTATCGTAAAGCACCCGCTAGCAGTTGTGTGTTGTAGCAACTGTCTGGGAAGACCCACGGCCGACGAGTGCTGTAAAGTAAGTTTAACTCTTAATTAATGCTGACTTGGATTCAGTTTATCTTTGTTTGAGAAAGTACGGTCTTAACGCAAGCGAGTCCCAAATTATACTAACAAGCAAATGAAGTGGGCTAAAATAATCAACCATGTTACCTATTAAACAACATTATTTCACTAATTCTGTACCAAAGAATATAAATTTCTATTTCGAGTGGAATGCGTAAATATATTGTACATGCAGAACAAGTATTTTCAATTAACCACTCCCTAAGGCAACTGAAGTATTTTGTCCCTAACTGTAATTAATATTCTCAGAAAAATTAGTAATCCCAAACATTTGACTACTGCTAATTTCTATATGCTGTTCAGGAATACACAGAATAGTATATTAAGGTACCAGGTTTGACAGCAATAATTTACTTATTATACCCCGCTTCGTCACATGCAAACTCCGTTACCTTAAATTAGAATTTGATACCAAATAAAATTGTGAACTTTTGGATAATATCATGATTTACAGAAAATCTGCACGAATTGTTATTTGGTAAATCTTTTGTAAATTTATTCATAGCGAAATTATATATTTTTCATCTAATATTTCTAATTTTAATGCCAACAGATTATCATTTAGTAACACGTGGTATTTTAATATTGTATATAATGCATATTACTAATTTTATTTCCAGTTCTAAATAACGTTCTAATTCTACATCATATATAAATAATTTTCCAAATAATTAATTCCAAATAATTTTAATTTTAGCCACATAATATTGACTATAATTTATAACTTTAATTAGTTACCTTTTTATGTGCAAACTATATTTTTCTATATGTTTCATGTGATAATTGTTGATGGCTACCTTAGTTCTATTAATATAAAGGACTCTGCACTGAAAATACCCATAAAGCTAATAATATAGCTTCGTTTTATCACAAGTAATATCGCGAGAGCTCAGAACCTCGAGTGATATTTATTAGGGCTGTTTCACGAATAAAATAATAATTTAAATACAGTTCCCCTATACTTGGCTTACAAAATTGTAATAATTGTATATTTGCACTTAACCTTTTCAAGCAATCTTGTGACAGAAGAAGGCCAATTTCAGTAATGCCAATAGAGAAGAGCAAAATACCCGGTTAGGACTATTTCATGAACAGAATAAGAATAAAAGTGACATATATTTGAAATTCGTGCACAGAATATTAACACTTGTATAAAAAGTTATACTTTTGAATATCTATTCTATTCAAAAACCATGAGACTCAATTGGATAAAATTCGACTATTACAATCGCCACCGTTCGATTCAACTGAGAAAAATAAAATAAAACATAAATAACATATTTTTCTTTGTATTCTGTGATTTGGAATTCCTAATGATAAGATCAATTTGCACATTTGACGCATCGCCAAAACGCTTTGAAGAACCCTCCATTTTGCGTTATGATTGTCCATTGTCCGTGCTTTTGTTGCTCTCAATAGCTCCCCACAGCCTCTAGCAAAAGTGGTCAGTGATGGGTGTTCAGGAATTATATACTGGAGTTATAGAGTTGGCTACAGTGACAAGACAAATGCACGTCACGTGATAAAACGGATTTGATAAGTTTTTTTTTCAATAATTTCACTCGGCCATCCGGGTGTGATTGGTCAAAATTCAAAATTTTGTTTCGTTTCATTGATCGATTTTAAGATCGCGTCACATGAGTGAAATAGTCATTGTAATATTTGTAGAGTGGGGGAATTTGTTTTACGGTCTTAACTCTGGCAGTAAAATAAAATATTCTACAGAGGAAGATCTAAATGTAAATGTAAATTAAATATCGAGCAACATTTTCAGCAATGCACTGAATGTTACGCATTGTTCATTGCTACACGCTTTCATGCTAGTGTGTTCGTTAAGTTAAACCTTTAGAGTTATGTAGTAGAAATCACTTAAGCTGCAGTTATTAGAAAGCTGTATACAGGAAACAATTCAAGAACATGTGAACAAATGCTAAATAATTAGCAAAAATTGCTAATTATAAAAGCTCAGCGGTAAAACTGAAGCAAAAAGTTTAATATAATTTTTATTAATAATATCGTAATATACAATATGGTGTTAAAGTTGAAGCCAAAAGCATTTGGAACATTTCTATAGATTAACAGCCAACTGCAAAGAAAGCATCATTATTTTATCTATATAAAATTTGCTAAACTAAAATATTAATTACTGCAACTAAAGCTCATTCTTTATTCATGCATTCTCTTAGGTAAAACGAATTTTTGTAAAAGGAATTTACTTTGCTTTTTAAACGAAAACTAGTTTTGACAAAGTTCCATGAATCAATAACATTAACAGCTTTATTTCGCTGCAGCTCTTAAATTGAAAAGCATTTATTTGTTTAAATATCAATGATGCGATACTTTTGTTTCGTTTTTCACGAATCTACATTTAGCCCTTAACCTTTCTGGCACTTATCTCCTTAAGAATCAAGCTGACTGACATCACCAGCGCAAAAAAATGGCAGTGAAAACAAAAGAAAAAGGTGGAGAGCGGAAAATGTGACGACAATAACGGCTCATCATCTAACAGAAAACCTATGGTAGGACAGAAAGCAAAAGATACTGATAATATGCCGCAACCAGAGGAAAAAGAAGGAAAAAAGTGTGAAAACCCATAAAAAACAAAAGAAAAACATTAAAGAACGCAAAGATGGTAATAGCAACAGCAGAACTGAAATTAAAAGAGGGCTCAATTATTCTAGTGTGGTTTCATATACTCTGCAGTTTTCTTACGCGAAACACGCATAACGGGAAGGCAAGATATTTTTAAAATGTTACATTGCAGCAAAGTTTAACTAGCTGACGTGGAATACTTGTCTTCAAATGATAAGCTGCCTTATTGAGAAGCTAAATTTCTGTTCGTCAACTTGTAGAAGCGGTTTCGATTTCCTGATGAGCTTTCAGTTATTTCTGCATTTCAGCGCCTTTTGTTTTGCGTAATATATAAGAAAACTATAGAGAATTAAGGCGTTTATTCGTGTTGTTTCATCTTGAAATTGTTCACCATCATTTGTCTTCTGTTTCTTGAGAAAAATAGGTCTTAGTAGCCCATTCCGAGGCTCTAAGGATCGCACAGCTTCTGTAAAGTGGTCCCATATTTCTTGCTACTTCTGGTTTATAAAGGGAAGTTTGCCGTAGGTATCTTTAAGCACTTATTAGAAGAATGCAACCCGTCTAAGATTTTTAATATTTATCCTTAATCATCTATTACATTAACCTAGTGTCATGTTTCTAATATTATTCCTCCTTTAATTTCTTTACAAAATTTTAAAACTCTTCATGTGTGCAACTATTAACCTTCTCCGAAGTTGTAAGTGCAGTAAGGGCACATTTTATACATCCACGTTTGAAATCTCTGAGTAAACTTCTCCACATTCTCTTAGATATAACATTCATTTTAAAAAAGAAAATATTTTGAACAAAGCATTGAGATCTGTAGATTACTCAATTAGTTCATATTCAATGAAATATTAAAATAGAAAGCAGTTACAGTGAATAATATAAAAAATACAGTAACAAGATATACAGATACAATGAAATGAACCTGCAAAAGTGCTTACACAATTTAGGCGATATTTCGGATCGTTACCGATCGTTTTTCATTGACTGATTTTTTATTTGTTTATTTAAGGACGCTCTTTAACATCTCAGATTATCAGCGTCCCATTCTAATCGGGGCGCGAAACTGCCCACAAATTTTGCTCAGAGGCCTCTCTTTCAAGCTTGAGGTTCTTTTTCGTGCCGTAAATGTACGACACGGGACCCACGGCTTTACTTTCCTTCCGAAGGAAGCCATACTTAGGATTTTTACGCCCGAAAAAATCAATGGATCCTGACCGGTTTCAAACCCGTGACCTTGGGTTTAGAAGGCAAATATGGTTACCACTAAACCACCAGGACCGACTTCACTGGCTGAAGAATATGGTATAGTTACATAGGGTGTTAGTGAACTACACCACAATAATTCCAAGGATGGAAGAGAAGTTCTAGACAAGCATTTGAGATAAGAAATCTATGGTTCAGAAAGCAAAATAACAGAGGTATATGATAAATCATTTGAAATTCGATATTGAAAATCGATGTTTAAGCAAAATGGTATAACAAAGTGCCGAAGAATGTATTTAAACCTGTTTTAGGAGAGAGAAAATCCCAATTTTCAATAATTCATCACCAGCGTTTTCAGGGTTTAGTACTACAACATCATGTAAAATCTCTAACTCATCATATAACATTACAGCTATGTACAATGATTAACTAAATAGACTAGGCCAGAAGGATGTATGTGAAATTATGGATAAAGCAATAGGCTGTAGTTTCGTAGATCGCTGTAGTTTTGGACCCTGTGATGTGGGCTTTACATATATAAAAGTAATCAACAAGCCTCGAGCTCAAAAACAGCAATCTGTTTTTACTTAACACCAGTATCATATCCCCAACTTCCATTTGTTATTGCGTGGCTATCACTTCGAATGGAAGCTTCATTAGTTAGTAGTGTACTGCTCCTTTCGAAATTTAATGCCCAATACTTTGAAGTTTGAACAGAAAACCATAGATTCCCTATCTTGAATTACTTGTTTAAGACTCTTCTACGACTTCTGTGGTTTATTAACGCCCTGTATGTAAGTATTACAAAATATATAGAAATAAGTTCAGTTACAGCTTGTTTCAACCCTTGATTTGTATCTGCTGATATTTTATTTTTACATAGTTAACAATAATTTAAATGATAGTTGCAATATATACGCTGTAATGGCACATACGTCCAGACACATTGTAGCTATGTAAGAAATTCCATACGAAGTTTCTTTGTATAAAAATATTATTAATAGTTAAAAGGCATAGTCTTTATCTCTGGTATTGCCGTAGGATACCAGAACGGCGTGTGAATTGATCATGGTGTGAATGTTTCCTTACTGTCACCACTCAGTTACCTGGAATTTGCCCCTTAAAATATAAGGAAAACTTACATCAAACTGGAAATTCATTGTGTGTCAGTAATTCAGCAAACAATAGAAATCCCGAACCAAAATAATGGACTAAATTAGAATGAAAGTACTCCAAAACTGTGCATCATTCAATTTTTATCTGCTTTTGTTTGGTATTTGAGAATCACCTGTGCAAGGAGACACTTTTCAGAAGCTGAATGCCCTGTGTAACACAAGGCAGGTGTAGGTTTATTTAACACTCATGTTCGCAGATATGTAAACCGGTAGTAGGAAGACTGCTTTGTCAACTTACTTGTTAGAACCTGCCGTGAGAAACACGTGACTGCTTCGTGTGTCTTCTGGACGTTAAGATGACAGGTAGAACTTTAAAAAAGTTTAACGGATGTTTGGGAACCAATTTTTCTCTTTTTCCCACGATTGCAACACAACCCATCACACACTGACACGTGTCACATGAAGGATACAGAGAATAAGTTTATTTTTCTAGTTTTCATTTTAACTCAAATACAACACTGCCCCGGTTTACAAGTGAGAATGTTTATTTCAATAACAAGAGCTGGTAGTTCAGAGGTAACAAGATGAGTGTCAATCAGTGTTTGGACTCCATAAGAAAATGGTTTTATAGTTTTCCCTTAAAGTTAATGTGACCATGCAGTTGCTGCAATAAAAAACATTTGTGTTCCTATCATGAGTACCAGGTGATATCAGCGGTTTTTCTTCAGTAACGTATAACATGGTGTCAGCTATGTGATTTTCTTTTCTCAGATAAGATTAAATTATTGCTTCTTCATCGATTTGTACAATACAAGGTGTTGCAAAATATACGACATATATGTAAACAATGAAAATAGTTTGTAGCGTGAATCCAAAGTGCATAGTTTGAGTTTTTAATGTCTGCCTGCCACACACAGTTCTTCAATTTTCCTTAAATAATTATATGATGATATTAAAACAAAGTTTATTTTAAATAATTTTTTAATGTGTATCTTTTGCTGAATTTTGACATCTTAATGCCGCATCAAGACAATTCCAAATGTCGCGTATTGCGAACATCCTTCTATACTTCAGCAGTCGTAGATCCTGATCGTCCTTTGTTGACAGAATAAGGAGCCACATTTCTGTTTCCAGAGACAGCGTTTGTTACCTACAAATGTTTTCCTGTGTGGATTTTTTTCGGCCTTGACAATATTAAGGTAAAAACGATGAGCTTACACACCATTGCACTCCCCCAAATTGACATGCAACGCATATTTGTTAGCACATAATACAGATACATAGTATCAACTACACGAAATTAACTCACCTTAAACAATTGCTCTCCTCACTATCTCGTTAAGACAGAAATCATTCAATTTAACATTTTTCATCCTGTTAAACTAAGGCTACAAATTTATAAACTTTACCAATTTAAGTAGTCGTCTGAAATTACAGATTAGGTTATAATTTAATGATATTTAGAAAGTCTGTAGTAGATCCCCCGCATATTTAACTACTTTTATTGTATACATATCATAAATTCGCCCCGGAAGAAGTGCTGTGAATTTTAAAACACGTGGAGACTGAGTATCAAGATTGAAATACCTTCGTTTAAACAATCATTAACCTACATTTACGTTACATAATGTGTACCGTGATTAATATATACTTACAATTCTTTGAGGCATTAAAGATTATGTTCAAATATATTTGCAAAAATAAATGTAAGTCTTTCTACACAGATATTTTTAAGAATGATTTAGAAAGTTAAGCTATTACTAGTTAAGTTTCTGTCTACCACATTGCATTCATAAAAATGCGTTTGTGTAAACAGGAAAATACTGAATTATATTTTTTCTAGTATTAATATAATAAAGTTGTTTATTTTGTATGAATGTTACTGTTTATATAAATATCAAAAGATAAAATGAAAAACTAACATATCTAATTTTGTAAAGTAAATTTTTGCGTGAATCTGCTATTTGTGCCACATTCCTATCATTAATGTAGTTATTTTCTGTAATAGCAGGATAAATTTATGCCATTGAGTTACTCTGAACTATAAGCTTAATTACTTGGAATAAATGCTTTCAAAGTCCTTAAGTTTAATTATGAGTGAACTCGAAACACGCACATTTAATTTTAGAAATATGATAAATAGATAACTCAAATGATTATCTATTTGTAGGATTAATACATTTTGTTTCTTCCTATCCGGAATTACATTTATAATGGTACTTGATAATTAAAATAATAAATATTGTTTTGTCTACATTCACAAACTTTTTGGGGGGCATTTAACCATGCAAACAAGGAATACAACGCATAATTTAGATTTATAGTACAGTCTATTAAATTACTATATGTACAGTGGATCTGGATATATACGAAAGACCATAATATAAACTACGATCGCCACGGGTGGCCGAAGTCGTTAAGGCACTGACTCGTGAACGGGAGGTCTGGGGCTCAAATCTCACCAGGACCGTCCTCACTGACTGGGGTTTTTTCCAGATTTTCCTCAGTTCCCATAACTGGCAAATGCCGGGGAGGTACCCTAAACATAGGCCTGGAAGGCTCCCTTCCTTAAAAAGTATCCTTCTCACTTTATCATTTCATGTATTATCAGTGTCACCGCCTGTGGTGCCTCAGTAGTAAAAACGGGCGTTAAACACTAATCAAAAAAAAAGTATTATTAACTATAGAAAGCAAGAGACCTAATGCTGATTCTTGGAAACTATATAATTCTCCCTCTCTTTCAAAGCTTTTGTCACCGTTACTGAAATTCTCCTGGAAAGTAAATAATATGAGCTAACAATGGCACAAATATATCTCGAGCACCTTAGCACCTTATCGTTGCGCTGCCCAGATTTCTGCATAAATATATTGTAACGTAAAATCTATTTCGTACGGGATATAATAGATAAGGTTGTTTGTCCATGCATAACATAAATATATACGGTAGTGGTAATGACATTCCTTGTAAAGGAAAAGGATAGCATAAGTTTATAGCTAGCATATATATATGCTTTCTATATAATTCATGTTCAGAAAGATAAAACTAGAAAATGTGAGTATTCACAGTTTTCGAATCTAGTTATACCTGCATATTTTCGTTAATACCCTACGCTTTTCCATGTTCGCGAATTTACTACATTATCATTTTTTTTCAAATAGAAACAGTTGTATTTATAGAAGTATCCTGAAGTTACGATACTTCTAGATTAGCTTAAAGTTGTATCTTACACAAAACATCTTCATATTAGGGGATCGATTGCATTTGGGACAGTTGGAAATGTTTTGAAGCCCTCCTCAACCTGGAAAGGGAGTCGCCGATGAACTTTGGACCCATTTGCTGCAATCATCAATATCATTCTATAAACAGATTTGCAAAATTGCAGTTCTTGACAATGGTACATAACATTCCAAATGAAGGATGTTTACATAGCAGTGTGCTGATTCCATGTATGTCCACACATTTTCTCTGTTATATACATGAATTACAAAATAATATTGTGGTTGAGGTATGTCCTTGCAAATAAGTTATTATCACATATATGTTTGTTTTTGACAGAAAGTCACTTAGAACACTTATTATCCTTAAGTATTTCTTTTGTAATTTCTGTTGTCAGCAGCCTATGTGTCCACGCTTATCTAAAATAACTAAGATCTAGCTGACGTTGCATCTATGCTAACGTACGTGTTTCATATACAAGATATCTTAATGTGTATATAATATTTCATCCTGCTCTTCATTAACGTATCAACATTTTCAAGGTAGAAGTTAGTGAATAAGAAATGCAGGAAGCCAAAAAATAAATAAAATACAGCTCTTTGAATTTTACCACTCTTCAACGTTCCCTTATTAAAATATTGTACAAAAATCAGAACATATCCCAATACACCGGAAGTCTCTTAATGATCAGTTTTAGCACTGTTGGTGAAAAGATCAAACAATTATACAAAACCGTGCGATCAGTGATGCTTTCCCCGCGGCACGGGTTTTTCCTATGAGCGATCCCCTACACGTTTGCTTCGCCGTGGAGGGGGTACTGTTGCTTACTTACTTGTTGACCTTGATGACTGTCGCAGTAGTGGCGCAGTTATTCCCGGGCGTGTGTTGTTTTGTTCGTTTCTTAATTCAACAGTACATTTAAAGCCTGGTATGTTTTGCAACTGTACAGCGTGTCGCGGAAATGAATACATGAAATCCCTTAAGTAATTATATCCAGTGATTACATTTTCTATTGTGCAGATATTCCGTATTTTAGCGCCGTGCTTGAATGTAAGGAAGCATAAACTATTGGAGTTTTAAATAAATATGATTTATATCTTTGTAAACATTATTAAGAGTGCGCACATACACGTATATACTTATTTATCCAGCGATATCGGTGAAATGCATTGTTTAATGAAAAATAAAATTCTTATCGCAGCCACGTAAAGCTACATTTAGCCGCGTGGTTTTGTTTTGCTTTAGTCGCACGTGCAGTAAGGGACTGGCATGTTTAAAACCAGTTTCAGTAAGTTTCAGTGTCTTTGTGAATTCGAATGCAATTGTTCAACAATAATACAAACGAACTTTAAGGTCATTAATGCAAAATCCTACCCAGTGTTCGTCTTTACAAAGTTAGGAAAGTATTTGGTGGAAAACCATCTTCCATGTGGCGTGCTTCAACCAGAATCTTTTCTCGACATGTGGGAATGTGATATTCTATTATTTGAAGTGCTTCATATAGAGAATGAAGCAGTATTCAGGCTACATTGTGCGTAATTGTCCGTTTTCATATGTTATTGATATAAGGCGAGGATAGCTTAATGGCGGGCGAGAGTACCTACCTAGTTACGCGGCATCCAGGAAGAATCCATCACCGTTAATGCCGTCGCTTAATTAGTGGACACGAGAGACCACGCTCTGCAAGACCATGAACATTCACAAAGAGAGGATACCTACTGCAGTCAGAAAGAGTGTTTTGAAAAGCTTTCGACAATAGAGCACATCATCACTCAAAAAAATGTGATATGAATATTGCACAAATTTTATACAAGTTGCAAATTCTACAGCACCTTACAGAAAATGATCTCGATCACCGACTGAAAATTACGACCGAACATTTGAACACATCAGGCAGGACTCACTGTATTCTTCCATTCGGTTCAACGATAATCAGCCTCCAATGAATGAATACGGGGAGTAGGGAAGTGTAGCATGTGGAGTGCAATAGTCTTCGGGTCTTTTTTCGCTGAAAGTATTCTCACTGATGAAAGGTACAGGGAAATGCTTGAAGGTAGTACTTTCCCGAGCATCCTGAATTTACAAGGGACTTTTCCCAACATCGTACAACAAGGCGATGTCCCATCCACTTACAGTTGCCATTTTCGCATATTGTTAGACGAACAATTTTAAGGATGGTGGATAAGTGTCAAGGCCACCCCAAGCAGCCCTGAATTTTTAATTTTGGGGATAATTAAGGGTCATTGTGACACTGAGAAAATTTACAGCATGAATCACCTCAGAAGAAGGATAACAAAAACATTTCGCAAATCACTCACAACCCTGACGCAACTGGGAGTATCAAAATGGGACTGCATTGAAACAGATGATTAACATATTGAACATATGGTGTAACTTTAAACACAAAATATAAATAATTTACATGTTAGTATGAACATATTTTATTTTCCGACATATCCGGAGTCATTTCGTCCCTATCCTAATTGGAACTTAAAAAATAGCTACTACAAACCTGTTTTAAATGACCTTTATTTATTTATTTATTTATTTGATGGACTATTATACTTAAAGTAATAAAGGTAATGGAAAGTTTTTAGTATAACTAGCATGATACTAAATACAGAACATGTATATGTATAAAAACAGTGGTATTACTTACATTTATGGGTAATCAAAATGAAAAAATCACTAAATTTTAAAATAGGAAGCTAGAAAGATGTCGATAACATGATAAACTGAAAACTGACGTATAATGAAGATTCCTCTGAAGAAATATATTTTTGGAGCACGGAAATTCAAATCTTCCAAGAAGTAAAATTATTATGATGCAGAAAACCATTACCAGGGCTATTACTATTTTTTTCCGAGCTATAAAACGTAATTTTTTCATATCTATAGTAAAGGAATCTGTTAGCGTCCCATCTTGCATTTCACAGATTAAAATTTCATTTAAAGTAGTAACATGAGACGATATGCGCTTCTTTGTGAGCCCCATCCTTATGCTTTAACTCGACTCAGACGCATAAAAAATCTCCCCACTTCAACTCGAGAACTGCTGAATGATTGGATATCTCAATTCTACGCCAGTGTGTATTTATACAAGCAGAAATGACGGATGCCTAGTGGTGTTTAGCAATTAGCTGCTTTTTAGTACTCCCACTTGATGCTCTCAGATATAAAATCAGCTCCTTGTAAACTCTTACAGAGTGCTGCGCATTTCGTAATCATTACCTACAGAACTGGACATATTTGGTATTGTTTGGGAAAAGCCACTTTGCATGTTCTATACTGACAGTGGCTTCATTATTCATACTTGGTGGGCAGCTAGATAGAGAAAACAAACAAGAAACACTTAAAACAGAATAAGTTATAACTAAAGTATACCTATATGGAAAGCAAAATATTAATATATTCTAATGTTTCATAGAGAACGTCCATGAAATGCATAGTCAGGAACAGGAAATTTCGAAGGGTGTGTGGTAACGCAATAGGGCTGTGCCTTGAATAAACGTGTACATTTTTTTTATTAAAGCAAAAATGCTTCATCCCTTTAAAAACGACATTTAATAATAAATTGCATAAAAAGTATATGTCACTTTTTGAAGAATAAATTGAATAAATATGCACAATATTTTGGAAGATGTGGAAATCTGAATGTATAAATGTAATGGGTTCTACAGATCCGGCTATTATTATAAATCAGTTTAATGCAAATAACGAGAAAAAATTCACTTACATTTACGGTTTGAAAGTTATGAAAAATTCTAACTTCATTATAACAACACCTCTTTTTTTATTGTTGATATAATACATTTAGAACAAAATATTAAAATCAAAATAAAATTTATAAATTCAAGATAAAATGATATACTGACAAGCAATTTGAACCTAGGACGTCCCGAATGCGAGTTCCATGCGTTACCCGACGAGCCACCTCACTCGGTAAATCATAAGAAGATTGAAGATATAAAAAGGAACGTCTGCAGTACGTCCCAAATTAGGTTTACCAAGGTTGTTACATATCTTCATTATTGTGCCCTCATTCCGTTACGAAATTGGAGTTTGTGTACACTGGTAGCAACCTGTTTACTTTCACTGGACGCGTTATTCCCAGTAAGAATGAAGTTATAGTTCCACTGAAACAGACAATTGATCTTGCTTAAATTTATTACGCCAAAGATTTCAATTGCATTTCTGTAGGAGGTGTATTAAGACTTTCTATGCGTATTTGTGCATTATGGAGTATGCAGAGAGTGATATACGACAGAACAAAGACAGGCTGTAATGTCATGACTGTAATATGCAAAAGAAGTCATTCAAGTACTCTAGGAGAGAATTTTGTGACACATTTCCAGGAATATCATCTCAATCGGAAAGAGGAATTTCCGGATTGACAAGCAAAGATTGAACCGAAGGTGTTTTCATTGGCAAGAAGCCGAGAGCCAATATGCACCTAATATAAATGGTTTTAACAAAGGAGAAGCTTAATGAAATACGCTTTTGATTTAAATTTTAACTCGGAAGTCTTTAACACGAAAAGCCCAGCAAGTTGATGTATCTGTTGGGTGTGCGTATAGCTGCCGCATCTTGATTCAAATAAAATTAATGCTGTACCTGAAATAAAACTCGTGGAGCCGCTGAAATTACATATCCGGAAAGATGAACTGCGGCGATTGTTTCAAAATATTATCAAACGAATTCCGGCATGTCTCACAGCATTTGGATCATCTATTCTGATGGAGAACAAATATTAACTACTACTAATAAATCAGGAAAGAAACAAAAAATCCGGACTATGAGTTCTGATCCTGCGACATGATTTACCTGGGCATATGGAGAGGCTGCTAAGCAGCAATTTCCCGTCGGCAATATCAATATCCGATTGCGTAGCGGAATAAGATCCTGTAGAGGTGGATTAATTTGTGAAACTATATTGGATACAACGTAATGGACTTGAAAATTATGAATTTATTATGTGCGAATGATCAAATGATATGCTCTCTCTCAGATGATGACAATTTATAAACTACAACCAAATATTTACATTATGCATATTATAAAATAATATGTACTTGGCATGTAATGGGCATTTCAAGTAAAATCTGTTAGAATGAGAACATTTTGACTAATGACACGAAAAAGTTGTACCATTAAGTTATTTTGGAACTAAGATAATAACGTCATAAATATAATTTTGTAAATGCCACAGTAAAGAAAATTTATAAAAGAAACATTATAGCATTATAACATCAAAACAAACTCCCAAATGTGGAAGTGAAACATGGCTAGCAAATAAAGACATAATCACAATAAGAATCAGCCCATTGGAAATTTGGAGGTCGCTTTTAAGATTTTTCAATAGTGTTTAACGCCCTTGTTTACCACTGAGGCATCACAGGCATTTGACACTGGTGATACACGAGATGAAATGATAAATGGGGAAAGGATATTTTTAAGGTAGAAAGCGTTTCCAGCTTGAGAATCTCTTTCTGGAGGACTCGGGTTCAGTTCCCTTAGGATCTGCTATCCCACCCTGGGGTTTTTGGTGATTTCCCCTGGTCATTTAGGCGAATGCCTAGATGGATATTTACTATCCTGAATTTTCCACTCTCCCACTTCCTTTCACTCCATTCCATAGCATCAGTGACAGGGTCGGAAGCCACCTGTGGTGCCTCAGTAGTAAAAACGGGCGTTAAACACCATTATAAAAAGCGTCAGGTGAGATGGGATGGTGGCTTGTGGTGTGGCAGCGGCTTGCGCTCAGAAAAAGGTCCTGTTTGGTGGGTTCTGTCTAGCGGTCTCCTTGGGGCACCTTGAGTGAGACTGGTGGAATCGGGTATGGTTCTCGTGGGCCCGTCGGTGTCTGGGACTTCCCATCTATGGAACCGTTAGGGATCCACCTATGCCCGTGCACCTCCTCCCCAAATTCCTGATCGTCCGGTGTATCCTGAATTTCATCCCTTCCAATACCACATGCCCTGGGTCGGTCCTGGTCCTGGTGGTGCAGGGTAAAGTAACCATACTTCCCTCCTAAACCGATGGGTTCAATCTCGGCCAGGATGGACGAATTTTTCGGGCGTAAAAATCATAAATATGGCTTCCTTCGGAATGGAGGTAAAGCCATGGGTCCCCTATTGTGGATTTACGGCATGTAAAAGAACCTCAAGCCTGAAAGAAGACGCCTCTGAGCAAAAGTTGTCGCTAAAACAATATGCCCATTAATGGCCAAAGTGAAAACTCCTCCATGGGGAGAATAAGTTTCATGCTATAAATCGATGCCCCGTTGACGTGTCATATTACCAAAAAAGTCTACGTTAGAATTCATGTGCTATAATATTTTAGTGCGACGAAATTCATACACTTAGATTATAATCGTGGCTACAGAAACAGAAATAGAGCAATTGGTGTCACTTCCTATTTTTTTCTACCTTGAAGCGTTTTAATGTAAATTCACATGGAACGTTTAACGTGATTCGTGTTGGTACGCAAAATTATTTTTAGCATTAATGAGGTTAATGTTGTTGTAATAACGATGATGTTAACAAAGATTATAAATGTGAGCGATGCTTTATGATCTTGTTTTCGCAGTAAGATTTTGTAAAAAATACTATCTACAATCAGTGCCTGCTAATTGTACAAGTGTACCATGCAGGACATTACGCAACGTTACCAAACAGCTTTTTGATATATTTGTTTTCTCAAAAGCACTTTGGAGCTTTTGTTCTCCTTATAAGCTTCTTTGTCAGTTTTAATTAAGATATTGAATTTACTTCCACTCTGTTTTGAAGTTATGGGAATTTGTAAAGTCACAACTTTTTAATTTTATCATATTTTTATGAAATTTCGGGGTTATTTTAAGTTGAAGCATAACAAAAGTCGTTGAGACTTTCCTAGGTTGTAGAGTGTGCAGAATTTTATAAATTTTCTCTCAACTATAGCACATAAATATCTTCATGAAATGGGGTTATTCACCACACACATTCAAATATTTTCTAAACATGAGAATATATATCAACACTCTAAACTGTACCTTCTCTTTCTTATACACATAATAACTAATTTCATATAATTCTTATTGAGATAAGAGAAAACTTTATTTATTTACATTAATATTAGGGGTACAAATACAGTGTTTCACTTTAAATATTTAACACTTAATCAAATAGAACAGCTTAAATTTCACATTAATTAAAATGAATATACAAAGGGTGCAAAACAAATGTGTATACACTTTCACAGTAGATATTCATTTAATATATTTCAAAGTTGGAACGAAAAATAACAGTAATGTGTAGTATGATGTTCTGTAAGATGTGACTCACATGCATTATGATAGCGTTGCTACGTGACAGGTAAATCAAAAATGAACAAATGAAGTCAAGATTATCGTAAATCAACAATGAACAAATAGAGTCAAGATTATTGATGTTCTGTAAACAGATGTGACTCACATTACGTTATGCTACCGTTGCTACAACAAAATGGAGCCAAGATTATTGTTCGAACAGGGAAAAGCAATTTTGAAGTGGTATTGGAAAACCGAGAATGTTGTTGAAGTTCAAAGGCAATGGAGACGTGCGTACAGAAACAGAACCGCCAACGCGAGTAACAAGTGCATGCATTCGAGACAAATTTGAGACTCATGGTACCGTATGCGATGTTCACAAGGACAGATCTGGGAAACCTCCACAGCAACAAGTCCCGCGTCCTCAGCTATGGTTTTGGAACGTTTTGAACACTCACCGCAGAAATCTTCAAAGCAATGTGCACCTGAGACTGGGATTAGCATAGCCAGCGTAGGCCGTATCATTAAAACATCACAGTTGAAATTCATCCCAAGACTTTTGCATGATTAAATGATGATGACCCTGATCGGAGAATGCAATACTGTGAGCGGTTTCGGAACATGGTGCAAGAGGATGAGGCCTTCATAGGGAAAGTTGTTTGGTCCGATGAGGCACAATTTAAGTTGAATGGAACTGTTAACCGCCATAACTGTGCCTACTGGTGAGCAAATAATCCACATGCTATTTTGGGAAAGGTTGTTAATTTACTGAAATTATGTTTGGTGTGGGTTGTCATCTGAGGATCTAATTGGACAATTCTTTTTTGAAGGAACAGTAACTGGTCCAGCGTGCCTGAACATGATATGCGCATCCGTCTTACCCGCCATTCATACAGTCTGTGGAAATGAGAAATTTTACTTCCATCAAGATGGTGCACCACCACATTACAACCGCGATGTACGTGCGTATCTTGATGACAGTCTTCCAAGGCACTGGATAGGACAAACAGGTGCGTTTGAGCTTCCACTGCGTTCTCTGGATCTAACTGCAATAGACTTCTACCTATAGGGAACTCTTAAGAACTCAGAAGTGTATCGACGCCGATGGTGGGTATTTTGAGCAACTGTTGTAAGTGTAAAAGTGTAAGATGATTAATGCTGATAATTTTCTGTTTGTGTAAATTCAGTTGGGTATTTTGAGCAACTGTTGTAAGTGTAAAAGTGTAAGATGATTAATGCTGATAATTTTCTGTTTGTGTAAATTCAGTTTCGTTATGTTAATACAGTTTTTTCGTTGCTTGAAGTGTGTATACAGTTTTTGGCACCCTCTGTATATTTCCGATGTTAAAGGCAATATTCTAATGAAAATTCCAATGTAGCAACACATACAAGTCTTTAACATGCATACAAAGTTCCTGGATGTTTTTCACTTAGATTTGTAAGCTTTTGAAATATTAATATAAAACTGACCTAAATGCATATTTTTATACTAAAGGGATCTGTGAAATCTGCAGTTAATTTTATAGTGTAGCACAACACAATTTAGGGAAACGGCGTAAACTGGAAACACTGGTTGATCACGTAAACAGCTGTGAAAATGAAAATACCGCACCTGTTTCAAAGGTCACAGAGGTGTTAACTCTGAGAGAGAATATATGTAATCCTAATGTTGCTATAGTTACATGCCAGCAAATGTGCATAAAAGCATGTTCGCCTGGAGCGGCATTGTTGACGCACAACTGTCTTCGCGCAGAACACAAACAAGTGAGCTTCTTGGATTTTAAATGCCTTAACGGTTTAATCACCATCATATGACCAAACCTTTAATGAATAGTACGTGCATATCTATATGGGGTGTTTTATGGTAAGTACTTAGTGTTGCAGCACTAGAAGATAACCAGGAAATTTTCTACCACAGGATTAGAAACATTGGCCTCTTTGTTCAGAGCAATTAGCTCATTTTAACATAATGTCTCCTATTTTTTCCTTTAATACCTGCCACTCCATCTTTTTTTTATGGTCGCTGGACATCCCTATCTTCACCGTACCAAGTGGCAATGTCATTTTGCGTGAATGCTGAGCAGTAGCTTATCAAAATGGAGATTGCATTAGGTAATCGTATTAAACAAAACGTAGTGATAAAACTTCTCACAGGGGAAGAAATTGTTGCAATTGAGACCCGCAATAAATTAAAGGAAGATATACTGTTGGCAGTACAGTCAGAAGATGGGCGTCACACTTTCCGGCCGGGGAAATAAACTTAGCTGACAAATTTTGAAACGCCCAGCCAGCGACTGCAGGGACAGAAGACAAGGAAAATGACTGAGATGAACCACTTTCTCTTGTCCTGCTTATAGTCTGGATCTGGCATCTTTAGATTGTTATCTATTTGGTCTCTTTAAGGATGCACTCCATGCCTCATTTTGCTGATGGCGACAACGACTGAAAGGAAATGCAGGCGCCGATCTCCGAAATCGCTGCAAGGAGGTCAGGATACAGCGTCTGGTTCACAGGTGACACAAAACGGATGGTAATTCATGTAAATGCCATAAGTTTCTGAAATACAAACGTAGAATAAAAAGGGGACTTTATTTTCCGCTAGTAGCCAATCAAACAACACCTAGCTCAACAGACCCGGAGGGTCAAGGCTTACCACACGACCACTGCGTCTTCTGTCTCCGTCTTGTGACATTATGGGTACAGGGGAGTATTAAATCACACCGTAACTCGCCGCCCGTTGCCACGCCGCATTCTTGATCCGGTGTCACTGTCTCTCTTTAAGGTAAACATCCATCTGTCATCACGAGATTGGGTGGACCCCACCCCTTCCTAACTTAGACAATTTCTAACAGGTGCCGGAAATCAAACCAGGGATCTCCCGGCCAGCAGTCGGAGACGCTATCCACTGCTATCCACTAGACCAAGGATGTGGTCTCCCACTAAATTATAGGGGTATAAAAATGCAATAAGGGAAATTACAGGTAGAAAATCAATGACAAGGGCAACTGAAATGGCCGAGAGATAACTTTTCTGAGCGTTGTACCACATAAATTTGAGTAAGGACATGAAAAACAAACGTGATAATTATGCCTGAAGGTCAAATTAAAATTGTTTAAAATTTAAATGACACTACTTACAATTAGTGCTCCACATCTTTCCTGTATATGCTTACCTGAAAAAAAAAGAAAAAAAGAAATTAATTAATTAGTATACAAATATTACAAGTTTGTTGCTTAGTTATAACATAACATTAGAATGCTGAAAAACCAGCGTGTAACAATCGAGTTCAACGTTACTAGCTCGAACTTACTTTAAAATTGTAGAAACTAGATAAATGGGAATTCCTGGCAGCTAGGGACAAAAAAGCGAGATTTTGTGTTCTTTATAAGGTGTATAAGGGTCATAGGGCATGGAGGGATCTGGGACTAAGACTCATTTAATTCAAGGAGAGATTATAGGTTTAAACTTCAAGGAAGGCAACAGAAGATAGACGTAAGAAAAGTTTCATTCTTAAACAGAACCATCGATGATTGGAATAACTTACTTGAAAAGTCTTTGAGGGCTTTTTCTTAACAGTTAAACATTTTAAGAGAAACTCGATTATTACTATAGTTCATGGTTAGATTTTGCAGTTTACATGCATTTAATTAGTTTGGCATTATTTATTTCAGTTGACATTATTTAATTAGCTGACATGCCATTTATTAGGCTGAAATGTATTTTATTATGTATATATAAATTATAATTGACATGTAGTTGGCTGGGATAAAAATGTATTAAAGTATGTTTGCATGATATAATTATATTGACATGTATAATTTAAAATACAAGTTGAAAAAATAATACTCTTATTATTTCTTCACTGCCACCGGATGTAAACCGAACAGCAGATTGAAGAAATTGCGTAGTCTTTTGCTGGCACTTATAAAAATTATGAATAAAAAATAAATAGCTTATTCTTAACTGATTTCACTGTATATGTGAGTGTGCGTATAAATATTTACGAGCTGTTTTGATTTCCTCATACGTAATTTCGGTCTGATGTTAGTAAAATTCATCAATTCATCTTCCGCCAGTCCTACAACAATTCAGACATTTTTTTTCAAAAAATAAATAGAACGGAAAGAAAAAACCACTGTTATAAAAGATGTATTGATATTATTTTGTACTTACTGAACCAAAAAAAAAAAACCTTTTAGTAAAACATACGCATGTACAAAAAGGTGCAGAGGATGTGGCTTCTAGTATTTAAGAAAACGATTAAATAAGTACTGATGAAAACACAGCCATGAACTAGAAAAGAACAAGGTTTATAGATAAAACCATCTATAAGCATTCCATTACACAAAGCGTTGTACCGCCACAAGTGGCCGAGGTCATTGAACTCGTGAGCGGTAGGTCTGGGTTCGAATATCGCCAGGACCGTCCTCCCTGACTGAGGGTTTTTCCAGGTTTTCCTCAGTCCTCAAAAATGGCAATTGCCAGGGAGGTACCCTGAACTTAGGCCTGGAATGATTCCTTCGTTAAAAAAAATAAATAAATCCTTTCCCAATATGCCATTTCATCTCATGTATCATCAGTATTCATCGCCTGTGGTGCCTCTGTAGCAAAAACTGGCGTTAAAACATTCATTCATACAAAGCCCTGCATAATGAACTTTATTTGAAAAGTGCAAGTTCAGTCAAGCGGTGATTTACGTCTAGGCAACTAGGCAGTCAATGGGGCCCACACTTAAACTCCGCTCCCTGTTTGTCATGCTTTCTGCACCTGTTCACTGCCGGTTTCATGGCAGTATACATTTATTAGCAATGGTTGCACATTAGCAAATGTTAAAAATCAGGTATTGTTATTATTATTATTATTATTATTATTATTATTATTATTATTATAAGTGCTTAATGTTCGTAATCGCTACTGAGGCATCACAGGTTGTGGACACTAGATTATACAGGAGGTGAAGCAAATTGAAAAATGAATGTTTTAGGGAGAGAAGCATTCCAGGATACATCCACAACATTTTCCATAGATGAAAATGGAGGAAAATCTGGAGAAAAATCGCAATTGGAAAAACGGTCGTGGTGGAAATCGAACTTCAAACCTCCCGTCTAAGATCCCCTTGCCTGAGGTACTTCGATCACCCATGTGGATATGAGATGTGATGGAAGATAAAACATTTAAAAATTATAATGAAATATATACCTGCTTTTTGAAAATATGATAGACTGACTAAATTTGCATTGCTCATGCCCCATTTTAATGCTGAAGCACAGAATTTTTTCCGTTGCAACAGATGTTAAGGTGAAAAAGAAACATGAAAAAGGGAGTTAATTTATATAGTAAGAAATGAATTAGAAAGTACAGGTGTTAATTATATTGATTACAAAGTTAAAGAAGCGCATTACAGAACTGTGCAATATTTTGCAAACTGAGTATGAAAAGTAACAAATGAAACACATTAATTAGAATTGCTTCTTATGTATTTCTAATAATATTATTACTTTTCTCTGTAAATTTTTAATTTTGGTAGAGGCAGAGATATTTTCGGCAGAGATATTTTGCGATTATGAGAATAATTTGACATTTTAAAATTTTGTGGATAAAAAATGAGACAATTTTGATAGATTTGTAGAAATCCCTAGCCATATTTGTTGGCGACATTGGATGAAACGTTATCGAAGGTCGGCCGAGTGTTGTTCTGATCCGGTTTAAGACATCTTGAATCGAGTTTGTATTAGAAATAGAAGAACGAGAGGAAGCATAAAGACAACTAGAGAAAACACTAGCGTAATATTACTGCTATTTTGTTTTCTCATACTTTACTTACATGTGTAAGCTGCCACATTGTAGGTATATTTGTCTGTAGGGAGTTGGCTTTTTAGCTTTCAAATAAGACTCGGGCGTACAAGTTGAGTTAAATCCTCAGAAGTACTTTAACTCCCTGTGAAAGGATAACACAACGGGTATGAAACGCCGCAGTCAGCAAATATTTCCACCCTTCATTCACAGTGACAGTAAGGAATTACATTAACATGTTCATAAGTATAAACGTGCTCTATTGAGTTATGCTGAATATCGAAAGCGTATCTGTATTTACGGCAAACTTTATTGCCGTTAAACGACTCAAAATAAAACACTAATTATTTATTTTCCAAAATTTACCAACTCAGCACAGAATGTAATAAGTTCCTAAATACTGTCTTTACTGGATCAGAGAATAGAAATCCGCAAAACATTTAGCACCAACTTTGTAAAATGTTCCTTTATGCGAGTCTTTACATCTATGATGTGTGACAGCTCAAGCCTAAAAAGTTCAGTTTTTGTCACTATAACTGATGTTTATTAATGTGTGTGTGTGTGTGTGTGTGTGTGTGTGTGTGTGTGTTTGGACCTAAAGTAAGTTCCCAGTTTCAAATGCCTGCATCATATTAAACATATTAACAGTTTGGTGTCATATACTTTAGATGCCATGTTTTGTTTCTTCATATGCATTTGTTTCATTCTTGTTGCTATGGTAACTGTAAAGCACTTATATAAAAATTGTGGTTTAGAATTCTGACAGCAATTTTCGAACAACAATTTGTAGAATATGTGTGCCATTCGAGTTCATATTGGCCTCATTCAGTGCTATTACGAATGCAAGAGACAATATCTCAATACATTTGAGAAGATTTCGAACGCCACATGGCACTTTTTCCGTAAAATAATTTCGTAAACTGGTGAACAAATATGAGAAAACTAGTTCAGTTACCAATAAAAAGCGATAGGGTAGACCAAAATTATTAGAAAACGAAGAGAGTGCGCTGTTGTTTTATAAGTCCAGGAAGTTTGTGAAAAGTCTGCATATAATGTTTATAATACGGGTAACTTTGCAAAGCGTTTGGAGATGTTATTTAACAGTGTGGCGGTTTCTGAGCTGACATCTCTATCTCTATAAAATCAAAGTGACTTTTGAACTCAAAGAGCAGAATAAGCAGATTTGCGCCACTTTTGCTTAGCAAATATTAACAGAAATTTAGCATAGCGTTGAATTGCTAGAAGAAATTGACACTCACAATTGCGGAAAAAAATTTGAGCACAATTATTCAGCAAAGATTTCATGATGTCAAAATTATACCTGATGTGGTTTTAGGCCACTTTTTTAATAATGGGACCATATTTCTGAGAAGAAATGGAAAACGAATAAACGAAAACAGCAATGATACAAGTAGCGACATGTTTCATACATTGCAAACATTGTTTCATGCAAGACGGCGCTCATATACACGATACCGTAAAAACACAATATGGTGATCATGCAAATAGGCATTTTCCCAACAGTTGGCCTCCTAGGTCACCAGATTTGAATCCGGCTGACTACTAGGTTATGGGATTATCGCAAAGAAAGAACATTTCTTAGCAGTTTTACTACACGTGTGGAACTACACTAAAATGATTAATGTGGGATGTCATTGAAAACATTTCTAGGAATGCAGCTAATAATATAATTTATATCGTAGAAAAACGACCATATCTTATTGAACAACATGGTGGTCGTCATACTTCAGCTTTGTTGTTTATTATTTAATTAAGTTCTTATTTGTTCTTATTATAACATTTCATTTCTTTTTGTTTTTATTAAATTTGCTAAATAGAACTTAATATTTGCAAAAATACAGCTTCAATTTTTCACTTTTTTACATTTTACATCATTTCAAGCACATTAGTGTCAGATTCAGTCTAATCAATTAAACACAAGGTTACACTAGGTAGAGTAATACAAGTAAATTCCGATCACCTCATAGGAACTTATCATCAAACATTTCATGAATAGTGTAACATACCTAAAAAGGTAAATATGTAGTTGAACTTTAATCATTATCTTTTAATGCCGCAACTTTTATTGCTTATGAAAGAAAAGCGACTATGTTTTGGAAACAGTGAATACATTTTGTCAAGGTTGTTCTCTGTTTAATATTTACCTTTATCTATTGATAACATGTACAACTTTACAACTAAATCTTACAGAAATAAAATTAGAGGGGCAATCAATACTTTCAACAGAACTCAAATGTACACAGAAACTTGTATAATGTGCCTCTGTGACTTACAATTCGTCCAGGAGGCATTTTGGCTTGTAAAGTTGCGCGGTCAGCATTCATCATATTACCCACGCAACGAAAGCCGCTTTCTAAGCTACTTATATTTTATTATTTAGCATTGTTTTAATATTACGTTGTGGTAAGTACATTTTAAATAACATTATTTATTTAAAAACGCCGTGAGCAATGCTGAAAAATGCCTAAGCCAGCAACTATGTACCACATACTTCTGCTTTCTGCAAGGGAAAACTGCACGTTATTCAAATATGTCTCTTTTGTTTCTCTACGTTAAGTATCTTACAGATGTTTTTTAAAGTATGGGACTATTTTCTAAAGTTTTAAGTTTAAATAACTTTAACGCCATGTGGCAAAGATTTCAAACTTATTTCAAAGTTAGTTTCTATGGCGAAATTTTTTCATACAAAGCCACAAACACCTGGCGTTTCTTTACTCAAAACGCACCGCCATCTTCGTTGTTTCTGGTTCAGTCTCCGCGGAAACGATCGTGAAAGTTATGGAAAGCAGGTTGGCAGGAAGTTGGCAAAAAGAAACCGCTGCCACATCAAAAGTAGCAACATAATTAAGCGCCTACGAACTACACTTTAAGGAAGTTTAGTTCTAAAAGTACATCTGAACATGTTTCCTTCTTGCAACTGAAAAGGCTTTGCTTTTCTGGCAAGAAAATGGATGAGCTACTAATGCTGCGTACCTATGAAAAAGTCGACTGCAAAAAGGAATTTGGAACTAGCCGTAGTAGCATGCACAGACTGTGCAGTACTTGCGTTTGCACGTATTAATCCTTACATGTTTTTAACATTAAACGTGGCAGAACTATTCATTGTTGTTTCAGAAAACACTATACTGAAACAAATAAATTAATTGCGAACGTTATAAGCTTTATAACCAATATGTTAATTTATTATTTACACACATTTTGAAAGAAACAAACAAGTCATATTTATCACATGATTTTTTACACATATTAAAACTTAATAATAATAATAATAATAATAATAATATATTATTATTATTATTATTATTATTATTATTTAACTTCATTATTAAGAGTACAATAACTCATGGATGTGTAGTCTGGTGTTTGAAGTAAAATTCAAGCAAAATTATATCAAACAGAAATGGATTTTGGTGGCGTTCAGCGAGAATTTATCGGAAAGCCAAAATTAGAAATAGTATAAAAAGAGATAAAATGAAAGTGAAAAGATCTTCAGTCCAGACAATCAAAACAAAGCAATTAAGATGAGAAAAATGACAGGGCAAGTGTATAAAATAGTTTCCTGTAGAAAGGAAAAATAATGAAAAACCAAATTAACGTGGACAAAGAGAATAATTAGGACAAAGTGGGCCATCATTGTACGAACTCATTAGTTGATATGTGCTTAATGCCTGTCTCTCTTCCCTCTTGCATTCATTCGTAACCAATTCTCCGTGTCCCTTCTCTTATTGGTATAGACTGGTATGGAACCATCGAATATGATGACATCATAGCTCTACTCTGGGGTTACTGAGAACGTGTCTCGAATGACACAGAGAGGAGTGGCAGTTTCTAGAGTTGAACAACTATTTCGGCCAATATTTCGAAATATTTTAATTGTTATTACTTCTTCTCCACGCCTGACCAAGGCATTTCTATAAGCTATGTATTACGGATTTTAAGATATTCTTTGTTCTGTTATATTTTATTTTGAGACGTTAAATGCTTATAATTGGGTGGCAAACATATATTATTTTTTCTTTGTTAAATTGCCAGTAAATTCTATGATGTTCAATTTGAAGGCAAGCATATATTGTTACTAAAGTTTAATTCACTTTTCTAATGTGTTGCATCAGTAAAATCTTGCAGGCTAGCGCACAGGATGGTATTAATATATATTGTATTTAGTTGTACTTTGATATTAAAGTTTTGCATTGCGTATGCTTACCGTAATATTTAATGCACTGTGGTTGAGTGTTGCATGCTTCAATATTTCTTCATTATAATAAATGTATTTTTGTTAGAACTATTCTCCGTAAATGAAATATCTTTCTGCCACATTCAAAATGCTTTTAGGAGCACGACTCCTAAATCAGACTCGATTCGCAAGCTACTGAAAGATGACGGTGGGTTCAGGAAGAAGTCCAAGACACTGTCAAACCTCATGATGATGATGATTATGGAAATCGTTTTTATTTATAACAAAAATTCAGTATAAATAGATAGAAATATAAATAAATTATGTAAAGAGAAAGTTTTCGGTTTCGCACTAGATAAACAGAATATAATGAACAGATTTGCAGTTTAGTGTAATAATGAAAATAAAGCGAAACTTGAGATCTCGAAGAGCAGTAATCAAGCATACCGTGCCTTTTGATCCGAAGAAGCTACGTCGTTCTTTAGCATTTGGAAAAAATTGTGACATCGAGAATATATCAGCAAACTACATTCGCTTGATCAGTATAGCTATCGAAAGAGAAGCAAATCTGTCAAGTGTGCATTATTAACTCAAATCAAACCTATATATTGGATTGTTGGCTTATGGATATGCGGTGCGACGATTACATCTCGGGTGGTCGAGGTCGTTTACGCACGAAATTGTGCGCGGCCGATCTAGGGTTCGAGTCCCACCAGGAGTGTCTTCCCTGACATGTAGTTTTTTTTTACAGTTTTTTCTCAGTCCTCATAAATGGCAAATGCAGGGAAGGTACTCTAAAATTAAGCCTGGAACGCTTTCTTCCTTAAACGTTCCTTTCCCAGTTTATCATTTAATCTCATGTATCACCAGTGTCCACAGCCTCTGATGCCTCAATAGTAAAAACGGGAGTTAAACATTATTAAAAAATCTCGTTCCAGTCGTCAACGAAGTATGTTTTCCGCTCCGGATTTAGAGCTTTCAGGCTGTGAACACTGATGATATACGAGATGAAATGACATATTGGGAAAAACTAAAGATTTAAGGAAGGAAATGTTCCAGGCCTAAGTTTAGGGTATCACCCCGGCATTTGCCATTAATGAGGACTGAGAAAAACCTGGAAAAACCGCAGTCAGGGAGGACGGTCATGCCGGGATTCAAATCCCATACCTCTCGTTCACGAGTCCGCGTCTTAACGACCTCCGTCACCCGTGGCGGTACATGTATGGTTAGTTTATTTTGTTGTCTTACCATCACGTTAATTGGCGAGAACCTAATTGCCGCTAACCGGCTAACGAGCGCGCCCACAGGCAAAACACTCCGGAGGAAAACAAAACTGATCTTACGGTAATATTCGCAGGAGCATTTGACCGTACAAATATATGACCTGGTGCTAAAGTCACGCCTTTTTTGACAAATGGCACCGTAGAAAGCCTCAATTAAATTTTGTATTTTTATTTTAGTATTTATATGTTTTACTGAAAGCTCCCCCATGGGCCACCTTTTTTTTTTTCCCCTCTAGTAATCTTCATAATTTCTGTACACTGTTCCTAATAGAATAAATGTTACAATTGTCATTTGACAAACAAAAAGGGCTACGAAATTTGACACGATCCATGTCACATTCTAATGATTGTAAAATAAACTAATAGCACATTCGATGCATATTCTTCAGAATAAGTAGTAGTAGTAGTAGTAGTAGTAGTAGTAGTAGTAGTAGTAGTAGTAGTAGTAGTAGTAGTAGTAGCAGTAGCAGCAGCATCAGCAGCAGCAGTAGTCGAGTAGTAGTAGTAGTAGTAGTAGTAGTAGTAGTAGTAGCAGTAGTAGTAGTAGTAGTAGTGGTGGTGGTAATAGTAGTAGTGGTGGTAATAGTAGTAGTGGTGGTAATAGTAGTAGTGGTGGTGGTAATAGTAGTAGTGGTGGTAATAGTAGTAGTGGAGGTGGTAGTGATAGTAATAGTAGTGGTGATGGTAGTGATAGTAATAGTAGTAGTAGTGGTGGTGGTAGTAATAGTATTATTAGTAGTTGTAGTATTAGTAATAGTAGTAGTGGTAATAGTAGTAGTGGTAGTAATAGTAGTAGTAGTATTGGTAGTAGTAATAGTAGTAGTAGTTGTAGTAATAGTAGTGGTAGTAGTAGTAGTAATTGTAGTAGTAATAGTAGTAGCAGTAGTCATATTTTTGATTGATTTATTTATGGACGCTCTTTAACATCTCAGGTCATCAGCGTTCCATTCAACCCAGGGCGTGAAACGGCAGACAAATTTTGCTCAGAGGCCTTTCTTTCAGGCTTGAGGTTCTTTTTCATGCCGTAAATGTACGACACGGGACCCACGGCTTTACTTCCCTTCCGAAGGAAGCCATACTTACGATTTTTACGCCCGAAAAATCCATCGGTTCTGGCCGGGTTCGAACCCGCGATCTTGGGTATAGGAGGCAATTATGGTAACCACTACACCACCAGGACCGTAGTAGTAGTAGTAGTAGTAGTAGTAGTAGTAGTAGTAGTAGTAGTAGTAGTAGTAGTAGTAGTAGTAGTAGTAGTATTACCATCAGAGAAGGTCCTTTTGATGAGATTTCTTTTCGAATGATTCATTTCATATTTTGGGGTAAAAAAGAAGGGCTTGCAGCTTTAAATGCTACTCGTAGTTTAATGGTTTTTATTCATCCTGGTGAAGAAGTTTGACAAGCATTAGGAGGTATTTTCTTTCCACTAGTTGGTTAGAAGGGTTTCAAAAGCAAATAAACGAAATGTGCTCCTAAACATGGGTACAACGGTTATGTATGCTTACAAGCTATACCAATAAATGAAACTTATCCCGTTCGTTAGCTAAATTTTACAAATAAATACAGATTCACATTACATCCACTGTCTTCCATTGGGCGTGTTAACATTAATGGAGATAAACCTCTTTGATTTTTGAAAAAATTGTATAGTGAAATATATGTTTCTTTACAATGCATTAACACTATACAGACTGCCAAAAAGAAGACAGTTTATTACCTATATAACATTAACTTATTATTATTATTATTATTATTATTATTATTATTATTATTATTATTATTATTATTATTATTATAGTTCTTGCCACAATCTTATTGCAACATGTCGGCCTTAAGTACACTTTTACCATATGTACTTAAAATGCATATATTCATCTCTCCCACAAAATTTACGACAGTATATTTGATCTCCCGGTTAGATTAGAGGTGCCGAAGAATTGAAAGTGGTTGGGGTTTTCGTCGGGGTCTCCAACCGATTCTCGATGTCAGATGATGTTTTATGAGTGTAGCAAACAACCTCCCCTGTCACAGGTTATCTGCTTCTAAGAGAGGTTGCTGTTTCGTTGTGCCTCGCACAACGGGAGGGGAAGGGGATAAGAAGTCCATTCACAACAAAAGACGAGAAAGTATGCGGTCTGACGAGTGTATTTATTGACATACTTCGGCACTACAAAAAGGTTATTGTTCTGAAAGGAAATGAATGCACTGTAACCTTGACCTAGAAGTCGACACTACGCGCCGGCAAGCTAGTTACTTCTGGCGGTCGTGGCCTTTCTGTGTTGGTAAACAATCTCTTAATCGTCCTGACACTTTACGGCAATACTTCTCTAATGGTGATTTATCATACTCGTACGTATGACGAAAAACGCTTGCTATCACTTATAACTTGGTATTCACCGAAGATTAGACATTCGTATTATGCGACCATGCATTCAGCTTGCTTAATATAAAAGTTACACGCTGGTATTTGTGCGAACATTTGCATAGCTGGCAGGATTATTCACCACGGACGCACTCTGGAACTTTGAATGCCAACGTCTCTTGTTCGTCCCGAGTATTGAATCTAAACGCCGATTGTTGATTGTTGACTTCCTGAACGGAATGCCGAATACTTGACGGTGATTGCCTTCTGCCTAAATGTGATTACTCAATACTTGACGGTGAGAGAGTGCCCGACTACATGATAGAGAATGCCCAGAAACTAGGAGAATTGCCTCTTTTTGTACAAAATGTTTGCTTAGAGTTTCACGTATTATTAACTCCAAGCCTACAGGTTCCACAGAAATACGCTCATAAACACAGCAGTGTTTCAAAAGTTTAAAATTCCGACGACTGATTAGCCGGTTCCTAGAGAAAGTTCTAGAATTACGTGAAAATAGGGTAAAAACCAAGCTTGCCCACGGCAGGAAAAAACCATTAATGGTAACTTCAGATCATTTTTCCTTCACTTTATTCTTATATAATATGCAAAGCCTATCATAAATATATTGACATTCATTTCCCAATTCTAATGTTAAAATCTTAATTTAGTTACCCTTAACATTTAAACAATTAAACATAGTATCAAGTTAATACAGAAAACAATTAAATTGGTGGTTTATACACATGTAAATATATGTGTATATAAAACATTATATTGCAGTCGGGGATGCCGATGATAAACAGTGCATCATGATCTAAGTTGCTGCTTGGGATCCAATAGTAGCGAAGAAATAAATCCGTCTAATCAGCTGGAGTAAATTACAGGGACAATTTTCTCTCGATTTGCGGAAATTCCGAAATAATCTAGACGATGTCATAAACGTTTAACTTAAAAAATTAGAACCAAAAGCGAACAATTAATCGCAGGAAAAAAATGATAAGTTGTTTTTATGATAATTATGAATAGAGCCCCATGTTAGGATATTTTTGTTTAATATCTATGCTCAAGATTTTTGTTAAAGTATCCAAAATAAGCGGTGTAAATCTTGGAGAAACCTTTAGACTTGGTGAAGTTGTTAGTGAATATACAGTTAGTCTTACACAATTTTTCTTCTCATGGGACAGTGTTGGGTATACAATTTTAATTGAGAAAATACCGGGAAAGTGCGCGATTTTTAATTGTTATAGTTACTTTTCGGTATATTCTATAGTTGCTTTTTGTTCACAAAATTAAGGTAATCGTTATATTTATGAGATAAACGTGTATTTTTCATTATTCTACGAAGACGATTCAAAATTTAGTTACACTTGTCCGAATCTGCAACGTTGCCAAACAGAACAGAGTTCATGTTCAGGCTTTCCTATAATCAATTTTGTTGCAGTAGCAATCAGAGGTGCATCAAGGCACGAGTGCAAAATGGCATGTTAACTTGAAGCGTACTTCAATACTGAAGCACGTTTTTTGAAGGAAAGGCTTCTCAATTTCACGGATATGCATTGTGAAATTTCGGCAGTGTATGAGCCAAACCAATATCATCCTCTCCATCAAGAAATTATGCCATAAGTTTGCCGTAAAGACGTGCCTGTTTCTGATCGGTAAGAAAGGCCAACAACATCAAGCACAGAAAATGTTGATGCAATCACACGCAACAATCTCAGAATATGTGTCGCAGTAATAGCACGGGAATTTGGTATCTCAATAGGCAGTATCCGAGGTAGTCCCAAGTTGTGCTGATGATGGATTCCTCGTTCATTTTCATCCGAACACAAAGAGCAACACTTTTGGTTTCTCTGGACTTCCTTCAACGTTATTCTGTGAAAGGTAACGAATTCTTGAGCCACATCATTATGGTCCTCATTTACAACATCACAAAAGGCACGAGCAGCACAAGGAAAGTATGGAAACATCCGGCATACAGCCTAAAATTGTCACTTTGCGATTATCATGCATTTGGAAAGCTAAAAGACAGGTGTTTACAGCGGTCCTGCAATGACTTCATGACGAAACAGCGCATTTCTATCGTCAGGGGTTCGAAAAATTAGTGAAGCGTTCAGAGAAGTGTTAATAGAGCCTGGGAAGAAGTGTGTCGAAAAACAATATTGTGCATTTGAATCATACTGTACTGTAATGCCTTAATCAATAATTGTTTCTTGCCTGGAATAACCAAGTGCAACTTACTTTTTAAATCCCATGGCTATATAATGATCTAAAGTTAAAATTCAATTCATTATTTTTACTACTTTTCTGCTTATTAATTATTTACCTTCAAAATCTTAATATCCAAATACCATGTAATCCACATTTAATATTAAACATTTTCCATATACACCTGCAACTTTGGCACTGATATGTTTATTCTGGTGATTATAAACTAATTTATTAAACCAATTTTTAGGCTGTAATAAAATTTTCTGTTTTATCATTTCTAAAATATTATTCTAGACACTTTCCATGATTGCCTGTTTTCAAGTGTTAGATATCGTAATAGCTTCCTGATTGTGTAATGAAAAAAAATATAGTAATTTTTACACATACTGACGATTGGGAATGTATTTTATTAACAGTAGCTTAACATGCTTAACATTAGTTTAGCTCATTTATTCTACTGTATATCAACTAAAACAATTGTTGAAAAACCAAATCCACCAATAAAAGGTTTTTGTCATTAAGGTTGGTAACAGGAGCATCATCATGAACATCTTGCTTTTTTTTTAACCCCAGAATGAGCTCAACATGTGTTTTTGACATTTAACTTTTGTCTTTCAGGCGGCTGCACCTGAGCGCAATTCAATAAGGGGGGGGGTAATATATGCCGCTAAGTAGCTGCCCTATGGTCTCCATCCTCACACCTTCACCCAGACTATAAAATTGAGAACCAAGTCGAGAGAAAAGCACTCTTATGGGAACAGAAATTGCACTTGATTGCAATATACGACTAACTATACAACATAGTTGTTTCTGAAGTTAATCGTGCTACATCAGTGTTTCTCTGCATTATCAACTATTGAAGAACGCATATGCTAAACAAGATATACTGATGTTAGGGCCTCCAATATTGTTTGTTTTTATTTTTCCTTTTGGCTGCACGAGAAGTATATCGCTAATAACAATTTCACTTTTGGTATTCTAATTTTTTCTAAGATGAGATTAAATGCTTTACACGACCAATATTATAGAAAGTTGTTGTATATTCGGCGTTTGCTGATTAAGGCTGGTACTATCCCTACGTAGAGAAAGTAATGGTTTACACCTTTCTTCCAAAAAGATTAAATGTTTTTAAGTTAGGCCCTATTAAACTAATAAAATAATTATAATGTAGTAAGAGCTTTATTCAAGATCCATGTGCGTGTCCTATGATTATATAATTATGAAAAATAAGTTTCATGTGCCCACAGCTACAATATTTTCTGAGAAAAAATGTTCTCAAAGTTTAACTTCTTGGAAAAATAGAAGTGCTTTGAGGATAAATTATGCATAACATTTTAAAAACGTATGCCACGCCACGCATTGTTTCTAATTAAGAGGCGAAATGAAGACCTATATCAATAATTATAATATCCTGCAAAATATTAAAAATTTAAACAGGTGTGTTCTTATATGTTCTTGCCTATTTGAAGGACTGGTTTCACTGTGTTTTGCATGTGTAATTTGTTCAGAGATTAGCGCACCTAGTGTATACTTTTATAAGGTGATTCCACACTATAAATTGGACAACAGATTTTGGTCGTTTATATGTTGTGTGGCCGAATGTTGTTTTTCATGTGCCCTAATGTGTTAACGCATCGGAATTCATACATTTCGATTATAGTTATGGGTAAACGGAAACAGAACGAATAAAGTACCTTATTATTCTTTTTTAGTTCGAAGAGTTTTGATGTAAGTTCACCTGTAATGACTTATGCGAACCATTTGATTTGCAACATTATATTTGGCACCACTGATCTTAATATTGCCATCACAGCGCTCAAGTCAACAAAGATTAAAACACGTGAGTAACACTAATAATGTATTTGTTTTCGCACTAAGGATATGTAAACCGACACATACGGAGTATCTGCAATTAATACATAGTAAATGTATAAGTTAAGCATATGGAACATTATGCAATTTTGCCATATTTGGAGATGAAACATTTATTATCTCGAAAACACTAAAAGATAGAGAAAAAGCTATTTAGAGCTGTACCCCCTTATTAAAAGCTTTATTTGTGATACATAGTTCACTTTCATCTTCTACGTAAATACCGCCACGAGTGGCCGAGGTCGTTAAGGCGCGGACTCGTGAGCGGGAGGTCTGGGGTTCGATTCCCACCAGGACCGTTCTCCCTGACTGGGGATTTTCCAGGTTTTCCTCAGTCCTCATAACTGGCAAATTCCGGGGAGTGCTGGAACGCTTCCTTCCTTAAAAAAATCCTTTCCCTATTTATCATTTCATCTCATATATCATCAGTGTCCAGTGTGGTGCCTCAGTAGTAAAAACAGGCGTTAAACACTACTCAACATAAAAAAAAAAAACTTCTACGTGGGCTTTAAATTTTCATAACGGAAGCAGATAACATTAATTACAAAACAATCCAAAGAATAGCAACGTACATAAAATAACTTGAAATGTGTACAATTTCTAAAAAAATGCGTAAAATGCATAATATAATATAATATAACACATTTAATAAGAGAAAACTATTCTTTTGCTATTGTACGCAGAAGGGTAATAATAATAATAATAATAATAATAATAATAATGTTGCCCCAAAACAGAAAATCGATGTTTTTCAAAATTCCAACTTTAATCTTACATAAATGCGCATAGGCTAAAGGGGAAACAAATCAACATGCTCACTAAATACAATAATATTTCAATTACATTTATTGTACAAACACATAGCTCAGCATTAGAGAATATATAACATTTATGGGAAAGTAAACTAAAGCACAAATGTACAAACAGTTAAACCAGTAAGTCAGTATCTATGCATTAATAAAGAATGGCTCTATGCATTAGCTGAGGAGATCCAATCTTCGGTTGTGTAACAGTCTGAAAAACTGAACTACATATGCTGCATTGATAGTGATCAATCGTTTTTCAAGGCTCATTGAAAGTTACTCAACCGAGAGCATGTGAATGCATGTATGCGCGACAGAGCCACCCGGAAATCTGACCATCTGAATAGAGCTTACGACTACTTATAGGAAGTACGTTGCTACTGTCCTTACAGTGAATACATACAATTTGTTTCCACACTTCATTAATATGGGTAATCGATAACACACTTAAATGCTTTCGTGAGGTTGTGAATTTTAATTTCAGTTCGCGTGTTTCATGATTTATCTATGTTCTTACCCCGTCCTATCACAGTGCGCGACTTTCAATGCCTCAATCATTCGAAATGGAGACTAAGATTTTCGATAAACAATTCACGTCATTTGGGTGGCGATTCACAGACGACCGGATATAACTGATGACTCATACTCAACTTTGCAAATGAATCATATTTAGTTATTTCTTAGCAAAAACTCATCTTTCACATCAATGTGCGTATTCACATGAGCTGGTGGCCGCGCAACGACATTCAATCCACTATGGAATTGATGGCATGAGATGTTCATCTTATAAGTAATATGAGACAAAGAAGCATCCTGTTGTCATACAAGCTGCATCTAGGCACACAAAGTTCTGGAATAATCATCTTTTGAAACATTTCAAAATATTGTTCACAGTTCGTTCCAAAAAGATTGTCCCATTGCCCTTTCAAATCTAAATGTCATCCCAAACAGTCACACGAGGGATGTTCAAGTGTTCCGCGATAATTTCCCATGGATTTTTACGAGTCCAGTAACACGACTCAAATGAAACTTCATCGATCCATAAAATGTTTTCTAAAAGTCAAATTCACCTTCAAATTGCAGAACTCCAAACGAAGGCCCGGATCATCTTCATGTAACGCTTGCAAAGGTTTTGATCGATTCATATAGTGTAACAGGCTCTCAACGTGTGTTCAAGAGAAATTTTCTGGAAAAATAACCCGGGCAAATGACACAATTTTGAGAAACAAGATATTATTTTCGCTCTATTAGCTCGTGGTAGATCCGTGATATATCCTGTTTGCTCAAATTTTGCATTAGTTGATGTGTCGGCGGTTGAACAACAGCAAATACTTTCTGTTCAATGTCTGCTACCACTAAATCTGTGATTTCACCAACGTTGAAAAATAACACCGTGTTGCTCTGTGTTTAATTTGTTATTCACTTTACACTTTACACCTTACTCGGTGTTTCAAGAAATAGAAACTGCGTATGTGTTTATGCGTGAAAAATGAAAAGCAAAGCGAATTTTTCAGGGAAATTGCTTACCTTTAAATCTGTAGTATTACAAAGAATTCCTCTTGGTGATTTTTAAAATTGCATTATTTAAGTTGCTGTTTTCGTTAATGTGTATTGACGATATCATAAATATTCGCGTCATTTTTCATATTTATAGGAAGGTTCTTGTTTATGCACATAATATTGCTTGTTAATTTTACAAAAAAGTATCCATAAATAGAACTTTATAAGCATTAAGGTGATTTCCAAACTTGAGCAAATTACTTTGGAACCGTCAAGATAATTTCACCGATCTGCGAGCCGCTATAGTGCTGTTTCGGTTATTCGACCAGCCACAAAATACTAAAAACGTAAAATATTCTTAGGTATAGCGTTTAAACTAAAACTTACTCGTGCAAATGAACAAAGAAGCTGCTGAAACTGCTCAATCTCTAATTCCTAACAATCTTAACACCTGCTTAAGAAAAGAAATTACTAGCTGCAGTTTTCATTGCGATATAAGAGTGTTTTCCGAGTTATATTTTTCTTCCAAGGTATGTGGATTATTGTTATAATTTAAAAGAACGGGGGTTTAAATATCTACATCATGAAACCACGTATTCCTACCGGTAAGTATATCTTCAAACGTGTTTGAGGTTCGTCCATTGTATCGTTAGCCTATGTGGTGACGCAGAATCATGCTGGAATAAAGCAAATCTTTATTTTATGTTTAGCTCAATCAAAATATATGAAAAATGATGTTTACATTTTGTACATCCAGGATTTGTTCATATAAAATAGAATTCATTATCCTTCCATCATTTCCTGAACATCATTCTCTATTTCTTTATCATGGAGGGGTTTTGCAGGAGGTGTGCTTTTTCAGCGCCCCAATTGCTCTGGTATACAGAAGGAACCTTGTTTCTGTTAACTGGACTAGATGAGGCTCAATTTCTCTGTATTGCACGATGTATAAAATACATTAACAAAACCTATACTAATTTATAGGATCACCAGTAGTAGTTCTTGAATAAATACAACGTTGTAAGCTTCAAATTTTAACAACAGCCTCAAAGAACCATAAGAGATTGTAAATTTCTGCAGAAGACTTCTATGTAATAATATCATTCAAAGCGCCGCTTTCACAGCCATTAATTTCTAATTTCACAAGGTAACAGATCGTTGTATTATGTGGAATGTTAACATACTAAAATTGCATCACAGTTCCGCAAGGCAAATTTGTTAACACATTAACTGTCGCAAATAAAATCCCCTGTTCAATACTAAAACTATATTTCATTTTAAAATTCAAACAGCAACGCATGTATGAATTATAAAAGTCACGAGAAAATAACTTCAGCAGCCAATAGCATGGTTACCATTTCCGGTCTGAGGCTTAGTGAGTTTTTTCTTATAGTATATATTTTAGGGATGAAAAACAGTTCATTATTGTACTCAATTAACAAAAGTGGAGCAGGAAGTTATCTGAGAAAATAAAGAGAAAGAAGGAAAATGAGAAAAGGAATTAAGAATTGAAAGGAAAATCAAAAGAAAGTGCACAATCGGTGAGTGAAAAGAAGCAAAGAAGATAAAATGATAATGTAATCTAAGAAAGGTAGAGGAAAGCGAGGGTATCGGCAGAGGATAGAAATGAATAAGTGAGATTGAAAATACGAGCTTAAAATAAGGAAATAAATTGTAGTGTTTATAAATATCTATGATTTTCTTGATGACAGAGGAAAACATTGTAATATTTAACTGTAGTATTGTTAAAGGTATAAAAAAAAGTATACCATGATTTTACCCAGCACTATTTCAAGCCATATGGTAAATTTCAAAATGTACGTAAGATTCATATGTATTGAAGTCATTACAGTGCATATCACACACCAAGTAGCTGGCCTAAGAAATCTGCTTGCATTTAAAGAGTGGTGCAGGCCTGACACTTAGTATATTCTTATTGATTTGTCTGAATGTTTTGGAATTGCAGATGATACAAACAGAGATGACGAGAACTGCGTATTCAGTTTCTTGTTTGTCGGTACCACAATAATCGCAGGCCGTTTTTGTGATCAATTCAATTCTACATTTTGTTATCTCTTTACATATTAAGAGAATGCGTCTTTTTGTTTTTCTCATGGTGCATACCTATATTACCTCTAAATCCTTTGAGCTTCAACTTTCTACCACACAATATCTTCCCCTCTCGTTTCAATTGCATTTACTCGTACACAATTCTCAACAAAATTTAGTATACATCTCACTATCAAATAAACCAGACTTCGTTGCTTATTATAAAACATATGTACCCATGACTTTAAAAGTAACTCTGATAAAATACTCAGAACCTCTTCTATGTAAATTATTCTCTGAAACCACACTTTCTCATTCCATTCTCAATTAACCGTTCATTAATCTTAATCACCAAACCACTTGAGCCTAAACAATCTGCAACAATTGCTTGGAATCTTGCAACATTATTTTAATACATGCTTGGGCGTTACTGCTTTATCCTGAATAAATGTGTTAATATTCCTCATTATTTCCTCTGCTCATTATTTCTCTCACATTAATTTTCCTTATTTCCGATAAAATCGTTTCTCTTGGAACACTTAATGTTAACTTACATAACATACTACGTGCTTTATCCACTTTCTGCAAATATTCTTCACAGTTCAATAATTTTCTAAGCACTTCTTGACCCCATTAATGCAACAAACACCATCAAAAGATGAGTTCGTATAGAGGAATGATTGTTGCAATACACAAAAAGATGCGATGAAGAAAAGTGCAACTTTTCCCACTTTCTGAGTATAAATGCTTGGATCATAGGATAGTAAAGAGATAAATTATTTCTATTATCTCTTAACCAAAAGCTATATCGAGGTGTACAGACATGTCACATCTAATCCAGGAAGAAAGTATGTCGACTCTGGTGGTATAGTGGGAGTCATATTGCCTCGTAAACCCAAGATCCAATACCAGCCAGGGTCGATGTAAAAATACAAAGTTTGGTTTGGAAGGGAAGTGGTTCTCGTGTCGTAGATTTACGGTACGAAAAAGAACCTCAAGCCTAAAAGAAGAGCAAAATTTATCGGCCGTTTCAAGCCCTGAATTGAACGGAACACTGATGACCTGGCATGTTAAAAAGCACCAGTAAATAAAACAAATCAAAAAGCAACAAAGTGTTGCATTAAAGACAAAGGTCTTTCTCGAATATAAAGAAAATTCATCTTATACATTGAAGATAATTTGTGAATTCGTCAATCCTTGCGGATCACGTTGTAAAATATTGCTTGATACATTACTCATACTCAATTCTCGTATGTGGCATGTTCCATGCCTGAGCTTCCGCCAGTCCATTTTATGCGTTGTCCCGAAGATTTATGGCTGGTGGCAGTGGACATTGATTTTAATAGGGTGGCTAGATGACCACTGCTCTAAAAGGGAACAATTGAATTAAAATGGAGAGCAATTTGCAGACTAACGAAATGTTATATCTAATGAAAGTAAATTTTTCATACGTTGTGTGCCACATTCTTTAAAATAACCAATTTGCACCATGCTGTACATCTAATTGTCTAAGCGTCGCTTTCGAAGACAAGGGGGTTGTATTCGAGAGAGCGCCTGTAATTGAAGAGCATGCGAACAGACAGCATTAACGAATGTTCACCTTTTATTGCGAGATAGATAGCGCCTATACAACTTCAAATCCGCTTCGAAATGTTGACCTACTCACGTGTCGTTCTTAAATTCACCTGATATTCACATATTTGACACATAAGACATGTTTCATTAGCATCTGTTCACTGAGCAGACAAAAAATATTCTTTCTATGGTAACTTTGAATTAAGCCTTGAATGAGGAACAAGGACTTTTTAATTTAATAAACCGAACACAAAAATCTTTAAGAGGACATTTTGACCTCTTTTTTTTCCGGACACACTTACACACGATTGAGTAAAGGACATATCCGGGAAATGTACCTAAAAAGCCTATCCAGTTCAGATCAGGCTTGCTAGGCAGACTAATTGCAAACATCAAAACTCAGTCCCAAAATGTTGACGTCCATTATTGTATGAAGGACAGATTATTAATGTAATGAAAAGGGAGAGTTAAAGAGTAAAAATCGCATTAGCAAATTTAAATCATTAGATGTATGGACATTTTAATAGAATAAAATCGAGTAGTGTTTAGAGATGAGTAGACAACATTTTTATGTGCACTACTGGTAACTTCGTAAAAAAAAAAAAAAATCCTGATCTAATATCATATGCATGCTTTCTAATAGAAAGCACATTTTCATTACGTAAAAGAAGTATATATACATGTATGTAGAATTATAACCCTTGTTGGAGAAACAGACAGAGACAAGTGCTAACCAAAGAGCAAAACGCACACAGCTATTGGATGACCAAACAGTTAACCGGATTTTTTCTTTTTGCTCTGCTTGAGAATATTTTTTTCTTTTTTTTGCTATACGAATGTTTGACGCCGACTGCTTTGGGTCTTCGAGAAGAACCATAGAGGAGGGAAGGAAAAAGGGAGAGGCATATTGGTACAGCGAAATAACACGGAGGAAGATTAATGGTTAATAAAATCAGGAATTCACAGCATGCAAAGCTGCAGCAATATTATCTCGGCAATACCAGGCAAAAATAATAAAAGAAACGAAATATTCAAATTAATTTCAATAGATTTTAAAGGTTCTTAAATGTGAATTAATGTTTGCTTGTTTGTTTATAGCCGGTAATAGTTGTCATGCTCTGTGATGGTGGAGGGTTCTTGTCCTGTTCTGCCTAGTATGAATTTTAAATCGCTTATCAGTAGGGAGCGGATTCTTGTGTAAATAAATATTTTTCTGCATGAAGATAAATGCAAGCAACCTGTTTTAAAGCCCTAAACGAATAATCTCCAGCGTAAATGCAAATCTTTCATGCAAACACATATATTTTCAATAAAAAGTCAAGTAAAGATACATTTTCAGAAAAAAAATTAATAAATATTTGCTTTAATTGTACCATTTGCTTTCGCTTATTCTATTATATTTAGTTATTTTTTTGCTTTATAGAATAAACTACACTGTCATTGTGGAAGTATTTTGTGGATACATATATGCGAATGGGATAGAGATACACAGAGAGAAAACAACAGAACATGCACTGCAATGTATATTGCAATACATACTAATGACATAAACAACTAAAATGTTGGAAATATCTATGCGTTTCTGCGAGAGTGTTCGGAATTCAGTTGACGGCGCGCTTTCGGAGATAACAGTGAGCAACCTTCCATATCCAATGCATTCATTTTTGCTCTGATTTTCATTTGTCCCTATTCTCATTTCTTTATTGCTCAGCAGGTGTTTGGATAAAATTATTCACTGAAGAAATGCTGAAAGTGAAATCAAGTTTAAGGTCAGATCTTAAGCAGAATGTTGATTAATTTATAAATATATTTATAAGAGACGGGAATTTGGTACAAAAATTATATTTAAATAAATATTGTTTTCATGAAGGCAGATAAGTAATAATAAAGGCGGTCATTTGCCATAAATATGAGGAAACATTTGCGACATTTTGACAAATATTTTCTCTGTTTTAGCATACAAATCATAATATGTAAAAGTTTTTAACATATATATTCTATTGAATATTTTTGTGTTTTACTGTATAAAATTAAATGTTTTTAATTTTTTACTACACAAAGATCCGTTACCCACTAATCAGTATTTTATAAGTTATTCTGGAGTTCTGCTAGTGCATCCATATCTAATTTAGTGGGCATGATTCCTGCAGTATCCAGAACAGGCCTTACTCCTAATTCCTGCTGTTAACGATGCTAGTAAAAGGTTTTAAAATCTTGATTTTTCCATTTAAATTTCACTGTTATGGCATGCGTATGACATTGCAGCGCAGAAGTGGTGTCTAGAGCTTTGCAAAATGCAGTGCGCTTGACACCTTCAGAAGCTTGAAGTTAATAGCATTTGTGAGTCACTTATGTTTTTGCTAGGGTCAAAGGCAAATTAAGTTTTGGAAGAGAATCACAAGGACTGAAAAGAACATTCCATCCACGAGATATTTTGTAAGCCAGCAAGGAAAGATCATGCTGAGAGATATAGGGAACACAATGGGACTCTGTCCATCTGAAAGATACAAAATGTGAGATGCCATGGTCAACACATGAGCCCGTTACAGGCTACATCCTTTCTGTAACTAGTCAATAAAGCTTTCATCGGAATTGTGGGAATAAATATCTACCATTTATTTCAAACCAGTACAATTTTCATATTTTAAAATTACTGCATTTTATCGTGTTACATCTTTAATAACTTCATACTCCTTCCACAAATACCTCTATTTATTCCTTTGAATGGACCAAGTTTTATTGCGTTCCCGTTGCCAACAAGCAGTGTCATTATTACATTAGTGAACAGAAAGGCTCTGTAGAAAAAAGCAGCTAATCATGACGCCTTATGTTTTGTGATTGGACATGTAATTAGGTGTCTAATCAGCTTCCATTGCGTTCACCCTGCCAACATACCGTGACCTTATACGTAAGTTCATCGCCGATTACAAGAATTAGTCCAGTCATGAAGGACCATATGAGCCAATGGAATTTAGCTGCACTTAGGGATTACGGATGTCAGAAGACGTTCCCAGAGGACCTGGGCTTGAGATTTTTACACCTAGAAAGTCCTTAAAGGATAAAAGTTGTTATTTTACTCCGCTAAGTCTCTTACTTAGATGACCAACTTCTGGGTTCGATTTCCGTTTGAGACAATCTGTTTTCCAGGGTACTTTCAAATTGTAGAAATGAGTGACAATTAGTTTTGGTGCCGACAAACTCCGGACTTATTTTGTGCATCCGGTAATCTGTATGATTCTTGCTGCAGTAGAGTTAATATATGATAATATGTAAGGTACAAGCTAAACTCAATGTATTTTAGTATATGCAGGGGATTTTATCAATATTTCTATTTAAACCTAAAGGATTATTAGTTCCTGTTTGATGAAGAAAAAGTGTACGGCTCTCGGAATGTAAAAGCAAGCGTTGCCTTTCTATATCTAAAAGTTTTCTCCAACCCCTCCCCTGATCTATTACAGCCAGGAGAAAAGTTCTTTAGAGAGGTTTTTCACCGCTGGTCTAATTATCAGGGTAGCTGATAATATGGTTGAAATAATTACTTTCTGTACTTATCTTATTTGGAATTTTCACGCTATAGAATTGCGCGAGAAGTTGCCAAAATGTTTATTATTAATAAAACTATATATTTGTAATTAATATTAACTAAAATAATCCATTCTAAGAATGCTCTACGTATATACCCTACAGGAATTCATCTGTATGTTGGAGGAATTTTCAGTCAGCTATTGTTAGAGAACTTTCAAATATTATATTTTCATATTTGTATACATATTCTGATGTAAAGTACTTTTATAACAATAGTTCGTATTCACAACTAATTTACAACAGATCGCAAGATTATTTCACTTCATTTTGTATATTTTATAGGTCTGAGAACATTACAAAGTTACCAGCCTTAGATTATCAACAAGCTAACTATTACGCTATTCTGTTTGAGAATTTGAATCAACTTGATCACTTTTCCTAATCAAATTTTACAGTGTAGAAAAAATTTTAAGCACGTAGATCCATATTTATTCATCGTGAATGTCGTAGGCATTTTTATTGGTGTTTAACGCCCGTTTTTACTACTGATGCATTACAGACGGTGGACACTGATGATACATGAAATGAAATGAAAATTGCAAAGGGAGTTTTTATAAGAAAGAAGCGTTCCATTTCTAAGTTCAGGGTATCTCCTCGGCATTTGCCATTTATGAGAACTGAGGAAAACCTGGAAAAACTCATAAGGGAGGATGATTCTGCCTGGAATCAAACCACATACCTCCCTCTCATGAGTTTGTCGCATGCATAAATAAATTATTAAATTATTATTTACATTGTTCAATCACGGATTTTGGCCAATAAATGTACTGTTTATAGGATAATTTCCAATGCCCGGTTTTCTTTAAATAGCTGCAACGCTAGCTAAGCTATCACAGAAAAATAGTTCTGCAAATATGAACCAAATGTAACAATTCTTTTGCCAACCAGCAATACAAAAAATTACAAACATCGAACAGGAGAATAAGAACCAGTAATAGCTCTCAGAAAAATATCTAAACATACAGAGAAGATATCTTGAGTTTTGTACTGCCTGATCACGGCTACTTAGGTTGCTACAACCGCTGCAATCTGAAACAGGAAGAACCACCTTGCGTAAAGTTGGTGTTTTTATTTAAAGTTTATATTTTTTCTGAAAGCATAAAACGATACTATATTTAAATTTATAATAAGCACTAACCTGGGTTAAACGAAATGTTGAAAATTATACTCCTCAGTGACAGTACATTGCCGGTATACGTGTGGGATGTTGCTATATTTCATATAACTTTTTTCCGTAAGAACACGGTGGTTCGGATCACATTTCTTGTCATTGAAGGAGCCTGTCTCTCCTAACTTTTTAACAAATCGATGAATATTTTCTCTACTTAAACCATGGTTCCCGACATTTTTTTTTCTCAAATCTGCTTGCACTTTGTAAGGACACGTTTTCACATACGTCTCGGCGTAAATCTTGTTTTATTTATGTAGTGACTTAATTATCAAATAATTGACACATAATTTAATCCTTAAGTAACAAATGAACACAAAAATCCCTCACTGACAAAGCGTTCCAAAATTAACTACAAGATTTCCCAGGATTTTTTTTCTCAAATCTGCTTGCACTTTGTAAGGACACGTCTCGGCGTAAAATCTTGTTTTATTTATGTAGTGACTTAATTATCAAATAATTAACACATAATTTAATCCCTAAGTAACAAATGAACACAAAAAGCCCTAGCTGACAAAGAGTTCCAAAATTAACTACAAGCTGCTACCGGAACGTGCACATAGACCTTGACGATTGGTTTCTCATAGTACACAGCCACGCTACTGGACAGTAACTCTAATTACCCCATTGTATATTTCTAAAGCAAACGGAGAAAATATACAAACACTGTTTAACAAATAATAAGCTACATAGAACATTAATATAGTATCACCATACACTGGTATAACCTCAGGTTACCGACACGAATTAAGGCCCAGCCAGGTTGCTAAAGCACAGACTTATGTAGAGGTTTGAATAGGACTGTCGTCCTTGACTGAGATTTTTTCCAGGCTTTTCTCTGTCTCATCACTGGCAAATGACAGGAAGGTGCCCTAAACTTAAACCTAGAACGCTTCTTTCCCTCCAAAAATGCGTTCGTTTCCCAAATCATTAATTCATCTTATGTATCATTAAGGTCAACCATCCGTGATATCTCACCAGTGAAAAAGAGAGCTAAACACGTATTCCACAATTAACAATTCATCGAGCGATGACTTGGGTACTGGAATATCTTTATTCTTTTCGAATCTGAGTTTCATTCTTTGTTGGTATTAGCTGGCTGAATGTTATAATTTTTAAAAGTGTTTAAGCTCCAAATGTGCCTGAGAATTTGAAGCACCAAAATGTTCCATATTTATTGTCATTTTAGACATCGTCTCGAAGACATATAGTGTGGATTTAGAATGTTGAGAACTTTAAAAAGTCGCTTAATTTATCTCCACTAAGAGATAATGCCCTCTATTAAAACAGCAGCAAAGTTTTTTTAGCTGGAAAAGAAACAAATACTCAGATAAAGAAATAATAATTCTTCTAGGCCGACCTGGCTATTCTGGTTCATTATAAATGTGAAAAAAATCCACGTAGATATAGCTCATAAATCGAGTTGTTGTGGTTTAACTGCACCGCTTCTTGATTCATTTCAAAAGCCTTTTCGGATTGAGTAGAAATATAGGCACAGCATTTGTGCTAAAGATTATGTTACAGAAGAAGTTCAGATTTGAATGGTGCTAACATTTTTGATTCATTTAAGAGCACAAAAAACACCAAATTTCTCTGCCTTTTAAAATTAAATACCATCTGTAAAAAGGTGACTATATCTTTGTCGTTTGCTAGTGTAACTTGCACCTTCTATAGCACAACTGGATGATCTGATTTGATTGCTTATGTGTAGAGTTCAACATCTGAGTACATGAAACATTTAACATTTCCCTTTAACGACCATCCATGTTGATGGACTGAATAAAAGCAATCAACAAGGCAGCTGCGCGGAGATACTGAGTGATATTCTCGCATGATGACAAGTATCTGCAACTATTTCTTTTAATGCATTTTTCTGAGCGGTATAAACATTGCTTCGGTATAAACCCATGCTGTATATTTCTAGACTATTTGAACGCCCTCGAAAGATTTGGTAATAGCAGGAACTAATAAACAGTTTACTCCCGTATGATTAATTTTAAGCCCACTCTTCCAATTAAATACACCGGATGCTAACTACACCGTTGTAATTGTGCTGATGGGCTTAGACAAGCAATATGAGAGAAGGAATCTGCGGTGCAAGAGAATAAATATTGTTATATAGTGAAAAAATATGTCAAATTAAATGCTGATAAATTTAATGCTAAAGTGAAATAATTACGTCTTAAAAAAGTCTTCAAACGTACTTGCGAAAGAGAAAATCCCGGTTTTCATATCTCTTTAAAGGGTTTTCGAGATTGTGTGCTACACAAATATCGGACCAAGCATATGACAATATGACACTCAACAATGGTTAACTGATTAATTATCCTATTATGTATCTTATTCTAAAGGGAACTATCTACTTGACTGTGTAATCTCACAAATATGCCGACATTATGTGATTTCAAAGGCCGTTAAGTTGGGGTCAGTGGAGTGTGTCATTTGTTTATTTTGTTTTATGATATAATATGTTGAAACGTAATATGTAATAGTAAAAAGATAAACAACGAAACTCAAACTGGATAACAATTTTTTTAGTAGTGTTTAACGCTCGTTTTTACTATTGAGACACCACAGGCGGTGAACATTGACGATACATGAGATGAAATGATATATTGTGAAAGGATATTCTTTTTAAGTAAGGAAACATTCCAGGCCTGAGTTTAGGGTATCTCCTCGTCATTTGACAATTATGAGGACTGAGGAAAATCTGGAAATAAACTCAGTCAGGGAGGACGGTCCTGGTGGCATTCGAACCCTAGACCTCCCGCTCACGAGCCCGCGCCTTAACGATCTCGGCCACCCGTGGCGGTGGTGGATAACAATGAACCGCTTTAATTTGATAGCATTATCATATCGACTGCATTAAAATGAGATGTTCCAAAGCTTCCGTTCATTATGTGATAACATTTCGAATGGAAGCTTCATTAATCAGGGGACCTACTGATTTATTAAAACCTTAATACTATAATTTTGAAATCTGGAGTCCATAAATGTCCTGTCAATAATCCCTCTACAATCTCTAAAATTCTTGCGATATAGTTCATTAATAACCTATTTAGAATGCATTACTTCTTGCATGATCATGTTACATGTTTTTGTAGTGATCTAAGAGCATGAAGCTGATTAAAATGGAAAAGTTACCGAAGGATTTCGAACTAACGTGGAGTTGTAACTAATTGTCAACATAATCGAATGGTGTGCAATTTATCGTAAAGTAAAATTTCATACTTTGTGTTTAAAATTTGGAATTTAACGAATACTGTGTTTCAAATTTATGTAAATTTCCTAGCGATGCTTGCACAAAGGTTAGGTTATACAGGTGCTGTCAAAAAGTTTCCGACTGGTTCTATTTCAAAGAAAATGTAGTTTATGTAATTTTGAAGTCCATCTCCAAGATAGTCTCCTTAGGAACAATATACCGGTCCCAACATTTCTATTACTTTTGGATTGCGGCCTCAAAGTCATTCTTTGTGAGTGTAGAACCTTCTGATTCACGCTGTATCTCGTCAACGGTGTTGAAATGGCGAACTTTGAGATGGATCTTCATCTTCTGGAAAAAGGAACAAGTACGTTGGAGTTCATTGTTCTCCTGCGATCCTCATGAACAATTTTCCAGGACGTTTCCAACTTCCAGCACTTTCTTCCACATTTGAAGCGCCCGTCCCACTCAAAACATTGTGTACATAAGCTTGCAAAGCACATCAAATGTCTCGGTGTCCGATTTCCCAGGTATATGCAAATTTAACATTAGCTCTTTGTTCCAATGTGCTGTGCGAAATCGCAGTCTATTACCCGCACGTGATGACAAAAACACCGTTTGCATTACTCAAATGTAAATGTCCCTTAGCACACTGCTGATAAAAGACTACATACAGTTGGGTGCTGGAGAGATGGCTAGTGACGTATGCCAAGTAAAACGTTGCGCACTGCACGAGTATCATCTATTCAAATACTTATGATTCGGTCCAATTTCATTGCGTTAACGAAAGCAGAATATTAATAGTGAACCAATGGGCGTTTTAATTAAATTACATGTTTTATTTGTTACTGTATAGTGTAACATACACATTCGTCTACTAATCATATATATACATAAATAATTGATGTATCACAACAACGAAAGAAAGGAAAAAGTGTACATTAAAGCTCGAGATATTGAAAATATTGATAGCTGCAGTTCCAGTGAGAAGGATAAGAAGAGAAAGGGTTGAAACCGGCAGTCTTCTCTGTATACTTTAGGAAATAGACCGGAGCGTACAAAAGTGAATTTGATCACAAGAATGGGATACGCTGCTGCATAGATGAATATTATTTAGTGAAAGAAAGTTCCTACATGTCCAAAAATGTTATATGATATTCGAAAAAGAAGAATTGTTTTCCATAAGGGTTCACTCTCTGAGCGGGTGTTCTTTAAGAAATGAGCTACAAATGAAAAAGTGCCAAAATTAAAGCAAACTATTAATTGAAAAGATAAACATAAATGAAATGGCGCTGTAGGTATCTGAAAGCTACAAGCCACATTAGGGAACAGAATCGTACTATTGTGTGTGTGTGTGTGTGTGTGTGTATAATGGCACAATATTATATATAACATATTTCTGCTTGTCTAGTTCTTGTTATTTTAGTTACATTGTTCCAAGAGTGTGTTTTTCATTATGCGTATATATATATATAAGGTGGAAAATAATTTAACAATTAAGAAATACTGACAAAATGAAAGTCAACCAGTCATTTAGACCAAGCAGAATTTCGGTAGCCCTCTCATTGTCGTCCATGCAGGATCCAAATGGTGTTTGTGAAGAATTCATTTTTAATTATATTAAGCAGGCTAAAGCTTCAGAGATTATCGTGGTCAAATGAATTTCAGAAACTTTCAGCTTTGGATTAACAATCAGCTTCTTTCCTACATCCCAGAGGATAGTATTGTGGTTATGGATAATGCTCCGAAATATTCAAGAAAACAAATCCTTTTCGAAATACGCCGTAAAAGAAGAGATGAAATTATGGTTGTATTCTTCATTCATTCGTTCGTCAATATACTTTTTTTTTTGAGTAGTCTTTAACGCCCGTTTTTACTACTGAAGCACCACAGGCGGTAGACACTGATGATACATGAAATGATAAATTGGGAAAGGAGTATTTTTAAGGAAGGAAGTGTTCCAGGCCTAATTTTAGGGTATCTTCCCGGCATTTGCCATTTACAAGGACTGAGGAAAACCTGGAAAAAACCTCAATCAGGAAGGATGGTCCTGGTGGGAATCGAACCTCAGACGAGTACGCGGTTTAAAGTTTTCGACCACCCGTGGGTCGAGAGACATGAGAAAATCTAAACTCTACATATCCATAAATGTCATGTGTTCTGCATTGACCAAATATTACAATTACATGGCAAGAATCATTAATTTTGCCCACTTACTGTCGCACTGAGCTTGCATGGTTCAAAGTAAAATTCTTGGTAAGATTTGTTGTTTATTTGGTTTATTTATAGACGCTCTTTAACATCTTAGGCCATCAGTGTCCCATTCAATTCAGGGCGTGATATGGGCGAAACTTTTTGCTCAGAGGCCTCTTCTTTCAGGTTTGAGGTTCTTTTTTATGCCATAAATGTACGACACGAGACTCGCCGCTTTTCTTCCCTTCCGAAGGAAGTTCTTGCTAAGAGATGGTATATATTAGTGGAGAAATTAATATGCAAGCGTTACTGAAACATATACTTCTATTTTTTTTTTTTTTTCCTTCTTTTACTCTTGAACATAGGAGTGGACTTGTACATTGGGGCATGGGGTAACTTGCCTTTGTGATATTTGTAAATACAATTCGGTGATATTAACCACAACACAAAGTTTGTAAATGTTCACCCCGCTCTAATTAAAAATTAAAATTCTATTAATAAGCAGACAAATTATTATAAAGTAACAGGTTCATGATATGCAGAGACCTGAAATGAAGTTTATGAATTCGTTATTTCATTAATTTTTTATTAAGTTAGGAAGTGTTAAGCTTATTAATTTCAGCCTATAAGTGGTCAATGTTTTCTAAACGTAACATAGCTGAAGCACAGGCTATGTTTACGATACGTGCGCCACTCTGAACAATGCACTCCTCCGACACACGGCTTTATCTGCACATTCTTCTGACTAGCCATCTTTCCAGTTCTCCTTACAGTGTAACTTCCTTAGATTGCGCTCATGCGCTCGCAATCCTGTACTGTCATCTGTCGGCGCGCTACAGTACCAGTCCGGGAAACTTTTTGACACCACCTCGTATGTGATCATGGAGTTGTTCACAAAATAATGATATATTTATCTAGATATTAGATATAACCCTTTAACTACTACAAAATCCACTTTCCTGGGTTTGATTGCAACAGTTTTTAATATGTTTCACACATCCTAATTATTAATTTTATTTCAGTAATTCTAAATTTAATTTCCACTGGAATTCCAGGAAAAACTTTAACCTAGTTACCTTCTAAATATCAAAAGTTGAGCAAAAGTAAAATTGGCACTCCATAAACATCGCACATTTCTTTGCGACTTCTCCTTTCTGTTGAACTATAATCTGAAATCTTCTTATACTTCAGCTTTTATAGCTTTTTTTTTACCACCGTTTCTTTACAGTTTCGTCAATCTCGTTTTCTTTTCTCTCTTTACAAAATGACAATAAATATTTTCCCACAGGGCTATTAGATATCAGTTCCAGCAAACATGTTATCCATAAAAATATGGTCCTGAGTGGCGGCATATTGTAAGATAGGATAAAGTTCATGTCCGCTGCCTGTGTTTTCTTTACCTAAGGATGCTCGTAAATAGTTCCATAGTAAAAACTTTCCCAAAACTTAGCTGCAACGAAGCAAGAAAGAAAAAGGAACGAGGTAAAGGAAAAAGTAGTTGAAATGATGTGAAAAGCAGTCTACAAACCACACTTCGTAAAGATTATACTCTATATATTTCTGCAAGGGTCAAAGCGATTTTAACATGACTTTTCATAAACCAAGCGTAATTTCCATTAAAAGTTGGGAAGAGGATTTTATGAAATAACGATCACACAATACAATTTTACAACCCGATAGAAACTTTGAAGCAACTGTTTTATTGTTGTAGCATCACTTCATTTTTTGTTTCATATCACCTGAAAGAAAATGTGTTAACTGAACGAAAAATCTTACTCTTTTTACTAATTTTGGAATAGCTCTAAGTTTTCTGAAGCTATGAAAAATCTACAGCAATAACAGCAATAATAATAATAATAATAATAATAATAATAACAACATATTCTTCTGTAAAAGTAATAGTATTGCATTGCGATATAGAATAATACTCTTCATCTAGTTATATCATTTGGAAATATTAGCTATGACGTTACAGCTCGCAAAACAGTGACTGTAGATGTATTATTTAAACAAATTATTCTTTCGATAAACGAACTGATGGATCCAAATATTTTTTGAAAATTCCTGAATAAAACTGTTATTATTCCCGCAACTTCCATTGTCTTTATCTTCCATTTCACGAAAGCTGACAGGTCGAAAGTCCGAACTGTAACTATCGGCAAAACTAATGCAATATCTATGCAAATGATTCAAGTTCTCGCAATTACATCTACAAATATAACGAAATTAAGCACATACTTTATTACAGAAGATGTTGGAAATGCTGTCCTGCTATATCTACATATTTCTAAGATTTTTAAAGAAAATTGTCACACGCATCTGTTCATCTTCCGAAACTATCAATTTAAACTTGAAAGCATACACGTAGTCTGCGAATTGCTGGTAGATGAACATGAAATTCGGGTAAATTTTGTAATTGAATGTTACGGAATGTTAAATAGAGAAATTTGCCCATATTTAATATGCTTTAATGATGAAACATGATTTCATTTACGTGGTAATATTTCAATGCAAAAAAGCAGGTATTAGAGTACAGAAACCCCTATTTTATAAACAAAACCACCTTGCATGACAAGAAAATTGGTATTTAGTGCGCAGTAAAGGTATGCAAAGTAATAGGACCTATCATTTTTGAGAATGCCGTAAATGTAGAAAGATGTAAAAATTATCTATTGACTGTGTGTGCCTTTTTATTTATAGGGAAAATTTAAAAAATAAGGTGCACGGAACCCCCACAGATTAGAAGAAGTGGAAAAAAAATATTAAGTGATAAATTTAATCGATTTCCGAAGATGAACTATTGCATATGAATGACAATTTTCTAAAAAGATGCCAGAAATGTGTGGATGTAGAACAACAACATTTGCAACATCTCCTGTCATGTGGCAGGTACTTATTTAATGGTAATGGTAGTTGTAACTACGAGAACTTGAATTAGTTATATGAATATTACATCAGTTTCGGCGGGAGTTACTGCTCTGACTGCCCACCCGCCAGCTGCCGTGAAATGGGCGACAATAATATAAAATATATTATTAATATTATGATTATTGTCATTGTTGATGATGTTGTGTAGACCAAGGAAATACACGAGACAAATTCTAGCATGAGCAAAACATAGCTAGGCTTGAGCTCCCTGAGATTCCAACCCAAAATGATTAACAAAACTGAATACTGAATTCTCCCAGAAATCATTTGGGACTACCTTCCGCCATGTCGCAAAATCACGTGGGAGTAAACTGGGACTGAAATTTCCAAAATGAGTGAAAACATCTTTAATTGAATTCCACTATAAAAATATCCGAGATACAACGTGATACCAGTTAATCTGAGACAGAAATCCATAATTATTAAAAAAATTGTTATGGCTGAATTTTGCAATAACTGGTACGGAATTTGAGTTGGAAATTGACGCCGAAGCTCGACTGATGCACTCTAAGAGCTTAAGAAAGAAGCAAACAAACAATGAAACAATGATGAACTTAAGAAAAACTAGGGCACACATGTTCGTCACGTGTTTAGAAGGTGATGATTTGTTCCTGGTTAATGTTAATATTATTACTCCTTTCCCCAGCTTCGTGAAATGAGAATGCAAAATCCAAAAGCTGCCGCATATGCACAATGGGGATCACAGAAGTTGAGCGGCAAAGCACCGACTCACGAAAGGGAGTCATTCACATGCAAAAGAGGGCATATCTTCGCCATAGAAACCAGCTTAGAAAAGGTTTTGCCAGCTCAGAGACTTCTCAATTCGATTCCGCGAATGAGGGAGAGATTACGTGCTGATGTCACAAAGTCATACACCCAACATTATGTTCATCGTTTCCTATATCAGCTTTAGAACTATGCAAAGAGGCTAACATCACACGACTAAACAGGGGAGGAAGCGATGTTTACAAAATGCTACAAGATTTGAGCGAAATTGCGCAAAACAAACAAGCTAAAGGCACATATTGTTTCGATCTTCTTCGTAAACTACTGCTGGAAATAGGGCGTGTGTAATCGGATTTACCTAGTTTCAAATGCGTAACCCCATTCTCATTACGGCTACCTTCTAGTAATTGCACTAGTTATTTCACGAAATGTGCCATCTTCATGCAAAACTCACTCCAGTGTCCCACAATAAACAGAATGCTACAACCTTCAGGTAACGTAGTTACATAACCAATGTATGTATATAAGTAGCATTCCATTACTGTAGTATACATTTCATACACATTTTGTGCAATGTGATTAACTCTCCACCTCCCCCACTTCTGAGGTACACCTACAGCCATTGTGTGTATGTGGGGGGAATTATATTCGTATTATGTGTCCGAAACGATATGCAGCTACAGAGTGGAATAGCATGGCACTGTAGCTTTTGAGAATGGTACACTAAAGGTGGGCTCACATTGGAAAATTTTGGTATTCCGAACATGTTCCGGTCGGTAATGGAACAAGTTCCTTCAAGTTTCATACAAATGAATGAGTTCTATGCATGTATAGGACAAAGTTCTGCATATTGCTAGACGAGTGAAAACCATTCTTGTTCTGCAACCTGATCATGTGCACATTCACTCTCATTTTTTTTATAAACAACAAACATGGAGAGGTCAGTCACAAAAACATTATGTTTATTAATAGAAGAAATGCAAGTGAGAAAATGTATTTGGGATCCTCAAAATAAAAATTCCAGAGACAGGAACGCGCGCAAAAATTCTTTGCGTGAACTTGCTCCTGACCTCAAAGTTGAAGGTCGGAGATTTGGAAAAAAAGATACATTACTTAAAATGTCAGTACAACGGGGAATTAACGAAAACAACAAACTCAAAAACTTCAGAACCGGACGGGAAAGAAACACATGAAACTAAATGAGCGTATTTTGTATACCTCAACATTCTGCGTGACATAAGTCTGTTTTCACACAATCACAGACATGCAGGTAAATTAAACATAATATTGCATTTATTATCTTGTATATTATTTATTGTACAGAAATTAAGAGTGAAAATTGTCTGTCTAATTTACAGGGATTTGATAGGCCTTTGTTTTATCCATACTACTTTATCTTGCCATTTGACCTAGCCCCTTTCACTTGAAAAATATGATCCAAATTCTACTCTGGTATTTTTTACATTCTGTGACGATTTTCGTCCAGTTTTTTTGTAAAATTAAAAGAATGTCATTACATTCTTTCCTCCATGATCCTGGTTGAATATTCCCAGTTCTGCAGACGTCTTCATCAAAAGATCCAGGGGGTGAATATGTTCCCTTAGCAGGTGTATTTTTACATAGGTAGTTATGTAAGTATACGCATGCTAATGTAACAGCAGCAGCTTTCTATGGTGCTAAATTCATAGGCTTTCGTAGCACAGGAAAATCAGATGTTACAATTCCAAACAGATTTTCTACTACTCTTCTTACTATTCTTAACCAATAATTATATATTCCTTGTTCACAACCTCATTGATATGCTTTCATTACATTTTCTGCTAGGGCGAATGCATCATCGGCAATGAACACAAGCGATGTAGTCTACCCTCTTCCAGGCAGCGACTACGGATCAGGAAATTTTAATATTATATTTTTAAGATTATGGTAGAGAAATGAGCGATTTAACCCCCCCCCCGCAATCAGAAACTTGATCTTGAATTTCAACATTTACATATATAAACTGATAGTAAGCATCAACTACGGCAAGCAATACAAAGCTAAATGTGCCTTTATAATTACAGAAAAAATTCCGCTATGAGGAGTGTGAATAATCTGTAAATGTTTACCATCAATGTCCCCAATACAATGTGGAAAATTCCACAGGAAATCAAATACCATTGCTATTTCTTTCCATTCTAATTTGTTACCGAGTATCTGAAAAAATAGAAATAGTACAATAAAATAAGATAGTATTGATAACAATTCTAAAGCTTTTAATTTCGTTTTACTACAGATTGGTTATACGGGAATCATCAATGAAAGTGATATTACAACAAAACCACTAAGCATTTCATCGCTTTAGTGATGGCAGTAACCAATGGATGTGTATATCCGCTCCTTCTTCATATCCGAGTTTCAAACTTAGCACCTACTCTTTTCTCAGTACCAATGACCATCCCTCTACAAACCCTATCCGAACTTCGTGTCCTGTACTACCACAAATTTCTCCCATCTCTATACCTTGGAGACTTCGAAGGAAATCGAAGCATTCAAGTGCTTTTGGTACAAGCATTTAACTTAGTTAACCGCACAATTAAGCCTCATGTAGTTATGTTTTTTCACACAAAGTTCATAGATTTGTTCATTAAAAATTTGGAATCGGAATTAGGTCCGAAATATTTGAGATCACAATTGGATCTCGCACTGTGGGTTTTGCGAAAGAAATCCTTGAAACTAGGTGACCTTTAAAAAATATTCGATTTTTTTCAAAACAAACAGACATCAGCCTGACATTTCAGGAGACCATACAGATCCAATTTATATAATGATAATCAAGTCTAAGAACACATAATAAAAAAAATTAACTTTTCAAAAATCACAAATGAAGTACAATATCCAGTAATAAAAACAATAACATTTAAGAGTACACAATATGAAAACATTTAGAATAACTAACGTTCCAAACTTTGGAACATAAACAAATAAGTGGAGTACAAATGCGTGTTCAGTATCATGATGGAGTTCTTTAGAACTTGAAGGCAGATATTTTTCAGACCATGTTCACCTAAGAATTTTAAATAGGTATTTGTATATTTAAAACAGCAACCTCAAGCTACCTAACCTCGAGCTTTAAAGGAGGCTCTTTTCCTCACATGCATGAATAGGTATAGTTTAACTCCCACTAAAGTGAGGAATGCATGGAGACAAATTGCTTCCTTTTTATGGTTTACTTGAATGGCTGTTGAATGTATTGTTCCATTCTTACAGTTGGGGTTCAAAATTAGACCTCGTGCACCCTGAAGGGGAATTTTTCCCGATTTTTGCCGGACAAAGTGCGGTAAGTAGAAGACCCGCGGTTCCACTCCCAGCCTTGATCTCGCATATTTCATATCTTACGTGCAAAACATTTTTAAATCAAATTGGCTCATCACACATGTATAATTTCATCTTCTATGAATTTAGCTTATATGTTTAATCAGTAATTTGTGGTATTTATTCACGTTTCTTGAATTAGTTCGTTCATTCCTTGTTTCAAAAACAATTAAATAAAATATTAACTGCGTCTTCTCCTTCCCCAAAATGCAACAAACACCCCATCACTATGTTTGTAAAACTGCATTTTCAAGCACTCAATCGAAAGCGTGAAATTCTTCTCTTTTTTTTATTATTAATGGTCAATTTTTAGCTACTTTGCCCAGCGAACCTTTCTCCTTCATTAATGACAACATAGTCTGCTTATCTATAAACTTTATTCTTATTCTAATAATCGTCCAAAATAATTTCTTAATTTTCTTCCTTGCTTAAACATCCCATATATGCTTATCAAATGTGCTTAATCAGAACAATCCAACTGTGCACTCCTAAATTATTTTCTTGGCATCTCAGACACTCCTTTAAAATATGTTCCTTAGATAAACTTTTACCTTAAATAAAAATATTGATATTTTTTCCATCATGTTGAATTTCTCCTTCTACATCGGCTCTACCCAAAGGGAAATTTAGAACTGGCTTACAAAATATTCTTAGTTCATTTATTTTTAATGTGTCCTTCGTTCTGGTAAACAGATATACTAGCGTAGATTCTTACTGAAAAGAAAAATTTTAGAAGACTAAACGTTGCTGGCCTTAAATGTTTCTACCTTATTATTCTTTAAATCAATTTTGAATTACAATTAATAATATTTTCTGATATGTGTATGAATTTTCTTTAAGTTTAGAATTCCCTTCTAAGAACCAGTCAAACTGCGGACTATGTTATTAAATACTTCTTTCAACCTGTTTTCGTATTTACGAAACTACTAAAAATACGTTAATGAGGATGTTAACATGCACAATTTCATGACTGCAGTTTTTATTTCTTCTAGTTCGACTTTCAGGCTGAAGGTGAGCATTTTTTAGTTCATATGTATGTATTTTCTGAAATTAATATAGATAGTAATATGATATTATAATACATTAATACAAAGCCTAATATTGTAAGGAATAAAAGAAAGTTATTCTTAGGCTGTGAAAATATATACATACTTTAAATTCTAATATTCTTATAATAAAAAACATTTTAATACATTGAAAACAACCAAAAGAAGAAACTAATCCTTAAAAGGTAACAAATCACAAGTGACAGCAATAATGTATAAAATATTTTAACCGAAAACATAAAAACATTGCTGAATAAATATCATTAATATTTCTAATGTGTTACAAAAACAATCTGCATCGCTTATTCCCTTTCAATTTTAATGCTTCACAGGAACCTAGTGATTTCATGTTAACGTAAATTGCATCATATCAAATAAAAACCTAGGTGTTTCAAATAGGACGTACTTGGGAAGTTGTGAAATATTGGTAGTATTAATATAATGTAATAAACATATATTGTAAAGTGAGAGAAGTTTATAAGTTCAGATAGAGTTCAGCCGATCGGCGGTTGGATCCCGCTTCGCTGCGCTCAAGCGTTTCACCATTGTAAAACTAAGGTACAACATTTTAGAATTTTGTACTCACTCTCTTTAGAGTAGGTGCTAGAAATGTTAACATTTTCCCTGACACACAATCGACATCTTAAGAAATGAACACAGACACGCATCAGTTCATCACTAATAGACCTGACTTCCCTTCGGATGATCGTTTTAAGTTCCTTCAGTGAAGGAGCACTAGTTCCATGCATTCTGTTTTTCAATGCCCCCCCCCCCCGAAGATACAATCACAAATGGTAAGATTTGGGGAATGCCATAAATCAGGGCCAATAATATTGGGAATAAACATTTGGCGCAATTCCGTCATGGGTTAGTAAGTAGGCTTCGCTTTTATTCCGGTCAGTTAAAGAATTGTTTCATTAAACGCCTGTACTAACTTTAATATTTTGCGTGTATGTGTATGTGTGTGTGTGTGTGTGTGTTTTGGAACCAGGCTGACAGGAAACTTACGCTTAAAACCTTTTTGATTTTGTCACACGGTTTTCTTTACCTGTTGCACGCTTTGAAAATGAATATACAACGACGTAGTGAATATTTTATCATTGCACAACATAATGAAATCTTACTCTTGATTACCCAACACAACTGTTCGACTCTGTCCAAAGACAACTGACTGAAAGAGAAAATGGAGCTGCATGTGCCAAGTAGGGAATCTAGCGATTCGAGGGGGTAGGTCCACTGTCGGCTGACTTTAGTTGCGGTACTTTTAAACTGCTCTCATTGTATATTCAGTGATACAAATATTTATAAAGAGAAAGCTGTTACTATAATGTTAAATATAAAGTTTTATACTCAGAACTCATATCGTACATTTCTTCATGTAATGATTGATTGATTAATTATTCTATGGACGCTCTTCAACATCTCAGGTCATTAGCGTCCCATTCAACTAAGGGCGTGAAACGACCGATAAATTTTGCTCAGAGGCCTCTCTTTCAGGCTTGAGGTTCTTTTTCGTGCCGTACATGTACGACACGGGACCCACGGCTTTACTTCCCTTCCGAAGGAAGCCATACTTAGGATTTTACGCCCGGAAAAACCCATCGGTCCTGGTCGGGTTCGAACCCGCGATCTTGGGTTTAGGAGACAAGTATGGTAACCACTACACCATCAGGACCGATTTCATATAATGAAACACACATTGTAATTAAAATGTTTTTTTTTTTTTTTCAAAGTATAAACCTTAAGTTGTAAAATTGCCAAAACGACATTAAATGTAAAAAGCTTGGATTTTTTGCACATATTATATATTTTTGACCACTAATTTAAAAACATTACAATGTAAACTCAAAGTTAGCATGCATGTTTAAAAACGGCATTTTAGTCGAATGTTCAACTGCTGGGTTTTGAATAATATGCAATCTCAGTGTTTCTCCTTTAATATGTATGTATTTAGTGCATGGATATGCTCTTAAAGTGGCAGTGCGCAAGTACATCCTTCTAAAGCGGGAGTGATTCTTATTCACAAATGACTGCATTAAATCGCTATAAGTTTTCTTCCTGCTGCCCTGAAAGTATGGTATGAAAAGTTCCGACTTGTGAAGTATGGATTTGTTTTGTATATGCATGAATTGTTAGGAAAAAGTGGTCTACCAATGAAACGTACTCAGTGCATACCATTCTAAGCTTCCAGCGAGCAATAATTCTTTCTTATAAACAAGAAAACACTTTTTTCCAGATATTAAAAATAGGGCAGTAAAATTACTCAACTAACTTCACTGCCAGTATAAAAAGGAAAATGTTTTGAGTCTAAATTATTGAAATATAAATTAACCTTTAGAAATTAAAGTAGATTTTAATAATAATCTAATATGAGCAGTTTCGAAAAGCTGTGATGCATGAACAGCTTTGCTACAAAACACCAATGCACTAAAATTAACAATTTAGTACAATACAATTCCAAATCCATTTTTTTTTCTGGTTCATCCTAGGGAATGTAAAAATTTGCTCGTTTTTTTTTTTTTTTTTTTAAATATTCTTATATTTAATTTTCTTAGTTTTATGACCAATAAATCATAAAAATACGTATGAAAATTTATCTCAAAACTATAGTTGGAATGAAAAAATGTATGTGTATAGCTAACATTGAGCGGCACAATGCTGCCATCACCGAGGAGAGAATCAGTAGCTGTTAAGATTTACCAAATAACCTACTGCAACGCCTAAAAAGTCAATGCCACAACTGTCTCTTTTTAAAAGTCTACAGAAAGTTTAATATGTTTTTATTTGTTCTTTTTAAACAATATTTCGTCACGGACTGTTAAAATAGTTTATTTTTGTTTCAGGTAAATAATAAAATAAAATCACAAAAATTATACTAGAAATTCTAACATACACTTTATCGAAATTATGTTACACATACAAAGTACATTTTATGGAAAGGGATTGGTATTAAAATAAGGATCAGACAGAACCTTCATTCCTTAACAATATACACTCGTGTAAATAAAAAAGAAATAGTTAACCTTCACAAAATGTGATCGCCATCTAAAGAAACGGTTTAATGAAACCAAGGACAAGAGGGGAGAAAACGTATAGCACGATTGTAAGGAGTGAGAAGGTTTTGAAAGACATTACAGGACCAGAAGAATGGAGATTATGCAATTCCTGAAGGATTCACCTATTGAAAAACTTTATAATAAAAGGGATTAACACAAGAAATGCTCACTCAACAACTCAGGACGAATAGCTACTAACGAGATTCCTTTTTAGCTTTCTTTACTCTAGTCAAGTCTCTTTCAGTTATCTTTATTTGAATCCACTAATCTATAGTTCGATTCCTCCGTTTGTTTTCAGAAGAATAACTGTCATAATAAGTTAATGCTTTCCTCTTAATTCATTAAGAATTTAACTTATCTAATGGAAAATCTATATTATGACATTTGCCTACTATTGCACCAGTTATTTGTCCGTTACTTTGGAGAATGAGAGAAGCTTTAGAAAAAAAGAAACACATCTTTTGATCTCGTTCCGACAGGTGACACATAGACAAGAAGTTATTTCGCTGCCTGTGCAATGACTGTATTGTAAATGTGACAGAGGGAGTATAAATTGTCCGTCTTAAATTAGACGGACAATCTGAGATGTGTTCGATCTTTTAAAATTTCAAAGTTATGACATTAACTTTCTAAAAGATCAACATGCTACTCACTTATTAAGCTTCCATTCTTTTTTAAAATTAATGAATATTTTGTACCTGAATTTTTCCTTAATGTTGAGTTAAAAGAATGATTTGCTATTGCCTTGAACATTGTTATAGAGTGTGGTTTTATATATAAGTTAACGTTGTACAGTGTCTTAATATCATATGAATAGTCCGAAATGTAAGAGATTTTTATAGCACTAAATGTTGAAAATTTTTATTATGAGCTACTGGAAGTGATTATTCAACTTGCTTTTACACTGTGTTATCAGCATCTAGTTTCAGATTCTTTATCATCGTATATTCCACTTTGACCACAGATTCTCCATCTCAAATTGCTTATTTAAGGCCCTTCTACAATATTTGAAATTATTACGGTTAATTTATTAACAAACTGTTAACTTTTCTAGCTTTGCGCAATAAGAACTCAAGAGGTTGCATGCCCTCGCGGTATCTTCTTGCAGTTTTGTTCATAGCCGCCTTCGTACTGCAGCTATGGCGCCCTCGATCATCAAATCTCTTCTATGAGTTGCCTCTTTTAGAGAAAGGAAAACATGCAAACCAGAGAATGGAAAATTGGGCGAGGAAGAACCAGAAACTTTGTCGTGATTGAGAACTTTGATGACATTTTGTTGGAGATGAATACGCCGAAAGTGCTTTTTCAATTTCTGAAGTGTTTTCACATAATTATGCTCTTCAGTTAATTGTTCCACCACTAGGTGATGTTTCGATCAAAAATAGCTCCTTTAGAGTGGCAGCGATAAGAGTAATGAAGTTTTGTAATGCCACTTTTTATTATTTTTAATTCACTTTAAGCAATGAATATATGTTTCATGGAAAATAAATGCATATTAATCATACAAATTCCGGATGGTAAATATGGACAGCTACAAGTCATGGCTCAGAATACGCTGTCGCCTGTTCCACGAGGAACATTTACCTATAAAGGGCTAACAAAGTCCACTCTTTCAGTTTGAATCAATAAACACTTTTTGAAAATGGTAAAATGTTTTCTGTTTTGTTTTTCTCAGTTGGTATTAGAAAATCGAACAGTATCCATCGACTTTCGTCTATTTCATTTTCACGGTTTCTGAAAGGCATTATAAATTTTTATACAATTGTTAATAATTCGTGGGCGAATTTCATATATACTTATATACTTTTATACTTATTCATTTATGAAATATTCCCAAACCCGTATTTGCCTCTTCTCTACTGGTATTACTGACAATCGACATTCTGTTGATTGATGCTTTGAAAAGGTTAAGTATTCATAATACAAATGTACAATTATTACAATATTGTAAGTCAGTTTACAGGAATCATATTTGAATTCCTATTTTATTCGTGAAATAGTCCTAGTAAATGTCACTCGAGGGTCTGAGCTTTCCAGATAAATTCAATCACTACATTCGTGAATTTATCAGTAATATCAGACTATCTTGTGATATTATTTGAGATAATTAAATGCTGGTACGAAAAATATTCAAATAGAATTACCCAGATTTGAACATAATTCAGTGCCATGTTATGGGATGATTCCACACTTATATTAACAGGGGGTCACCATTTCATTGCCCATTGAGTAGTGCCCCCGGACCCGCCGAGGAGTCGATGGGTGTTTTACATTAGAACTGAATCTATAACTAAACCGACTCGCCGTTCGGCTGGAGGCGATTATTTCGCCCAGGCGCCCGTTCCCAGTTCCACTAATAAGTCGGCCTCATCTAGCAAGAGGCCTACTCATTCGTTAACCGAAGTCAACCGGCAAGTGACCAGAGCATTTAGGAAGCTCACCACAAAGAGCGCTTGAAGACTTTACCTCTGACAACAAGCTATACGCATAAAGCACTCCCAAGTGGCACGCTGCAGCCGCAGGTACTCAATTTCCCGTGAGTCACGGGACCACTTACCTTGCAAAGACCAACCCATTCGGACACTCCCCGAAGGAGGGGGCTCAAATGTCCAACCCTGAATACATATAGTAACGTCAGAAGTACTACCGGTGTTTAGGATCCGCAGAAGTCGCACAGGAGCATCTGAAGGGCAACGTGTGAAGCCGCCTCCATCCCCTTACGGGGATTCCATACTTAAGTGAGAGCAGTTAAAAAGTCCCGCAACTTAGATCGGCCTGTCAGCGACCACCCTCTCAATCGCTGAGATTTCTCCATTTAGCGCCATTTTCTCTTGTATTTCAGTTGGGAGCGGTATTCCAACAGAGTTGGGCAGTGGTGTTGCCACTGTGCCATCGTATTTTCATCTTCATGTCATATTCAGGTACGGAAAGTCGTGTGATAGAACGACACAGGTATTTATTTTCTGGCAGCCCGGTTTCAACAATATAAAATATATTAAAGTTAATACTGAAGGTTATTGAACCAGGTTCTGTGATTTACCGGGAAAAATCAAAGACATCATAGCTGATAGAAGAAAAATTTTAATGAAATAAAGCATCCATTAAAGTCCTCCTTGTTATTATATCTTACGGTTTGTGATTTTTATCTTTGGGGAACATTAAAAATACAGTATATTCTACTAACCCCCATACACTGGCGGAATTTAATAGAAACATATGAAACGAAATTAGGTATATTAGTGATGGAAAATTGCTAGTGTCAGTGACAGTCTCCTAAGAAAATGTGTATTATGTGTCTGGAAAATAGTCAACATTTCCAGCACTTACTAATAAAGAAATGCAGTAACCAAATTTAATATAATATGATGTACCTGCGTTTTAAAATGATGAAGTGTTTGATCGCCGTGAGTCTTCACAAGAAAATATGGGGTCCAAACACTGAAGTCTCATTTCTGTTACGAGACTTTTAAACTGCTCTTACTGAGTAAATGAAACAAAATTTCCGTTATACCATTTTGACCGCTTGCGTGCTATCTCTCATGTGCTCTAATATGTTAATGTTTCGGAATTCATGTATTTAGATTATAATGATAAATAGACAAACAGAATTAATGAGTTTAATATTCTTGCCATAGCGTCGTAAAACTAGTCTTCATAAAGTTATCTCAACTACCTTTATTTATTTAATCTGTAGGTATTACAGCCTTGCTCTTCATTCTATCTCTTCCAATAGAGAAGGTAGAAGTAATCAAATACTTATATTGTTTATTCGTGGGAAGACTATATCTGGAGTTTCAAATATTAAAGGGATTAATCAGTTTGCAAAACCCCCATTGATGCTATCAGTAATTAAAAAGTGAGCTACAATAGTTGCGAATTTCTTTTTGAAAGAGATTGTTCAAATGAACATTTATCGAGTATTTGGAATAAGTATAATCTTAAATTATATTTGGTAAAGAACATTACCTAAATTTAGGTTTTAAATTGTGCATTTTTTCAAAAGCTCTAATATATATGTTATGGAGAAGAAATCGTCATTAACTGAAACTTACATGACAAGTTTGTGTAAGGCCTTTATTCATTATTCCCACTACACATGGTATACAAAAATGCATGCATGTTCCAGGACTCCAATGCAGAGCATGAAAATTCAGAAAACTGTATTTTCTGCTTATCTGTGAATGGGAATGTTGTACAGCAGTAAATAAATGATTCCATTCACGTCTGCTTTCATATAATGGAATTGATCACGTCCACAAATGTAATTCTGTTCAATAATTAATGGGTTTGGTGAAATGCACTCGTTTAAATGGCATCCACTTCATTTTAAACTGTTTGTGATTCATTTATAGAGATTTTATTGCGCATCCAACATAAGTTAAACCTTCAATTGCATGGAAAAAAAGTGTTAAATGGAACATTCATTAAATATCGGAGGCTTTGTTGTTACAATGTAGTGACCAAAATCAATGATGTCGACTGACAGGATGATGAACAGACTGCACTGAAATCAGCTGTCATAACAAAATAAGAGGTTACAAAATACTTAATCCTGTTGTATTTTGCATGTAACTGTTACAATAAAACTAAACTTCTCTGGCAGTTATAGACCTTACCTTCACTACTAACTACAGAAGCCAGTTTCTTTTTATTTCTTTCCCCTCAGTTTGTAGGACTTACCCATTCTGAGACAAACAAATACCTGGGTCAGTCGCCTGTAGTGGACCCACATACAGTGCATATGCACACTGAGGGGCTCCCTGAATGAATGTTCAGTCTTATGTGAGAGCAGCCTATTGCATCAGAAACACAGAAAACGCAGACACACAGACAGATGAAATGGAGGTGAATAAAGAAATGGAAGCTGATTCAGTGACAATACTAACCCGGCATTTAAAATGGATTGAGGAAAACCACAGAAAATATCAGACCGCAGAATTTGAACCTAGGAGCTCTTGGGTACGAGTCCCAAGCTAGATTGTCACAACACTAATATACATTATTTTTAAAATATACGCATTGGTACATATTATTATTATTATTATTATTATTATTATTATTATTATTATTATTATTATTATTATTATTATTATAACAGCTTAACTTCTAATACATAAAAGTATTCCCAATATGAGAGTTAAATGAAATGTAATATCTCCAAGGCATTATTCACCACATGATGAGAATATATAAACAGTTCCTAGAACATGCCCTTTAATTATCTGTACTCGTTTCTCAACTTAGTCTCCAGATGACTGAATACACTTCTGCTAACGATGAACAGGTTCCGCGAAGCAATCACAGAGTGCTCCGAGAATGAAGTTGAAGTAACTCTTCAAGACAACGCGAAAAAAGAGGAAACATGGGTGCACCTTTGTGAACCAGATTCCAAATGTTAATATACAGAATTGCGACACAAAGACTCTCAAGGGGAAAATGTTAAATTACTCATATAAGCTTCAGGTGGAAGACCTTATAGCAAGAGATTTTCGGGACACCAATGATAATGTTAAAGCTGTGTTGCTGAAACACAACACGACAATTAACTCGGGCGTTACATTTTTATGCTCTGAATTTTAAAATGGGGAAGGGATTCAATGGGAAAGCAAATATTTCCTGCAACACGACAATGCCAAGTTACACACTTCAGACAGCAGAAATCAAAGGATCTTTTCACTACTTTATAGCATCCATCTTACAGCCCATACTTGGCATCCTGCTCTTTTCAGAAACTTAACATATACCGTTATGAATATAACTATGTTTTGGAAAAAGAAGTTGAGATGGCTGTATGGAAACAGGTGGTGTGTTTCTTTCGTGAACGCTTCACCAGACATGACAGGGTGTATTCAGTTATAAGTTTCTTGCATAGACATGAACACAGGTAATAAACGGGACGTTTACTAAGATAAATTTATGCGTTTTACTTACCAAAATGGTCCCACTCCGACGATATTATGGGTGATTTTTCATTCGTGGGACCGCTCAACGCTTAACAGCTGGTTAGTCAGTTCAAGCTGGTACCGCGGTGAACGGGAGTCAGAGTGTCTGCAGCTATGACTGTCGCAAAGTTATTACTAACACTTAGCACTTAAAATTTAAATTTACTGCCCATTATTCCAGAAATAAGATTTTGGAATTGCCTTCCTTTATTTTCCGTATATTTCTGGCATAGGTATATGAAATTATCCTGCGCAGTTTCCTTTGAGAAACGGAAGACATTTCTTCACGAATATAATTTTTCAGTTCATCTTATGTGTGTGGATTTGTCTTTATGTCCCTCAGAAATAAAAGCCGCAGGGTGTTAAATGAGGACCGAGGGGAGTCATGTTGTCAGTGTTGACTCTATAGTCGAATATTTCATGAATTGCATGCAACGAGACATGGGCTGTATGTGCCGTTGCACAGTCCTGTTGTCGGTCCTGGTGGTGTAGTGGTTACCATACTTGCCTCCTACTCCCAAAATGCGGGTTCGAACCCGGCCAGGATCGATGGATTTTTTCGGGGGGTAAAAATCCTAAGTATGGCTTCCTTCGGAAGGGAAGTAAAGCCGTGGGTCCCGTGTCGTACATTTACGGCACGAAAAAGAACCTCAAGCCTGAAAGAGAGGCCTCTGAGCAAAATTTGTCGGCCGTTTCACGCCCTGAGTTGAATGGGACGCTGATGACCTGAGCTGTTAAAGAGCGTCCGTAAATAAATTAATAAAAAAAAAAAAAAACAGTCCTGTTGGAAAGTCGCGAACTTCATAGTTAATTCACGGGGAAAAGAGTTGCAGAATATTCTGCATGTATCTATCACAATTAATTATTTTTAAAAATAAAAATGGGACCTATTGTTCTCTCGCCGCTAATGGCCCACCAAACGTCTATCAAAGAAAATTAGATTAGGAATTTCTCCATCATGCACAATACTCAAAGTCCATTCACAAAACCCACTTCTGGATGCTGGATCACCCGGGTTAGGTCCTCCCTTACAGTAATTTTATAGGATTTTAACTTCAGTAGCTTTGTAGCCGTTCAAACAAATAGGAAATTTTCGTTTGCTGAGAAAGATGTGAAGTGATTTTTAAGGGGAACGTTCCAGAGCATATCAAACGCTATCTAATGTTTCTTCTTTGAGTTCTATACGTAGCTGTATAAGCTTTTAATAAAGAGAACTTCCGGTTTCATGAAAATGATTTACCAATCTGTGAATTGAACTTCGACTTGGAAGTTGTATATCAGAGTATTTCTCTTGTAATAATTTCCGTACATCATGAACCGATTCTGTACGCACATATGAATCGTAAATAAATACTCTTTGGGTAATAAAATACTTGAAATGAGATATATTAACGTAATTAATACAATATTACGCCGCCTAATTAATACTTAATTCACTGTCACACAGCACACAAGAATACGTCCACACTTCCTAGAGTTAAACTCGTACTGACCGCCCCTCCGGCTTTCAAGCGTGGGAACGAGACGAAACCTGCAGAGGTCGGTCAACTGCGGCCAATACACGTGGAACTGTTCCGCGAAGGAAAAATCACCCAGTGTTACTAAATTAAAATCTAGTGACACAAGTGAGGACACAGGGCAGCGAATTATTCTCAAAACACTATTTACTAACTTCCGATAAAATCTTGCTAAAAATGGATTAAGAAACCTAAGAAATCAAAATTAGGGAATTAAACAATACCTGAAATGTTCAGCAATGCAAGAAGAACATGTAGAAAAATGTACTATTGTACCAATTAAAATAGGGCTTTGACACCTGGAAATAAATTCAGAATATAAGATCTAAATTCATAAGAGTAGTAGCCAGTATTACCAACATGCCAAGAAAGGCCTTGGAAAAATATGCGACAAACTGGAACATAGTCCAGAACATGAAAAGCAATATTTAACGTACAAGATCATGAGACAGCTAAATAAGAAACGAAGAGATGCTGCAAAATGGAACTTTATACTGATGATTGGTAGTTGTAATACTTTAAAAAGAAATATGGACAGAAATTATGGAAGTTAATTATAATCTGTAACTAATAATTAATTAATATTTTTAGTTGCCTCTAAGTGTTTACAGGTAACAAATGGAATCATTCTACAGCCAGCATGTCTCGAAAACCCTATTACAAACCTCGAAGGCTTTCAGAGGGAATTGAAAATATATTTTGAGTAGGAAATCATATTCAAAAACGTATCGTTAACGTGCCTTAACTGAAACAACTTTAAAACCGTTGTTTAAATCTTCCGCTTTTGCTGGGTCAAAGGGCGATTAAGTCTGGGTATCAAGATTAACTGCCCGGTATGTAATCCGAGTTTACAAGGAGTGAGGCACGACCATGATCATCCGATGTCATTTGCGAATACCTGCTGCTTTGAACTGTAAACTGCTAACCGCTGCTTCTCCGATGAACACACCTTTGACACCGACAAGGATGGCTGAGGTCATTAAGGCAGGGACTCAAGTTAGATTTCATCCACGACAGTCCTTTCTGACTAAAGTTTTATCCAGGTTTTCCCAAAGTCCTCATAATTGGCAAATGCGGGGAGGCACCCTAAACATAGGCCTGGAACGCTTCCTTCCTTACAAAAATGTTTCCCAATTTGTAATTTCATCTTGAGTATCGTCAGTGTCCACCGTTTGGGAAACCTCAACAGTGAAAACGGGTGTTAAACACCATTAAAAGCAGTTTTCGCACGTTTGGCAAGTACGCCGACATGACATTGTACGTCGAGGCTAAATGTAATAGAACATCGCGTAATTCCATGACACACCATTTTAGCCTACGGTTGTAGACAGCTATTTTCATTGTCAACAAGGTAAACTGTGATGCCCCCAAAAAGCGGCGCGCTTGTAAATTTGAAGACGTCCTTCATCAAGTTGAAGAGTTGACGAGTACCCGAGTATTACGCGTGCAATGGATGTGGCTCACAGCATCATCTGCATGAGCAGCAGCTATGTACCGCTCTTTGAGCCAACAGAAGCAGGAGGTTTAAATACTAAATTTGGATTTTGCTTGTAGCACGGAAAGGGTGCTATTTTGGGGCATACATTTCCAATCAAAATGTTGCCTATTGAGTACCCTTTACACGCCTTACAGTTTGTAATAGGATTTCGAAACATCCTCTATAGCTGAAGTACGCAAATTAGAACACGAAGAAATGGAAGAAGTACTAAATGTATGAATAATAGAAATCCTCAAAGAAGTGATGGTATTACCTGGAATTTTTAAACATGTTCTTTTAAACTTTAAATATGTGCGTTTTAAATGCTAAACATTTATTATGTATAGGAAGTATTGGCTGATCAAAGGATTAGGCTATTATAAAATTTATTTTTAATAAACTGGATGAGTGTTTACATTATAGATACACAAAAAAGGGAAAAAATGGGGGATAAATGATGTGCTGCTGTTAGAACCACGAAATGGATGTCACTTAGGAAGGTTATATATCCATAATAGCTTCCTTATTAAAACAGCATGTTTAAAAAGAAAGATATTTTAATCTAAAATTATTATATTATTTTAACTACGGAAAATACTTTGATAAAGTAATTTTAAAAAAATAATAAGAATATTATAAATGAAATTAATACCACAGTACATTTACGAAGTTATAAAACTGTTATATTACAGTTATCATAATAATAGACAGACATAAGAAAAGAATAAGCTAAAGCTGCATCACAAATATGTGTTTACCACACTTTTTAATTCACACGTTAACAGGGTCACTGAAAAAAGTAAAGCTTCAGAAGTCACATAAAGGTATTAAAAGAGACAGAAATAATCACAATGGCAATCTTCTCTTTGCAGATGAATCAGATTACCCTAATGTTGGCACATGATGACTTACAACGAGTAGTTTATGAAATACAGAATGTAATGGGAAAATTTCTATGAAGTATGCAGAGTGCAGAGATGTGCTTCCTGCGGAGAGTTGGTGGGGGAAAGAAGGAGAATACTGAAATCACAGATGAGTTAAACTTCTGACTAAACAACAGAAAATGTTGAAAGGAATATGTGGGAAGGATGTCAGCTACACCACAAAAGCTTATTTTGGTATACACATCAGTCGAAGAAAGAGACGAAAACAGCCTTTCCTAAGATGAGATAAATCAAAATTTGCTGGAAACCGAAACGAACCTGTAGAACCAATTTATATACTGATAATTGAAATTGAAAACTTTATTCTTTAACAACCATTTCTAATGATGGACTTCGACAAAATACATTATTAATATATTACAGTTTGCCACAAATTACAAGTACTTATAATATAAAAGTGTGAACACAAATAATTATAAAACAAGAATTAGAAGAGAAGAAATAGACAAAAAACATACTCACACTTCACTTGTCTGCTGCCTTTGACGTAGAAGTATAACGAAAATTATGTGACTATTCAGGTGTTTTATTTATTTCTGTTTCTCTAGTTCTTGTTATTTTCTTTAGATTGTTCCAAGATATACCTAATTGTTTCATTTATCTATATACCTTTCAGTGTTGCTAGATTATAATAATAACGATCAAAACACAACAGTAAATCATAAAAAGAGCTCTCAGGAAAGGTTTACAAATTTACATACTGCTCAAATAGGTTCAAACCTCTCGATATACATGTTGCTAATAAGCTTTTAATTTGATTCTAGTCTAAGCATTGTGCACATTTCTTCAGATACAAGAAAACAGCTTATTGTGCACTATTAACCCTGTGTATTTATAGTTGGCTGTACTGTACTTTGGGCACTCGAGTATATGGAATATGCAGCCTATTAAAATGTCTAGCACTATAAGTATATATCTTAGGCTGGAAAGAGGAAAAGTTTTACTTATGTTTATCAGACAGTGAAGAATGTAAAGTGAAGGCAGTCATACTTTTAAAATAGTATAAAGCAGGCCTCTAGGTTTCCAGGATTAATGTTTCAAACGGTCTTCTTTTTTACTCTGAAATATCACGTTAGCCCCTGCAGAATTGCCTCAAAGTAAGATTAAATATTGCAAGTGGATTTAAATCAGCTTTTGAAATTTGTGCTTTACTAATATACCTTTATAGTTCATTCAAAAATAGATAAATATGGAAATACGAGTATATAACAGAGTTGTTTTATATATGTATTTCAAGTGAATTTTCAATCTAAATGAATACCAAGTAATTTAACAGATTGGTTCAGATTAATCTAATTTATCACATGTATTAAACCAAAGAAAATTGTTTCTGAAATTTAGTACTAAATTTATTTTTTGTTTATCAGCTGAGAGTTTCATGTATTCCTTTTAGTTTAACAAAGTCATTCAGATAATTAACAGTTGTGATAATTGTATCATCGGTATAGATAACAGCTTTACATAGTGAGTAATCCATATATTAGAAAATAAAATGGTTCAAAAACGAATTCTTTAGACACATTAGTGATGACTTTTAGCTCGTTTTACTTCTGGTTTTCTATGCACACTCTTTGGTGCCTATTGCATATATTTATATAATCTGATTAAATCACATTCCTTAATGGAAATTTTAAAACGTTGTAATTTAGAAATTAAAAAAGGCTTCTGTTAATATGCCAAAAGCTTTACTGAAATCTAAAAGTGTAGCATAAACATTATTTAAGATTCAAAACAATGCATTATTTCAGAAATAGATTCAACAGCTTTACGCGTGGGGGATCAAGCTTGAAATTCAAATTGTGCATTATTAATTAAAAAAAATTAATAAGCACGATAATGTATCTTTAATACAGTGCATTAGTAATTTCGAGATTATTGGGACAGCAGACAGAGAGAGAACATAATAGCTAGAACTTTTCTCTTATCCTTTATTGGCATATGCTGGAACAGATTTTTTAATACGTTGCCAAATTTTTATACAATATGTATAATACACTTCTGCAAAAATAATATAACAACGTATAAATATATACATGGCACATATGTTTAGGTTGCAGTCCAGCGTCCATCCTCATTAAAATGTGCAAAATGTTAACCTTGCAATGAATCTGAGTCACGTTTTCGTTTCAGTCTTCAAAGCTGTCGCGAGGTGATGGATGGGTCGCAGTGTACCTGAGAAGTTCATTGCTGTGATTTAAAAGGGTGAAATGAAGTCGACTGCAGCAGGAATGAAGGGAAATGTTCACTGTTTGAAAGTGTAACTCTTTAAGTGAAGTTTCACTGTGGATGTATAACTGTGAACTCGCGATCAGGCGAAGAACACGGTTTTGAAAAGTTTGAATCCTTTTTAGTTGTGAATCGGCAGCCGAACTCTATATTGCGCAGTCAAATGGCCAGATAGGTGTTATCATTGAGAAGTAGATTGGTCTTTTGAAATAAACTGGTAAAGGTCCTTGAAGCAGATATTTTAGTTGAATAATTGTGTGTCGTAGTCTTATTATTAAGCTTTTTATGTGCTGTCTTCAGTTGAGTTCGTTATAATTCCCAGATGCAATGTGGATTGTTTTATGGGTATTCGTTCTTCCAGAGAAATCATTTGACCGTCCCTTTTTGTTTTATAAGTGAATTGAACTACTGTAGATTTCAAAGGTTCATTATAATTGTTCACTGTTTGCCCAACAGATTGATATATGTCTGGAGGTTAACAGCTGATGATTTCCATATACCTTTGCTTAGAATAGCGATATCGTCAGTAAACTGTGCTATTGTTAGGTTATCGTCTTTTGGGAGATCATGTGTATGTGTATGTGTATGTGTATGTGTGTGTGTGTCTGTGTGTGTGTGTAGGAACTGCTCGCTGTAGTCCAGTGTGCCAAACCTTATCAAATACCTTCTCAGTATCCAGAGACAGCCCAAGAAACACAGATTTGTCTTCGCATGTATCTAATATGGCAACAACTACACGATGAAATTGCTGAGGACAAGAGCGCAATACAGGAAGTCAAACTGAGTATTTGGTATTATGGAATTCGTTACCTTCAAGAGTTGGGGATAGAGAGACGTTCAAAAATCTTTGGAATCAAAGGGAGAAGATTAATTGGTCGATAACTATGAGGATCATTTTTAGCTTTGTTTGATTACAATACATGTACATTTTTATCTAATTGGTAAATGATCTAGACGAAGAATGGCATTATGTATCTGTGTTAAAAACACAACAGTTTTCCGGGGAAATATTACAAGTAGTGGTTTAACAATTAAATCATGACCCGGAAATCTGTTGGCTAGGTATTTCTTTATTGCATTGAATACCTGAACAGGGTGAAGTATGTAGTGAAATTCGTTAACTGAAGAGGTGCTGTAACTTTCTCTGATATTTCTTGTTCAAATTCAGGATTTCTAATCGGATTCGTTTTGTATTGTTCTTCTATGATTTTTAAAAATAATTTCACTTTTCTCCTGAAGTGCTATGCCAGTACTTATCAAATCTCAAAGGAGGTATCCTATCCTTAAATTTTGTTAGAATTTTAGTTTTTTTCCATAAAGATGCATCTTTGCAATTAAGTGTAAGCAGTTGATTTCTAGTCACAAGAATTCTCTCTTCCTTAAGTGAGCGACACAAGACTCGAGTGGCTCGGTTACAGAGTGTTTTATGAGGATATCCACTTGGTTCCCATAATTTACTACAATTTCGTTTCACCTCAAGAAGCTGTTTCACTTTAGTGTTCTTGTATGTTTACTACGGTTATGTAACTGATTACCTTGTCCTACAGCAACATGGTGAATGTATCTTGCCAGCGTGCTTAATGCAACTTTAATATCATGAGGAGATTTTAAGGAAACATTTTAAGTCTGTGATTTCATCTAATGTTGACCTATAACAATACCAATCGACGAATCTTTTTATTAAGGTTGGATGACCGTAACTTCTTATTTGAGATTCAAAACACATTGTGATTATTACAGGGAAATGTTCTGAGCTAAGTTCATATGTGAGGATGGACAGAGCAATACACAATTTGAAGTTTTTACTCGTGAAGACGTCTAAAACATCTGGAGATTGTCCACCTGCTGGATAATAACATGTCTCTATCGGATGAATGAACTCAAATGACAGTTGCGTTGTAGCTCCTAAGAGCAATTTCCCTCATGAACTGACTAAATTAGAGACCCATTTTCGGTGTTTGCAGTTAAAAATCCCTTCCTAGAAGAAATCTGTTACCCATCTCAAGTGCTATGTTCCAGAAATCTGCTAAGTATATTTTGTTTTCTGGTGCTGAGTAAAATGATGCTATTTTATATTTAATTTTGTGCAGAGTTATAATAATTCCTGCAATTAATTTTCAATAAAATGAGGAAGTTCGTCATCATCCTTGACGTTTTTGATAACTATGGCAGATCTGCCTTCTCTTAGTTGGCCAGGAAGAAGCTCGATATATTCGATAACCAGGAATAAAGAAATGAATGTGAGGTGTCAATTTTGTCTCCGTAACGAGCAAAATGTCTATTGCATTTGATTCTAAAATAATTTTAATTCGAAGTACTTATTAGTTATACTTCTGCAATTCCAAGTGCAAAAGTTTAAATGATTGTTTCTGACACTGCCCTTATTTTAAGATGGAAAGGAAACACCGGTTGTAATGTGTTCGCTAATGGAATAATTGGAGATATATGAAGATCTATTTATTCAACCAGCTTTTTTGTTATACTGCTGTTAGTTGTGTGAATGTTTTGTGGTGCATTCTTAGTGTCTACATATGAGGTATAGGTGCAAGTATAATTTGTATTTAATTCGTGGATAGGACAGAAGTAGCAGGCTGTTGCTGTTGACTGAAATTTCTGATGTTAGTTTGGGTGAGTCTTTGAAGTTCTGGGTGCACAGGACAACCTTTGTAGTTTGCTGGGCGTTGACCTTTGCAGTTGAATCAAATAAGAGGAGATTTTGAACTTCTAGTTCACTTAGTAGTGGGATGCAAACCATCGCATTTAACTCAATGGGGAGCACCATAACAATAATTCTTAGAATGACCTTAACCTTGACATTTTGTACACTGTAATACAGAGCGTTTAGGCTTAGGTGGTTCAATCTGAATTATAGCAATGAATAGTTTAGTAGCTTCATAATTTTTTTTTTCATTAATTGGATATGGTTTTAGGTCGAGAAAGAAGAGAGGCATAGGAGCTTTGGTTACGGGATGGAAGACGGGTATTATTTGCGCTGGTTGATAATCTAATTCGCTAAGCTCTTTCACCATTAACTTAGTGTCACACGAAGGATGGAGCCCTCTCACTACGATCTTGTGATTGTTCTCACTTTTAAGTTGGTCTGTGTGGAAATCAGCACCGTTTGTTTGTTTTTAAGTAATCTACTGTTTTTCTATGTCCTTCAATTGTTTCAAAGTTACGCTTAACTTTGCTTTCACTTACAGTCATATGTTTATAATTTCCGGTTTTCAACTTTTGCAAATCATTCAGAAACTGATTTACGTTTACCAAATTGCACATGTTTAAAGGTGGAGGTCTACTAATTTGCTTGGAGCTGCTTTCATTATTATTAGTAGCACTTGCATCAGTTATATCTTCATTAAGTTCTTATATGGGAGCAAATTTATTAAATGAAGCAAATGGGGAACCATGTTCCAACCTCTGTCTTTTGCGATAGTTGTATTTTCAGTTTATGCCATTTCAATACACGGAATCACACAGTTAAACTGTGTCTATGGGTTATTATTTAAACAAACTCGAGCAACTATAATTTTAATAATAACGAAGTACTATTAAATAAAAGCTAAATTTATTCAAGATAACTATAAACTCAATGATAGCAGCAATTTCCACGTCCACCTCCTGGAACAGTTATTGTAATTTTCAAACAGTCAGGGTACAACCCTTCAGCGAATATCCAATTTAAGAGTTACAGATATAAAAATTTAATTTGTAAGATTTTATTATAACGTTTTACATTCATAAAGTCTTCTATTTTAGTTAGTTAGCTATTCCGCGTTATTTTTAATGAATGTTCTAGTTTAATGCGTTGCCATTAAATTAAGTATTTTGTTCTTGCATTATCATTGTGTTATGGCATTTGAGGATATCGCCTTATGAATTAATATATTCATTATCTTTATTAGATGCACAAAAAAAAAAGAAATTACATGCATTATTAGAAAATAAGATTACATTCATCGGGTTCTATTCGAATTAAGATAATATTTCCTAGCCTCACGAATAATGCTTATGGACATTTCAACCCTAGTAATAAGTGCAAACTTAGAAAACAGTAGTGCTTACACGCTCCTAATGTCATTGTTAAAGCCATATTCGATAGATAAAAAAAAATAATCACTTTCCATATCACATGAGAACTTCCGTTTGCTTGCGCATGGTTTCTCAAGAACACCATAATTTCTCCAACGTAGATGAACAACAGAGGAAACAAGGAGGAAGGATCGAATTACGCGGAAGAATCTCTTTCTTTTTTAGCTTAGAAATCTATATATGCTAACTATTGCTTTTTACACACTGTGTAGTTAATTCACTCTTCACATGAGACCAAGAGTGCACATACACCTGGCAAACAAACCATCCACTGTTGGAAAACGAATTATTGAAAAAGTTTGTAGGTTCTTCTTTCAAGAATTTTAAAATTGCGCATTTGCTCAACATCAAAAAAAGCAGCTAAAACTCTGTTTATAGCGCTTAGATCATTCCATAAATTTTTGAAGTTACTCCCAGAGCCCTATAAAGGCCCAGTTAGTTTTTGCTCATGACGCTTTTATAAAGGCCCATTCCTCCAATAAGTGTAGCAAAGGTCAGTAATTTTATTTATTGGTCCATTTTAGAGATGTTGGCTTATAACTTTATATGGGTCACTCATTATAATCTCATATTTATTTTATGGTTTTTAACAACCGTTTTTACTGCTGAGGCATCATAGGCGGTGTGCATTGATGATACACGAAATGATAAATTGGGGAAAAAGTTTAAGAAAAGAAAGAAATCATTTCAGGCCTAAGTTAAGAGTATCTCCCCGTAATTTATGATTATGAAGACTGAAGAAAACCTGCAAAAGCCTCAGTCAGGCAGGACGATTCTGGGTCTAGACCTCCATACATAAGTTTGTGTCTTAAAGATCTTTGCCACCTGTGTCGGTCTCTCTCATATATACGCACATACCACAGTAATGTCAAAGTTTCTATTAACCATAAATATTAATAATTGTACATTAAATATGTACGTATATCTAATCACAAAAGTTGACGAAATAGTAAGATCATAAAAGCCAAATGCCATTTTGCGTACGAGCTAATATCTGCATTGAAGTGAAAATATTTCAAAATGTTATCCGCCACCCCAGGATTATATAGTGTGATTCCCTCGCTACAGATGCGTGTTTATAATAATGTGTGTTTGAATTACTTGCACGCATATAGCCATCTTCAATGATGAAAACCCCCGTTGCATAATGAACTTTCCTAGCGATCCTAATTTGTCTTTGTTACCGTATTACAGCATCTTGGCAGTTGTGACTTGACAGTCGTTAGGTTAACAATGTACAAGTCGCACTGCCCGTGTCCCTTGTTCGTAGCATTGGCCAACAGAATTATTTAAAGCATGTCAGGTGGTATTTCGTATTGAATTTAAAAGTGTTACAACCAGAAATTTGTTAACAAATGGAGACAACAGAAAATATTCACATTTAACATTCAAGAGGCCGTAAACCGTCTAAGGAAGCAATAAACGACGCAAAGAAACTATTAATGGCTATAGATAATGTAATTTTGTGCCCTTCTAGCGAGGGAATCACTATATATTTGTGACACGTCTCACGACCTCTTCTTTGTTTCCATAGATGTATTCTCGTATATCATCATCATCATCATCATCATCATCATCATCATCATCATCATCATCATCATCATCATTATTATTATTATTATTATTATTATTATTATCTTCAGTTTGATATTCAAAATGTTTTCCTTTCTTCCTTGTTTTTTACTTCTTTGTTCCCTTCAAACTTACGGTTATAGCACTAAATACGACAGCGAAAATGTTATTATATAAAAGTATTCTATAGAACGATCCAATGCGCTATGAACCAACTTACGATGTTTTGCATATAGGCGAGAGCGGCACTAGTTGCCGTCTACGGGTATTACACAGTGGCGCTGATACAACCATACAACAGTTTCTTTAACTGTTTAAATGATTTTACTTACCAACTTTATGAAAGGAGGTGTTGAATCTGGCCACACATATCCATATATTATGACATCACTTTATAAACCTATCTATCACCGGCTGTAGTTTACATTGCAGTTGGCCATTTCATTGCGGATATTTTTATTTTCAGTTCTTCTAGTGATGTAGGTTTTTCTCTTGTGTATCCCATAGATAAATTAAAATACCACATACAAGACAAACCCACATACCCTGGAAGAATTAAAACAAAATATTCGCTAGGAGGAAGCCAGCATTACTCAACAAACTATAGCGAGTGGTGGATGGATTTTTAAAGAGGTGCCAAAATGTATGGTAAACAACATCTCCTTTCATAAAACTGGTAAGTAAATAGTTAAGAAAACGTCAGCGCCACTCTACAATAACCGCAGACGACGAGTGGCGCTCTCGCCTATAGGCAAACCAGCGCATGTTGGCTCATAGTTCATTGTGTCGCTTTGTGTATGATAACACATCATTCTTAGGCAATAAATACTTCATTACTGAGGTGGGTGGTTCAGCGGTAACACTTCACACTCCTTATGACAGATCCCGAGTTTAATTCCTTTGCACCGGCCATCCTGACGTTGGGTTTTTTTGTAGTTTCCCCTAGCCACTTAGGGGAATGCCGGGATGGACATTTACATTACACAAATGTTCTTCTTTCCTGTTTCATATCATTTTATTGTGCTGGTTCTGTTACAGGATCGAGTGCCAGGGCGAAGTGAGCTGATGTGATGGTGGCTTGCGCTTTGGAAAGGTTTCTGCCCCGACGTCTAGGAGAGAACCAGCCTTTCTGAGGGGTTGACATATCTTGAGGAGGGGGACCCACCTGTTTCGGGGCTTTCAACCGGTCATCACCCATAGACCCTTGCTCCCCCATGCCCCACCTTATCGTAAGCGCAAAGGACCAGCCATAAGCAAGGTTCAGGTACCGAAAGTGTCGTTTTTCACCCCAGGTTATCCATCCATTCAATTATTGAACTACAAATTGTGATAATTTGAAAACATTCAAATAATGACTAACCTAAAATTTTTTGTGTATATTCTGTTATTGTATCTTAGTTTTTGAGTACAATTTTATACTTTAATTAATGTATTTAAGAAACCAGTATGCATTTCTTTGTATAAGCAAACTTGTCACTCTTGTATTTCTCTGAAATGATTACAGTGAACTTGTAATTTTGTAGTTTCTTGCAAGATAAGTTATATAATTTAAATAAAATCTTTAATTTAGTGTTGGAAGTACGAATAATACCATTATTATTACTATTATTATTATTATTATTATTATTATTATTATTAGTAGTAGTAGTAGTAGTAGTAGTAGTAGTAGTAGTAGTAGTAGTAGTAATGTATTTATTTCAGTGGTACCAATACAAAATAATAAAACTTCAACAGGCGTATAGGTCCAAAGGATCGTACTTACTTTTACATTACACTAGGTATATTTGATTAAATACAATATATTAAATTACATATTTCAGAATAAACTATAAAATAATACATATATTCAACAGTATATAGGATAAAATACAATTACAAATAATGAAAAACGAAAAAAATAGACAAATAGTCTCAAAAAAATTAAAAAAATACATATAAAAATAGAAAGAAGTCACTCTGGGAACGACAAACACACAGTTGGATTCAACTCCCCCACGGTTATCAGTCTTTTCAGATCTCAGTTGTCTCAGTTTCATCAGAAATTTACATTATCTCTCCTCTCCTTACTTGCCTGCCAGCAGAGCCAAACATGATCTGTTCGATTTCGTAAAGGAATGCGGTAAATACTTTTTCTTCCATTCTTCCATAACTTTATATTCAGTCAGTAAATATGTCCATGATTCCCCCTCCTCACGGATGGGGCAAATTCTCAGTTCATGGTCGTTGGTGATCGTAATCATCTGCCATGCCTCTGGCCTGAGCCATGCGTGCCCCTATCTAGTTTGGCCCCAGTTTTGATGCATTGCTTCATCTCATATTCGGATTTTAGCCCCGATGTACCTACAGAGAAATCATCATTTTACTCTGCGCAGAGTTGTCAGCTGTCTATCCTTATTGCTCAACCGGTTCTTCACCTTCCTATATGCCTTTCTCTATTATCCTATCCAATAATCCAAATGAAGCCTAGCCCTTTTGTTTCCAGTCCCTTTCTTAATTTGGCTGCCCATGTCATGTTCCTTCTATCCCTAACTGTTCATGGTAGCACAATGTCCTAATTAGAGTTTGGTTTTCATGAATATTCGCAGCCAGGACTTCACCAATCTGATTTTACACTCTATGCTCTCGCTGTAGGCTCCAAATTCCCTATTAATTCCACAATTCGCAGCCCCAAAATTACTTTTAGAAAACATGTCCTCGCTGAATCTAGGTCCCAAGAGGCAAACCATTGATAATGTTTGTAGGATATGTTGCCATCTATATTTTATAAAGAGTAAAATTTAATAACTATTTTTAAGCAATCGTGTTAATATTTTACATTGGCTTTACAATCCTAAATGTGTTACTTCTTAGAACCGATTGAGTACAGCAACGTTTTGTTTGATACTTGTTTTGTTTGATTTTGAAGTTTCTATCGGATTAAAATTACCTGCATACTCTGCAACAGCGATGGTTCAATACTTCTTGCGCTGGAACTACATTCTTTAGGTAGACATTAATATCTAAGCGAAATCTATTTTTAAGGCTGGAAAGACAAGCGTTGAAATGAAGAAATTCGATTAAGAACTGCAACATGAATTAAGTTTTTGCTATCGTAAATAACGCAGTTCTATAAGTTCTCCTAAAAATAAAATTGGACTGAGCCAATCCGGTTCAAAACCGGAACGAATTACTGAGATTGCAATTCTCTCTAGTCAGAAAACGAGGACACCAAGGGGGGAGGGGGGTCAGAAGATCCAATGTCTAGAGAAAACGAACCGAGGTGAAGTTACAAGGTCGACGAGAACATTTGATAAAAAAAAAATTGTTGATGGCCTGGAAGCAGAAGGAATTAATTAAACCCGCAAATTATGATCCTGGGTAGTTTTGAGCACAACAAAGGGCCATTTGTTGTCAAGCAGATACTTCCGTGGAATTGAGCTGTAGTGCATCAGTGAATGAAAGTGTTGCCGCGTCAGTGTTAGTCTCTCAAGAAAGGGTACTAGTTAATAGTATTAAGACTGATAACGCGGATTATTCTGCGTTTTAATTTTTTGAGATGGTGCATTCTCTAAATCTTACTGCACAATTGACGCTTCATTCATACCTAATGTTATTAAGTTCAAATAATAAGCAATATTAGAATGATATAACAGAAACCTTTTCAAATGAAGAACAGAATAAGGTCAGTAAAAACACAATAAAAACACTGTTTTTTTTTCTCTTTCTCTTGCATTCTATAGCAATTGCTGACTCAGCGCTGGGTTCCTTCCTTACTCATCTAGCGTCTCTACAGTTATTTTTTATCTTATTTCAATTCTAGAGCTTCTGCAAGTGTGCTGAAAGTGTATTTTTTCTAGATATTTCTCACCCATTTTTATAAATTTGGCCCGACTATTTTATTATTTCAATAATTCTATTTGAAAGTCATAAACTACCTCATAATCCCCTTTGTGTATATATAGATGATGTCACAATTGAACGTTTTAAAGTCGAAGGAAAGTATTAAACTCTAATGACTACATTCACAACATCGGTATAAAACCATGTCCTTTTAAAACTGAATATTTGTTTTTAATTTGACCAGACAAAAAAAGACATACATACATACATACATACATACATACATACATACATACATACATACATACATACATACATACATACATACATACATACATACATACATACATACATACATACATACATACATACATACATACATACATACATACATACATACATACATACATACATACATACATACATACATACATACATACATACATACATACATACATACATACATACATACATACATACATACATACATACATACATACATACATACATACATACATACATACATACATACATACATACATACATACATACATACATACATACATACATACATACATACATACATACATACATACATACATACATACATACATACATACATACATACATACATACATACATACATACATACATACATACATACATACATACATACATACATACATACATACATACATACATACATACATACATACATACATACATACATACATACATACATACATACATACATACATACATACATACATACATACATACATACATACATACATACATACATACATACATACATACATACATACATACATACATACATACATACATACATACATACATACATACATACATACATACATACATACATACATACATACATACATACATACATACATACATACATACATACATACATACATACATACATACATACATACATACATACATACATACATACATACATACATACATACATACATACATACATACATACATACATACATACATACATACATACATACATACATACATACATACATACATACATACATACATACATACATACATACATACATACATACATACATACATACATACATACATACATACATACATACATACATACATACATACATACATACATTTGGTAATATTAAATGAGAAAGGTAAAATTAAATTTGATGGGTGCATACATAGAAGGACAATATTTACCAGCTTATTAACATTGTTATTATTTTACATTTATTAATAAATAAACCTGCAAAGTTCATTTAATACAAAATATGTTTTTAGATAGCTCACACAAACAGCATTTATTTCAACACAAGCACTCAAACTAGAAAATGTATTTTAAAACAGTGCTTTAAAAATTTTAACACTCCTGTGTTACCAACATAGTTTAATAGGTTTAATGGGAATGTAATGATTATCAACCTATTTATGCGATTACAGGTTACATATTTTATATTACATATCTTTATAAATGTTACATTCTTCGCTGCGATTTCGAAATCAAGACATAGAGCAATTAGTGACATATAAATTTTCTAATATTAATTTCCTGACGTGTTCTTATCATGGGACCATGTCAGGCTCGGAAAAAAATCAATAACAGCTGATCCCATTATTGCACACGCTAAGTGCATACTATTTTATCTTTCAGCACGAGAAAATTAAAATTTTAAGCAACAATTTTAGTATAACGCACAAAGAAAAAGCAATAACAACAATAATAATAATAATAATAATAATAATAATAATAATAATAATAATAATAATAAATTTATACTTTACCCCGATATGTGTATGTACACACGACTAATTAGTATCGCCGCTATATTAGTAATATTTACCGGTAGTTTCGGTAATGTTTCTTCTGTTCTTTCCCTAGTAAGATATACGCTATTCTTTTAAAACATGAAATGTTTCGAAATGGAGGAAACAAATTTAATTTATAATTCCTAATTAATTTATAATAATTACGGCTCTCTGAAAATAGTGCACGAAACTTATAAAATAAAGTAGCACATTTATCATAAATAGCTTTTGTAAAACTTTTCTTAAAACTGCGTTCATACTCAGTTAAATCGGCTGTTTTTCTCTCTTTTATTCCCTGAATTTTCCTTAATAACCATCAAACTAAGGACGTAATTCAGTGACATAAGATACTGGTATGAGAATCGTGGTTCAAAAGCCAGAAATACCGGCTTGACTCTCGCGCATACCCTTGAAGGTCGTTTGCGTGTTCGTTTTCCGCGGCAATATCATGCTTCTTTTTTTTGATTTGTTTTATTTAAGGATGCTCTTTAACACCTCAGGTCATCAGCGACCCATTATGCTTCTGACTGCTCTGTTGTACTAAGGGGTTGTCGACAGTCATCGTCCCATTGTGCTATGAGCAGTACAGCACAATATGAACAGGTACACATTGGATCAAAGACAAATTATTGCATAGTCTGCATTGCGGAATCCACCGGCAATATTCGCTATTCATTATCTGGTGAAGACACTGGAAACCCGTGAGATCATTGTTTTTGGGTGTCCAAAACCTGCAGGAGATGAAGAGAAAAGCCTTGCATAAATGTTTTAAGAGATTGCAGTTTCCATTAGTTCACATGGAAGGGCTGCAAAACAGCAAAATTTCTTGATTATGTTTTTATTGTTGTGCAAGAATTTAAAACCCGGGCCAATTGAGGATATTCATTTAATATCATTGATTGTTTCTCGGTTCGCATCCGAATATTCTAAAACATACATGGGTCTCTGTCGAGGCGTGATATCACCTAAGGGGCACGTCAATTCTCAGAATATCAGTGTTTAGAGTTTTAAAAATCCTCACATCGTATAGAAGATGAATGTAGCGCCGCTTATTGGTTCTCCTTCCATACAACGGTGTATATCGCAGTCTATTTGGAGAACTTTTATAAGTTTGTGAATCTGCTGCACAACAAGGAACTTCTTATTGTCTGTTTGCAGCAGAAGCAGGATGATGTGATGAGATTAAAGATGCATGTGGTTGTTAGAAAGGGATAAGAATACTCACCCCTCTCGCTCGCTCTTCCTTCAAGTATTACTGCGGTGACGGAGCTAAGAAGGACAGTCGCTCTATTATGCCTGTGTCATCAGTGACTGCATTATCCTCTCCTATCCTTCAGATATTTCAAACTGGTCCTCGTTTTCGTCATTCGTGTTCTCTAAATGTATTATGAACCATTATGTCTATTAAACCACGTGTTTTCCAATATCATTTTTCCATGGTTTGCACATATTCAAGGCCGTTTTCCAATTCTCTTCACTCAGTTTCGAAAGAGCTTTTTTCAAGTAACGCGTGCACACTTTTGTTGTGTTATGCTATGTTTCGTAATGTCTTTTTTTCACTTGCGCCCATATGAGTTGTACAACATTTCAATCACAATGGTAAGGAGGCTATTTCACTACGATATTCGAATGTTCTTCAGCAATTTCATCAATTTCATATCCCTTGAAACTTTCTTTTTTCAATTTAATTAACTCGTATAACACAGGTTTCGTCGACTGAGATTCGAACCCAATGTTTTAATTACAAAGCTATGCCACCATTTTTATTTACGAGTGGATGAAACCGGCGCTTTATTAATCTCCTTAAAATTGGGGGCATCGCCCATAACAGTAACACTATTGGGATGAACGTTCGGTAATACATTATCTACGAAACAGTGCTGTTTCTAAAAAGAGTGCTGTTCATTTCCTTGTGATAACCCTTTGTCGATTTTGTTTTGAATGTTAGTAGAGTTTTGGGAATTAAACCAGAACATCCAGTATGTAAAATAATTAAACACCCACTTTTCCTTATTGGAGTTTCAAGGGGAAATCAGTCCCGTTGTCTCTCAAATTTTGGTTTTTGAATGGCTGTTCTAAATCCAAGTTTCATCTAAATAAACAATAGTGCAACCGATAGCTCTCAATTCCTTAAGTTCCTTAGTAATTTAACTATTTTAGAAACAATATCCTACTTTTGCATTAAGAATTTCCTTTCTTGAGATTTTTTACATACCTAAAATGTCTACTCTTAAAGATTTCTCTCACACTCCATAAATATTCTTTTATTAAAGCATAGCTCATATTCTGTAAACTTGGTAAAAAAAATCACTTGTATACAACCAATATATCGCACATATTATGGCGGCGGCAGTGAATGAGTCTATTAGTTTTACTTAAAGTTCTGTTCTGACATTTCTTTCCTGGAGCCGCAAAACACTGTCACTCAATAAAGCTTGTTTTTGTTTTTGTAAAATCTTCTCACACTACGAAACGAAATGCCCGTGGCAGCTGCAGTCCTCTCTATAATAACGGACACAGATATTGCTGGCCTACCGCATTTCAGCGCTTCATATTCGTCCGAAAAATTTTATAAACATTTACAACAATCTCCATGCCATCAGACTTGAAAGCTTTTCCTCGTTTCCCAACACTTGCTATCAATATTATATAAAAAGAACAGTATTTATTGCGATATTATACATAGTTCTCCAATTCAAAAAAAAAATGACGATTTTCAACAAAACCAACAAATTAAACAGCAGGGATTCACTAGGCAAAAGAAAGCCACTCTGACGCAAGAAAGCAAGCAAGCTACTGACGCCTGAATAACCATGTAAAGAGCTGTGATACAACGCAAAGGGTGCAAACTGTCTGGTATTTCCAAGAATTATGACAAAAGACGGTTATTGTCCCTAATAATTTTACGATCGGTGGAAAACAAGGACAATAGAAAAGCTGCCAACTTAAAACTCATGAATTTGTATCACATCTTCAATTTCTGCATGACTGAAATGCTTTTAATTGAAGATCGTATCACCTTTAAAGAACTTTAGCCAGTACATTTGTATGACTTTATCCCAACATTTTTCTTTGTATTGGGCATTCTGAGAGGAAAAGTAAATCGCAACAATCGCCGATTCTCGCGGAACTGCAAGAAGGTATTCGCTGGGAAGATATTCGCATTCAGGAGTGACTTGATACTAATAGCAACCACTTTCAACACTTATTATGAAATCATGCCTCTCATACAGCAAGATATATCTGTCACTGAACTACGTCCATTAAGCTGAAAGTTTTAAGGCAAAAAAGACAGAAAGTCCCCGTATTTTAATGCCAGTACATAAGCTATCTTAAATTGTATGAGATAACATTAATCATTCTTGAATTAAGTAGCTGTTGTCTTGATTAATCTCTCCACACTTCCCTTTTATTGCGCAAATAAAACCTTAATCATCACTGAGAAAACTTCATGTTTCAATGAAGCAGGTCTGGAAAAACTACGAAACAAGCAACTAGTGTGGCAGGTGTATTTTTAAAGACAACTATAAGCTTACGGAGAAAATTATATGACGTGCTTAAATTTTTCCCCCTATTGCAAGCGAGGAAACCAAGGTATTCCAGAACCTAGCTGTGTAGATAAACAAGCTATCGCAAGATATCGCCGCCCGATTACAAACCTGCGGTGTTCTGTGGAAGCGATAGCGCAACACTGCCAGATTTAATTATGCTGTTAAAGGTTGTTAAGCAATCAATTTTCTTATTCAATGATTAGACATATCCAGGTGTTAAAGGCGCAAAATTAATAAATAGTTTGTGTAGTTTATTTATTTTTGAGCGTCCCGGATCTCATTCCTTTGATTTTGCATATGCCCGTTTTGGTATATTGTTTACCTTGCTGCTTTTTTAAGTGTTCGGCTCATTATTTCTGATTTTTTTTTAAATTTTCATTTTGAATCAATATGTATAGTTCTTGTCTGTCATCATTACTTTTTGATCTGAAAGTCTATATTGTGTCACAAATGTCAATAACTTCTCGGTGCCTTTGATAATCTTTGCTTGTGCATGTTCTGGTTTCACTTTCATATAATAACCGTAGGCATTTCATCACTTTATATTGTGTAAGTTATTCCTTACGGGTTTTTATGATTGTGACTCATATTTTAACAGGGAACGTTTTCTCTAGATCATAATTAAAATTATCACTTATTTGACAGTCCAAATGGTTAAAAATTATAATGTTTTCTAATACTTTTAACACTATGTAAATTCTTTTTTAAGTATTTCTGGAATTTACCTACAAAAACAATATTTTAATTCTTTCCCTAATGAAATGCCAAAATTATATTCCTTAATGACATTAGGACAGATTTTATGGGTTCAAAATATATAATATGCTGAACTTTTACAATAGAAATGAAGTTAAAATGTAGTAATTACAAAACATTCAGCTATGTAATCTACTCAACCCAATCACAAATTATTTACATTAAACGTTAATATTTAATTTTTTTCAGGATTTGAAAATGCTGAAATAAATACCTAATATTCGCTTTCATATTGGAAGAACGTTCCTTAAGCTCTTTGATAACGACAGCAAAGGCAAAAGGAAAAAGAAAATCTTTAAGAATGCTATAAAGATTGTAATACATGACATTACTGAACAGCTTGACCTGCCATACAGAGTAGTGTATACATTTCTATTTATTTGTATAATGAGTAATACGTTTTTGATAATATAGGTATCTTTGTAATGTCACAAAGCAAGAGAAAAAAAACGAAAATTTCATTTCTGTGAAACTGTGTAAGTAAAACCAAAATTTGCTTTACAGATATAATGATCTTAAAATGGTGTATGTTAAAACTGAAATACCGGTCCTGGTGGCGTAGTGGTAACCTTACTTGTCTTCTAAACCCAATCGCGGGTTTAAACCCGCCGGGATCGATGGATTTTTTCGGGCGTAAAAATCCTAAGTATGGCTTCCTACGGAAGGGAAGTAAAGCCGTGGGTTCCGTGTCGTAGATTTACGGCAAGAAAAAAAACCTCAAGCCTTAAAGAAGAGACCTCTGAGCAAAATTTGTCGGCCGTTTTACGCCCTAAATTGAATGGGATGTGGATGACCTGAGATGTTAAAGAGTGCCCGTAAATAAAACAAATTAATTCTCTTGCATGTGACTCTTGTGAACATAAAAGCAGGGCTCGTAAAAAGTATCAAGTAGTTTGCGCGGAATTCAGGGAGCGATCTGCTGTGCGAAGTCGTCGAACCCACCCGTCCATGGTGCAATGACGTTTCAACTGTAAGTGCCAAAAATAATTTTTATAAAACATAACATTAAACAACAAATGTCTTTCACTTTAAAAGGCACATAAATAATAACTTAGAATAATTTGTATTTGAGTACTTATTTTCTGGACACACTATATATAGATTCATCTATTCCGTAGTTTCAAAAACTTTGTAATATCTATTGTGTCCCTTTCATTCATGTCTCAATTTTCATCTCAGTATCCATTTCGACAACTTTTGTTTCATATCCAACCGGTTATTTATTTGAAATGTCCATGTTGTATAATTGTTTTATGTTGTGTAGATTCTCTTGCCTATCTCTATGTGATTTTCTGGTCTCTATATCTTGATTGTTAACTCATAACTTCTTTATTTAATAGCTAAAACAATGGAGAACAAATAGCCTAAATATGTATCATTCTCCAGTATATAATTTAGCAAATATCCTTTCTGTTGCCGTTTTGTCTTGTATTAATTAATACATTTTTAATATAATCTGGCATAATTTCTCTGTTATTGAAAGGCAGAGAAATCCTAAAAATAGAAAAATATAGCTCTTAAATTCCATTTGCAGTTGTATCAATCTAAATCCTGAAACAGTATTTAAAAAGCGCGATAAAATTTTCAGAATATTACATTGGTTTCATCTCGTCTCAAAATAAAACGAACTTATGCTACTGGTTCAGTCTTGCGAAAATTCTCTCGCAAAGCACAAAGACAGTTGAAGTCAAAACTCTTTATGCCTTGCAAATGAACGCTTGCTCTATGACAGTTGGCGCTAAAGATGACGTAGGTCTACTACATGAATGATTATGGGCTCACCCTAGTAGCATTAAATATTATAAGAATCTTAAAGAGGTCTTGAATCTTGATTTATAATTAATTATGAATTCAGGAACGTTCAAGGATGTCTTAGAATGTAAGTTTATATGTGTTTGTGCTAAGGTCAGAGTGAATTCTGGGAAGCTTCAGCTTTCCAGGAACGGTTAATGTATGTACAGGATGCAGAAAAATATGTGCAAGAATTTACGAATAAAATAAGAGAGAGCTTGGCAAAGCATTTTGAGAGTGAGGACGAATGGTCTCATACGTTTGAATGTGGTCCTACAGGTATCTACATGGATCAATGGTATTACTACGCTGCGATGTGACGTATGTCATAGTCAGTCAAATGTATACCAATGTTAATGTTGGAGGTGCAGTCATAACCAGGCTGCATTGCAATGTACCTCGAGACACGCACTGTCATTTGTGTACAGGTCTTCGTGGAAGTGGTGAAGTATTTTGAAAACTGCAAAAGGTAAGTTTAGTAACAATTATTGATATTAATCCTCATTTAATTAATACTAGTGTTATGTATTTGACAGAATAAATTTGTTTAAGCTACTGTATTTTGCATTCATAAACACATTTGTTGCTTTGGAGTTAATGCCAGCAGCACTACAAAAAAGCGCCCGAGATACTGTTGAGGCGCCTATTTTTCTATTCCCTTTTTACTCGTAAATGTTTGTAAAGAGTTTTTGCATCCTGTGCGAAAAAGTATATTTGCATGTCATAAGAGTTTAATACCAGGAACAGAAACTAGAGTGAAGAGTGTAGAGTGTAGAGTGAACTGCGTTAGGTAACTTAAACAATGGGAGGATATGCAATAAATAAATAGGGAGTTTAGCTTAGGAAGCTTTTATAAATTGGGAGTTGCTAACTACAGGTTATGGATTAAATAAGCATTAAAGGATAAATTGAAGCAAGGCATTGGTGAGAAACCAGCGTCTTTCGGAACTGACAGTCAAGAAGTTGAAACTCACCTAGAAGTCTTCAACACTCTGGGCTATGACACATTTCTCCGTTCTCTTTCCATAGATTTTCAGATTTTGCAGCTGCCAATTTGTATAACTACTTTGAGATTCCGCTTCGACGACGGACGGGTGTGCGTAAATCAGATAATATATCAGGTATCAACAGTGAATTCAGTAACTGACAGCTAGAAAATTTATGCACATTACTTGTTGAAAGTTCCTGAAAACCGCTTGAGGGAAAAGAGGTTCTTCTAATACAGTTACGATTGTAAACTTCTTCAGCTGTATATTACTTCTTTAACTAGCGCATTTCTTTTTATCATTAACAGAATGCAATAAAACGGAATATGTTATGACTGTATGACCCTTTGTTTCATTGATTTGGTTTATTTACGGACGCTCTTTAACATCTCAGGTCATCAGCATTTCATTCAATTTAGGGCGTGAAACGGCGGACAAATTTTGCTCAGAGACCTCTTCTTTCAGGCTTGACGTCCTTTATCGTGCCGTAAATGTACGACAAGGGACCCACTGCTTTACTTCCCTTCCGAAGGAAGCCATACTTAGGATTTTTATGCCCGAAAAAAATCATCGACCGGGATTGAACTCGCGATCTTGGGTTTACGAGTCAAGTATGGTTACCACTACACCACCAAGACCGACATAGGCTTTTGAATTTGAGAATGTTGTTCAGCCTGCTTTAGCTCTGAGATGATATAATCATTCTTGATTTTAAAGTTGGCATTCCGAAAAAATGATTATTTACTTTCGTGTGTTACGAGAGCTCTCTTCTTTCTTTGCTAGTATGTTATTTACATAACACATTTTGTGTCCAGCATTCAATATAAAATTTATAGAAAAAGGAAATACCTTTTGTTTTCAGTTTGTACTCTCCTAGATAAAATTATGTACCAAACAAAGAACACTTGCCAATTGATATATCATTACTGAACATTAAATATCAAGTTTGTAGGTGAGAAATAGTGGTACTTCTCATCAGTATTAGCAAACAAATGTTCTTATATTTATGCTAGCGGGCATTTTCCGTGGTAAATAACAAATATGTCTAAAGTGCTGTCTCAAAATCCAGAGAGCTAACTTATAATTTCCCGAATTTCTACACATGAAATAATATTTTTTTAAAAAAATTTACACTCCACTTATTTCCAATACTTTTTTTTTTTTTTTTTTTTTATCAAGCATTATGAGCAGTTGTGGCATAGAAATTGTATAGCAACGCAGTGGTTGTCGTTGTGTTGGGGAAATATTGATGTTGGTGAAAAAGAAAAGATTTGGTGCAACATATTTCTAACCTGATAGTGACAAATATAAATGCATACATTATATCAGAAAACATACTGATTGCTTCTTTGTTCTACGATTATATTTGGCACAAAAATTTGAAGACGTGAACCTAGAGTGAACCTAAAGTCAGTTAGTATATGGTTTTTGAAAGAGGTTTCGTGGCTGGGGAGGAGCAAGGCTAATGGAAATTTTAAGAGAAAATTTGGGGCCTACAGTGAGACTATAGTGTGTAAAACTGAAATAGTGAAATTCTGAATGCGAAGTATTCATAAGAGCTAAACTTTAATTGGGGCACTGTGCTACCGCGAACAGTTAGGGCTGGGAAGGAACATGACATGGGCATCCAAATTAAGAAAGAACTTGAAAAAGATAGGACTGGGTCGCATTTGGATAGATGGTCAGAAGAATAGAGGGAGAATATGGAGGAGGGTTATTAACCGCTTGAAGGATAGGGATAGGCAGCAGACACTGCAACACATATGATTTCGCTAGAAGTACATTCGGGGTTAAAATGTGAGAGGAGAAGGAAACAGTACATCAAAGAGAGGCCATACTCACTAGACAGGAGCTCGCGTGGTTTAGACTGGAGACGTGACGGATGATTAAAGCCGCCATTGAAAATGGGTTGAGAATTTGCCCCATTTGTCCCATTTGTAAAGAGGAATTATGGATGTATATACTGGTCGAATGTAAAACTACGAAAGAAAGGTGGAAAAAATATATACGCACCATGGATCGAACGCAGAGAGATGGACTTGGAATTTACTGGTAGGCAAGGAAGAGGAGAGAATAGCTAAATTTTCGATAAAATTGAGACAGGCTAGGTCTGAAAAGACCTGCAAAGAAGGGGTGGGGGAATAAAACTGAGTGAATCCAATGTGAGTGCGACATTCCTTCAGTTCTTTTAAATCTTTTTTTTTATTTTACTGTATTTTACTTATTTCGTTGTTTTGTTAAATATGTATTTTATATATAGTTCATATTCCACATTAAATATGGAATATCTAATATCCAACATAGCATTAAACGACCTAGTGTATAATAAATGCAGTACCGTCTGCTGGACGAGTGCGCTTCTTGTATTATTTGTCAAAATGCGCTTATACAAAATATCCATGCTTTTAAAAGTATCATTATTCATTGAGTAAAACGCTTAAAAGTTTTGGCAGCTGTTCCTAGCTTTCTACATCATCTGTGGCTCAGGAACATTGTAGTTTCTGACTGTCCATTTCCTTAGTCCGCGCCGCGCAAATCTCGAATTGTAATTCAAAATACTGTTGGATAACCATGCGCTAGTTTAAGCTCATATAAATAAACTTCCTACCACCTCAACACATAATCTTGCAAATGCTATCACTTAATCTGTAAGCGATAATGTAGCTCCTGAAATTCTTACTTTTTTTTTTTTCTTAATTTTTTCTATTCAACATACATATTTTCACAAATTTTGTAGTTTCAGCGTTTTGTGTTTCACTTTGCATTAATAAATGGAAACTTATGATGGAAACAATTTTTTGTCAGTAGGTTTGTTATTTTAGAAAAAAAAAAGTGTTTGATAAACGCTTAACAAGTAGCTTGCAGTATTTTTTTAAGAAGCTTATTATTGAACATCCTATTGCCATGATCTAACAATCTTTCTTTGTAGTTCCTTGTAGAATTTAAAACAAGTTTTACTATAAAATCTTCCCTATTAATTTAACTTGTAATCTATTCTGGTATACCCTCCGGCAGATGTTGAATATTTGATTTTTCTATCTATATTTTTAGTAGTCCACTTTCACTCCCACACTACAGTGTTGGATTGGGCCATTATTTTATTACATTTAAGTGAGCATCCTTTCTAGTTTTGAATTTAAGTGTTCTCGCTGAAGTAGAAATATGATTAAATTTATGAACCGTGTTATCTACTATTACTTTCTTTCATCCAAATTATATTTACACCTAAATATTAAATGCTTTCAAAAGCCATTTTTGCTTTAATAGAAAAGAATGCCTTAGAATGCCACAGTACCAAATGAGTAACCGAGCTTGTTAAGGCAGGAAGTGGTGAATGGGAGATCGAGTTCATTTCCAGCAAAGACCGTCCTTCTCGGCTGAGGTTTCTTCCAGGTCTTCCTCAATGGTAAATGCCGAAGAGGTACTGTAAGCTTAGGTCTGAAACGCTTCCTTTCTTTAATTAAAAAAAATCCTTTCCCAATTTATAATATATTCTCATATACCACTAGTGTCCACCGCCTGTGATACCTCAGTAGTTAAAAAGGGAATTAAGCATTACTAAAATGCCACTGCTATTGATTTTCGTAATGAAAGGTTAAAATTTACACTCTGATAATCACATTTATTTAATATATTATCCTTTGGGATTTGACTGAATGTCTTTGTTAACATTACATACCCTGTAAATATTAACATATTTGGTTTTGTTCTCATCTATGTTTAATATATTTATCAAATACCTATCTCCAGATTCTTGCAAGTTGGTCTATTAGATGTTAAACAAAGCAGGGACAAACTACTGCCTTGTCAAAACCTTGATTAATATTGGTTCAATTGTCATCTAAATGTATTAAATTGTTTATGTGTTGATATTATTGATGAACAACGAAACAACATGTATACCCGCCATACAGTTCGCTTATTGAAACCCCTTAGCAAAAATGCACACCTGCATAACGAAGCTTGCACTCTGCATCGAATACTCGCTATTAAGCCACGAAGTATTACATTAACCAGACACCTCGTCGTTACTACATATATAAAAAAACTGGTTACAAAAACCAAAACCAAAAAGCGATTTATTTAAAACCAATACTGAATCAAATTTTACATATGGATGTAGTGTAAAAGTCCAATTATATATTATTTATAGTATATATTTTCACTTTATAAACAATACAAAAGTCAAATTATATATTATTTATTTATAATATTTATTTTCATTACAGAAACAGTAAAACCCTAATCATATTTTGACATATTTATTATATTACATTTCAGTTAATAAACAGCATCGTAATATAATAACATTATCTATCTTTGTCTTTCTTAACCATTGCTCTATTATTTAGAAGCAATGGAATGCAATAAGAGCAAATCTACTCCGGTGTAGAGAGCGGGACTGGTGTGCACGGAGTTTGGTGCTACAAAGTTCGCTCGACCAGATGACCGAGAAGTTTGAGCGAGAGAAGTAAGTTTTGTTCATAACTAGTTGATACATATTTTGAATAACTTTGGGTGAGTGGTACGAGTATACAGCGCTGTTTAAAATAACTCACAGTAGAAATTGGTTTACTTTATCAAATACTTACTTCAAAATCAATGAAAGCTATATTAGTGACTGTTATCTCCTATTTTAAATTTATTGCTTCATTTTAAAGATGATGCTACGCAAGATCTAGAAAAGCAAAATCAGTTTTATTCTTCAAAAATAAGAAGTTTTACAATGTTCTGCAGTTTTACTAATTATTTTACCATTAGGTTTGTATCCAACAAACAACAAGAAACTAATTCCCTGTAATAGCCATATATATTTATATTTCATTTCTTTTACAGAGCAATCCAATGAGCTAAGAACCAACTCGGTGCTTTGCTAATTGGCGAGGGCAGTGCTCCTTGCCCTCTGCAGGCATCGTAGAGTGGCTTCGACACAATCATACAACAGTTTCCTTAACTATTTAAAATTTTTACCTACAAAATTTATGAAAGGAGGTGCTGAAATTGGCCACCGTCGTTTACAATTCATTTTGCCATATCTTGTAAAACTTATCCACCTCTCGCTGTAGTTCACGTTGAATAATGCTGGATATATCCTAGCGAATATTTTGTTTTAATTCTTCCAGGGTATGTGGGTGAGTCTTGCATATGATATTTTTAAGTTATCTCAGAGATAAAAATCGCAAGAGGTTTGATTGGGGGAGAGTGAGAAAAGAGTTTAGGCCCCCTGGGTTCCCCAACCTAACCGCTTTACAGCTTTGTGGGGTAAACTAAAAAAATAATGTAGGCAAGAGACAAACCTACATGCCCTAGAAGAACTGAAACAAAATATTCACCACGAAATAGCCAGCTTATGCAGTGTGAACTACAGCCGGTGCTGGATAAGTTTTCAAAGAAGTGCCAAAAATCTGTGGATAACGAGGGTGGCCAGTTTCAGCACCTCCTTTCATGAGGTTGGTAACCGAAACATTTTAAAATAGTTAATTAAACTTCTGTGTGGTTATATCAGCGTCACTGTATGATACCCGCAGAGATCAACAATTGCCGCTCTCGCCTATAAGCAAAACATGGCAAATTGGACCATAGCTCATTGGGTGAATCTGTACAATAACTTTACTCGAGTCTTTATCTGTAAATTACGTATTTAGATCATGCTTAATAGTGCTAATATCTGCCGTTTAAATTGTTATATTTAAGAGTTCTATACTGAATGCATCTAACCTGGAAGTTTTCCTAATTTCAAATCTACTTTCCAATGCTCATGTCAGAAAATTAAATTTGTTTTCTTCTCTCTCGCTGTGCTGAATATTTTAAAATCCTTATACGCATTTGTATTTAATAAACTGATAAAAAGTCCCATGTTCTTTTGTGCGTTTCGATATTTCTGTACATTTTATACCTGCTGAATGATTATGTAGTTTGTTTTAATAGATTTTTAAGTAAGATTTATGTTGTTTTTCTACACTTTCTTTTAAATCCTCTGTTCATATTTTCATTTCTTGATTCAAAAATTATTTTCAAAGCTTCTTATACTACTTTCCCCATTACATCCATCAAATTTACTTTTTGTCTATATCTGTCGACTGCAGTTTTCCTGTTAGGAAATTTGTAAATTTTTACAGGTAGACTTTTCTGATGCTACATTCTTGAGGATATAAATTTTAAAAAATCCACCAATTTCTTCTCTTTGTTCAGAGTTATTTTCTATTTAGTAAAAAGGAAAGAAAAAGTGGAATGAAAATCCTACATTTAATGCTCATTGTTGAAAATTCTTACATATTCAGAACAAACTACAATGTTTTCTTCGTTTTTATTAATTCTTACAAGAAAAGCATACACATTTCCCATTATCATACCTGCAGAAAAAATTACGAATGTGTGAAAATAAAGCTATATAATGCACTGGGTTTCGTGATAGCCAGACAGTGTTCTTATTTGCCTTTTATTTTGCATTAATCACACTACATTAAAGCAGTTTCAGTTTACATTTGCAAAAGAATGCTACCTGTTGTAATACTTGGGTCAACGGAATTGAAGATGTGATAAGAAAAAAATGGTTTGGGGATGACTTGGAGCGATATGGAATTAAAAGTAAGAATTTTTTGGAAAGAACGAAACAAAATGTTTTGTAACTTCAATAATAAAAAGTCATTGAGCATCTACAGGGTATTAAAGAAAGAATGGAGTAGGGGTCAGTGTGTGGAATTAGGAGACAGAATGGTGAGGAAAGTAATTGCGTGGTCTTGAATAGCTGTAGAGAATTTGAAACGTTTCAAGGGGGAGAGATTTAGATGAATGTCCAATGTGTGAAATGAAAGATAATTATTAAGATACTATTCTCGAATATGAAGAATCCAAAATAATGAGAGTAAAACTAAGGATGGAGAAATGGGCCAATCTACCAACAGAAATAGTGGGGGAAAATGTCAAATATGAAAACAGAGAAAGTTATCATGGAGATATGTGATTATATAGGTACAGTTAAAATGGTGTAGGAATGTAAATAAACAGGCCAAATCAGAGCTTTTAAAAAATTAATTGAAAATAGAAATGAAAAGGGTATAGATCTACCCTGGAGCGAAATAAGCATAGTGCTAATTTTTTCCAGGCTACTGGAGCAATTAACAACTCATGAGAGTAAGTCAAATTTAAAAACATGCCTTTATTTGTAATATAATTAGAAGTTAGTAATTTTCACATTGTACTTAGTTTGTTATTTCTATTAAAAGTATATATAGGATTGGTTAGCAATGGAACCTGGTGCCTTGGATATTCCAGTAGGCTATTATTGACGAACTGGAGACTAAGGTTCATAATTAATAATAATGTTTGGTTATTTGTGAAATAATGGAAATATGAAAATGTATATTTTGTTTGTATCCATTAAAGACTTTCACCGCATTTCTGTAATTATCACGGAAAGTTCAAAATTAATCCGAGAGCACTGTACTCTGACTAAGAAGAAAAGAGAGGTTCCGGTTGCAAAAATATTTGTATATGGAATATTACATGGCTATTGTGACATTGTAGCAAACATTCAAATAATATTTTTGGTAATATATTAAGCATCATTTCCCCTACATGTCGTTTTTTAAATTTACTATTGCCTTCCTGAAAAAAAATTGTATATCTTATTTGCAAGCTTCGCAGAAAGACGGTAGAAACTGGCTGGATGTTGTATTTATAAAGGAATACGTAATGAAAGCAACGGATTGTATAACTGCTTTCAAACAAATGGGTTGAAGTTTGGTTTGCGATATGTTCATAAGCATAATAAGTATTACGGGTTGAGGCAGATTGGTTGGGCGTCCAATTATGAGATGGAAATGTAGATGGCGTTGTTGTTGACCCCACGTTATTGATGCCAAAGTATGAATCGGTTTGATACAATTCACGCTTTGATGACAATTTCTCAGGGGATTGTTCGTCTATTTTGTTGATTCGTACTCAGCATGACTGGGTGGGGGAACTGTAGTATAAATAACTACACCATGAAATATAATATATATTAATATATTAACATAATATATAATATCATATATGGTAATTTATTATGCTCAAGATCTGTCGCGTCCTCTGGAGTTTTGGGTACGATAGTATTTATCTACATCGAATATAAACTTTCCTGCCGTGACTTCAAAGATATGAACTGAATCTGAGAAGTTCAATTTATTATGAACACCTCAGCATATATCTCGAGGTGTATGGAACTTAGAAATGGGTGCGTTGCAGCATGTAGACTTTAAAAATAAGTGTGTTTCGCCGCGTGTAAAACCTGCAGGTGAGTATAAGTGTCTCCGCAGAATGTGAAACTTAAAACGCGTTATTTAAACTGAGGTGTCTGCGTGGACCGCCTCTAACTGCGTTGATCTGCGTGATCTGAAGTACAACTTATTTGCTATCTGGTCTGAAACCACCTGCCCCAGCCCAACAAACGCTTCCTTATATACTTGATTCAAATTAAATAACAGTTGGCTTCATTAAACCACGAGGTCACACAAGCACTCGCACGTCTCACACCTGGTTAAAACGTTCAAAATATACATTTACTATTGGTTGATTTAAATTCACCTGCCAGCATGGGCAATTCGCTATTATTTGAAAGTTTAAAACTCTTGTTGACATTGGTTAGTCTAAAGACTAACTGTACAACGACCTGTTGGGTTCAAAGCCCTGACGAATTTAAAATTCTCTCGGTTTATTAACCCTTCAGCGGCAGTCCTTTCAAAAGTGGCATCACACTGGACCATCGGGTCTACTCTCGCTCTCTTGTATAGATTTTATATTTTATAGATCTTTGGCTTTCCAAGCTACCGTACACAGAAATCCCCGAATCTTTCCCTTTTGGCTACGTACAAACCACATGTTAAATTCATACCATATTATGTACATATACAAACATGATATATACATTATAAATTACAAATCATAAATATTATGATTGCGTTTGCACACACACACATGTGTATACTATATTATATTTACATTTCCGTGGGGGGGGGCTATAAGGATTGTTGCAGGATATTGTACATATTCTCATCTTTGATGTAATGTGTGATATACTACTTTGCTTCCTACTCAAAGCTTTACTGATAATACTTGTTTACCAAACACAAATCTGATCATCTCTCTGTAACAACTGTTAAAGTTTGTCTAAAATATGTGTCTCTTTAAACGGACTGAGGCAGTAATGGCAGCCGTGATGAGTAATTTCACCACCTTACCTTCATGGAACGTGTTTCACTACTCTCTAAGCAAATCTTTCGCAACATTTCACCATGTATTTTACATAGGGTGGTTACAGCAATACATTTATTTTATTTTTGAACCTTCGTGTAGGTGTTTTTCATTGTTAACACTGAAGCTGACCTATAGTGTCTTTTATTGTTGAGTGAATATGACTTAAACTAATGCAATTTACACCATTCGTTGTTTTTCACTTATTGATCTGGGCGATTTAGTTCGTTATTATTATCTGGAAGCTTTAATTACATTCTTTCTTAGAGATTTCAAAAATTCATTGGGTTTCACACCGTACTACAAGAGTGTATACTAGAAATTCGTTCATTTCAATATAAGGTTTACCATTATTTTTTTCACTACGAAAGAAAGCGAGATTTCCGGCTCCTTTTCGTATCTTCCAGGAATATTGTGACTGCCCTCATATCCCCCTTTGATTTGAGAGAATCTGCAAAATACAAAATAAGTGAATTCGTTTACATGCACTATCTGGTTTCTGTCCAAATATGATTACATTTTGATAATGAAGTTCGTATACTTCGTTTGGACTCTAAACATGTCTCTAATATAGCTCTGAACATCCCCAGCATGTAGGACCTCTTAGGTTGGTAGAATAGTAGAAGTACATCCAAACTTCTTATGAAAGACTTGACTATAGTACCTGAGGAACAAGTTGAGACAAAATTTTAGAAAGAGACAGCATACACACTTGCCCTTTCTCTCGCACACCTGCCATTAGAGGGTTGGTGGTAACGATGTCAATCCTTCCATTGTATACATAGAACTGTCAGTGGCGGTCTGTTCCTCTCCTGAGTTTTTAATGGTGTTCAACGCCCGTTTTAACTACTGAGGCACCACAGGCGGTGGACACTGATGATACATGAGATGAAGTGATAAATTGGGAAAGGATTTTTTTTAAGGCAGGAAACGTTCCAGGCCTTAGTTTAGGGTACATCCTCGCCATTTTTCATTTATGAGGACTAAGGGAAACCTGGAAAAAACCTCAGTCAATTAGCATGGTCTTGGCGGGATTCGAACCCCAGACCTTCCGCTCATGAGTCCGCGCCTTAACAACTGCGGCCACCACCCGTGGCGGTCCCCGCTCCTGAGTGTCCACATACTTCATCCTCGCTATCGCTGTCTTCAAGGTTGATTATAAATTGATCAATGATCCCATCAATTAATCTTGTCTTTGTCCTAATAAGATTTTTCCTCTTTTTCCACACATTCACACGCCTTTTCTAATTTTCCGGTATTAATAGCGCATTTTCAAGTAGAGCTGTTAAGCCACTAGGCTTTAATGTTATATTATGTTTCACAATATCTTTCTTTACCTGGGCCCAAATTAATTCGGTTGTATTGAAACTGCAATGAATGGGAGGAAGACGCACTACTGTGCCCTGTTAACTCCGAGATAGTGTCTATTTCACCTCTTCTATATCGGCTTTCATAAGCTTAATAACGCCGCATGACACTGTTTTCGTGAATCTGGCATCATATTCGACATTCTTTTCACGCAACCACGCCTGCATTTCGCTCTTTAAACTGCATGAACAGATTTTTTTTGAATGATCTATTTATAGACGCTCTTTAACAGCTCAGGTCATCAGCGTCCCATTCAACTCAGGGCGTGAAACGGCAGACAAATTTTGCTCAGAGGCCTCTCTTTCAGGCTTGAGGTTCTTTTTCGTGCCGTAAATGTACAACAATGGACCCACGGCTTTACTTGCCTTCCGAAGAAAGCCATACTTAGGATTTTTACGCCCAGAAAAAATCCATCGGTCCTGGCCGGGTTCGAACCCGCGATCTTGGGTTTACGAGGCAAGTATGGTAACCACAACACAACCAGGACCGACTAGCATGACACAGGAACCTTATTTAGTTCCACCAATAATACGGTACATTGTCCATAACAATTACGCTGTTTTGAGGGGAATAGAAAGGAGTTTGTCTACGAACCAGTTCTTGAAAACAATACCGTCCATCTCGTCGAGATAATCTTTAGTTGACTTGGACCGAAAATAAAGAGATCATTTGGAATAAACCCTTCAGAAGAGCCGGTATGAAGTACAATGAATGTCTGTCCTTTGCCTAGAGTTGCCAACTTCACCATCGGGTGTGTAGTGATAATCATACTTGTCTCCTAAACCCAAGATAGCGGGCTCAATCTCGGCCAAGACCGATGGATTTTTTTGTGCATAAAAATCCTAAGTATGGCTTCCTTCGGCAGGGAAGTAAAGCCGTGGGTCCCGTGTGGTACATTTACGGCACGACAAAGAACCTCGAGCCTAGAATAAGAGGCCTCTGGGTAAAATTGGTCGGCCGTTTCACGCCCCGAATTGAATGGTACGCTGATCACCTGAGATGTTAAAGAGCGTCCGTAAATAAACCAAATAAAAAAAAAACGCCATTGGGGCTATCACATAACCATATTTTTCCTGTGGTATGGACCACATTTAGCCAGTTTCATCGAGACAAACGATTGCTCTACCACTTGCTTAATTTTCTGCAATCGCCTTAAGTAATGAAACCGCTTTGCAATGATGTCAGGTTTTACCTTTAAGATTTTTTCCTCCTACACTGTTTTTAGCATATCGGAATTGCAGAGATTTTAATATTTGTTGCACTATCATACGCTGCCTTCAACTAACTTAGTCTCCCTCAAAACTCTGGGAAACAAAACTTGTTTTACATAGGTCGTGAATTGTTTTCTTGATGGCAGAGGCAGTACATTTTCTTCTTTGGTGTACTTTAGGGACTTTTCTTACCCGGGGTTCTAATTATTACTTTGGTCCCTGAATTGTCTTCCTTCTAATTTAACATTCTATAAACACTTGCACGAGATACTCCAGTTGCGGCAGCTGTTCGTCCAACAAAATCTTCGACAGATATTATAGGCTGTCCATTTTTAAGTGCCTCAAATTCACCTTTAAAGAATCTGTGAATTGATCACAATTTCCCTACACTGTGAATGCGATGACTTTTCCTTCTTTCTAATACTGGCTTGAACACGGTTAATACGAGAGCAAATATTATCAAATATAGAATAAAGTAACCTTTTTGAGTGCAGTATTTTGTAATATAGATTGTAGTAATATAGATTGTAGTGTGTATTAATAGAGTGCCTACGGATAACGAAAGGTAACAAAAGGACCGAAAAAGTTCATAATCAGTATAAGCACTGATTAATCTTCTCCACTTACACTAATAGTCGGTCCTGGTGGTGTAGTGGTTACCATACTTGCCTCCTAAACCCAAGATCGCGGGTTTGAACCTGGCCAGGACCGATGGATTTTTTCGGGCGTAAAAATCGTAAGTATGGCTTCCTTCGGAAGGAAAGTAAAGCCGTGGGTCCCGTGTCGTACATTTACGGCACGAAAAAGAACCTCAAGCCTGAAAGAGAGCCCCCTGAGCAAAATTAGTCGGTCGTTTCACGCCCCGAGTTGAATGGGACGCTGATGACCTGAGATGTTAAAGAGCGTCCATAAATAAATCGATCAATCAATCAATCAATCAAGCACTTACACTAATGTGTGGTTACTGTTATGATAACAAAATAACACGACACAAAACACAAATCAAACAAAATTAATAAACAACAAAATCCAATAACGCTAAATCAGATCAGAGAGTGCAAAGTAAACTAAGTAATACTGTGGCCGACACTGACAACCTCAAGGGTTAGACCGACATGAGTGGGACCATTCAATCTATCCCGCCTATTGTTATAATGATGGTGACCATCACCCTCGGCCGGTCGCCTGGAGCAGGTAGTATTCTCACAAACTGTATAGAAGGCATATGCTAGATCGGCCGACCCCGCAGGGCAGAAAGTGTGTGATGATGATGATAAATGTCTTACATTCCCATTGTCTGTTTAAAGTTACTGGCCTATAGAAAACGCTCCCACGAGTCTTAGGTGCGACTTTAGGCCATCAACATCAGTTGAAGTAAGCTGTTTATTAATGTTTCTACATAAAAGTTTTTTTTTAATCGCTATTTGCTGTTGTGAAGACTTAAGTGCCTCAGCCAGCCAAACCGAAGGCTATCTTTAGGAATTTTTTCTAATTAGAAGCATGAACATGCTATCTAGTTCCTTGCTATGAGGCATTAATTTCATCTCATAAATATTGCTAAATGTTCTTTTAAATCTTCTTAATTTTGGTGAAACTTGGGATATCTTTTGTATTCTTTAATCTCACAATTGTACCCTGCAATATACTCTTTGGAATGTGAAAAGCTCTAGCGCTTTCCTGACGCTCATTTTGCCTAATTGCATGCTTTCAGGTCCTGTTTCACATTTACTTCTTAACAAGGTCCCTTTTTACTCTCGTTACAGTTTAGTTTCGGCGTAGTTCATAGTTGTGATGCAATCCACAACTTAGACAATAACTGGTAGTGTCCACTCATCCTGAACAGTGAAGTTTCCAGTATTAGCTAACCACAATGAATATCCAACTGGAACACTCTGAAAAGCTTATTCGCAAGTTACAATACAGTCACAATCTACTCACGCCATGCAATGCAGTGAACTTCCAAAACTTAGTCCAGACAGGGACACGTACATTTAATAGCACTATAAACTCGTGAATGGTATGAGATACAAACTCACAATGTCTGTCTTGGTATACATTTGGAAGGAAGTTCGAGTGGCAATCAGTAGCATTGCGGAATTTTTGAAGTTTTAACTGTTTGGTACTACAGGACAGGACTCTCCCCTAATTATAGCTTTAAAACTTTATGAGTTTAAAATAATTTCTTAAAAACAATTTATGGAACACTCAGCTATCTATTATAGAAATATTGTAAAAATAAATATTTTACTATATACAAATCTTAAGCAAACGCTAACGAAAAATTGAAGCAGTTTCAACAACATAAATATAGGCAGAAATTTGCAGATAATACACATATGTTAAACTCTTTTCACTTTGTGAGTACAGAGTTTGGGAAATGAGGCAGGAACCCATGTTCAGCAACCTACAAACAATATAAAATTGTTTTTAACATATGCATCATACTTTTCAGACAACCTCTAATATTATATAAATTAACTAATAAATATAAATAAAAATTTTAGCAGTCATTCTGAAAAGTTCTTGTTTGCATATTTCTCACTAGAAGGAGCATAAAAGAGACATAACCTAAATCTCTGGATAATGTTACGGATATCAGAATGGCGATGATTAGTGGTATTAAACGTATTTTGGCAGGGAAAAATTACAAATTTAAAGTATTTAAATTATTATTACACTTTCTTTACATAGTCTTCCAAATAGCTGATTAAAAATGTGCTTTTTTCTCGCTGAAAGAAGTTATAGTGTGCACTTGGGTATGTGCAATGGTGGAATCAACTGTTATTTTTATTCTTCCAGTCTAACACGGTCCCAGGGTTACTTATGCATACGGTTCATCCTTAATATGTATGGCGCGGAACTGTATTTAGAAGTACTTAACCTTAGTCCACAGAACTCCACGTGATGGGTAGTAACGTTCTAAGTCTACTTAAGCAAACAAATCTTAGAAAGCAGTTTAATAGTTAATATGAAACACATTAATTACAATATGACCTGATTTTTAAACAGCCATAACAATTGTAAAAACTTAAAATATGATGTGATCCGTTATAAAATATGCAATTTACATAAGCGTAAACAAATTAATAACTACCACATTCCATAGTAAACCAATGTTAGTAACACGGGTTGTAATAAAATTGTATAGCACACTTTGTGTTATAAAATGCAGTTTTTAGTTCGAGTGCATTGTGTAATGAATAGAAAATGAAACCACAACCCATAAATTCCTTCCAGGGACCGACAAATCGCAGTTTATTTATTTGGTTTATTTACAAACGTTCTTTAACATCATCAGCGTGTCATTCAATTCAGGGCGTAAAATGGCCGACAAATTTTGCTCAGAGGCCTCTTCTTTCAGGTTAGAGGTCCTTTTACGTCCCGTAAATCTACGACAAAGGACTAATGACTTTATTTCCTTCCGGAAGCAAACCATACTTAGAATTTTTACGCCCGAAAACATCCGTTGACCCTGTACGGGATCGAACTCGCAATCTTGGGTTTACGAGGCAAGTAGCACTAGATCACCAGGACGGACTAGGATCGCAGTAATAGACATATCTCTGCTTAGGATTTGTATGTTTGGAAATTACGACATAAGACACCTCTACATATATGAGAAAACAAAGCTGGAAATAGGACCGGCTTTATTGCGTACTAAGGCACTGCCCACTCTCTCACGTCACTTGCCTTCTCGGCTCTCAAACAAAAACGTTCCGCCTAATTGTCCAGTGTGACAGTTCTTCGTGTTGCGGAATAAAAGAAAGGCACTGCAATAGCTAAGCCAGGCAACTCATTTAAGAGTTAATTAGATTTTGTGAAGATGAGAAAAGAAACAGTATAACTATACTATTAAACTTTAACCTTTTACAGAGCCTATTGCAGCCATGAGACCATTCCACGAGAATGCAAAGACCAGAATTCTCTTGGATGGTAAGCTAGTAGAAGAAAAATACATAAAATTACAAAACCAAAATTAAATACCAGGTGAACTTAAAATACAATAGAATCGGATAACATGGGCAAGTCAGGTATTAGAACACAATTTCATAATTATTATATAATAAACATAGAAATTCCAAGCATTCTTCCATTTGCAAGAGTAAGGTCAGCTTCAAAGATTCGAGGGAAATATTGAGAAAAATAATTATATCTTTAGTAGTTGCTTTAGAAAATTTGAAATGAAATACTACGTTCTACTCAAGAGAGATGATAATCTGGCAAAAAGAGAAGCTCGTCTTGGATTCATGACGAGGAACGAGGGAGAGGATAAGAGGTCTGTTGAGATTGGTGCATAGTTAGGTCTGTTTAAATTGTTAAAGTTGTGCATTGCACTTAGCTGCCCTGATCGGATTGACGAACTTTCAGGTCATACGTCAGTTTGCACACTCATTTCTTTTGTTGCGCAGCTACAGCAGCGTCATTCCTCAGTCCTATTCGAGCTTTGCTTCTTTTCACTAGCGCCACTGCTCCATTCGTACTGAACTTTGTTGACTATATTGTGAACCAAAGTCAAGTTGATTACTACCTGAAAGTACAGAAGAGTTAACGTCTGCACTTATGTCGTGTATGGCAAGTCTTAGAAATATTACTGTTCACAAATTTCAGCAAGGAATTCTAAACTACGTGCACTATATCAGTGAACAGATGAGAAATGGCATGTTCAGGCCTAGCCATTGCCATTAAATAGTATTAGACCAAACAAATATGAACTTTAAACGTGGAATCTTGTACTGTAATACCCCCTTTGAGGCAAGCCCTAGGCGATGGTAGGGAAAGGACTCTTGGTAATTAGATATGTTTCTTTCTGGAGTTGTCCAACGGAAAACAGAAGGCTGAGTGACGTGGAGAGGAGGCAGTGTTAGAGGTGGGGCGACAATTAAGTCGAGAGCCCTTAACACGATGCGTAAGGGAGGAAGGTGGTGTCGAGATAGAACAGGGGAAACCGCCATGAAATATTATGAGTACACTTGGGAAGCGTGCAATCTTGTGGTGGGAAGAGAGAGCAGGTCTTTTCAACTTGTGTCATAATTAGTCTGGGGGTTAAACTGCAAATCTCTTTTTTAAAAGCCTCACCACGTGACTGCGTATGTTTCTCCTTTGTTTATACCAGAGAGGGAATGCAAGCGGTGTGAGCAGCCCTCTAGGTCCTGCCGCAGTACAAGAATAGACAAATTTAGTCTCAAATGCCCAAACCTCCACAAGCTCCATTGTATGGCATGAGGCTTACCAAATTGCTGGATGTGTTTCTTGTTTGCAAAAGCTACACTATAACATACTGTTAACTTTGGTGAAAACAACGCCCTCTAACACCAAAGCAATAACGATTGACTTAAAGCAATAAAGATGTTATTGTCACCTTTATGTATGTGTATGAATGACAAACTTATAAATTAAAGAGTAGTTGCAAATAGTCTTTACTTCCATTTAGCAAAAAGTGTGAGAATTACAATTATTTAAAATGCAATACACAAAAATATTTCAAATATTTAATAAATTAACGCTTGGGGCTTGTACTTGGGAGGTCTTAGGTTTAAACCCTGTGCAGACTAACGTGATGTTTTCCATACTTTTACTCAGTGAATTTTAAATGCCGGGTGTTACGGATATTCTTTTTTTTAATAGTGTTTAACGCTCGTTTTTACTACAGAAGCACCACAGGCGATGGACACTGATGATGCATGAAATGAAATGATATATTAGGAAAGGATTTTTTAAGGAAGGAATCGTTTCAGGCCTAACTTTAGGGTACCTCTCCGACATTTGCCATTAATGAGGAATGAGAAAAACCTGGAAAAAACCTCAGTCAGGGAGGACGGTCCTGGAGGGTTTCGAAACCGTCCTCCCACTAACAAGTCCGCGCCTTAACGACCTCGGTCACCCGTGGCGGTGATATTCTTTTTCGTTTCACCATGCATCCTCATTCCTTCTATCTATGTCTTCTGTGTTTATGACGTCACTGAGGCAGCCCTTACATAGGATTGACCACCGTTCAGTGAGTTCATCAGTGTGCAGATGTACCCTATTGATTCCAGAATAATTAACTCCTCGACAGGCAACTGACCCAAGAGGTTTTAAGTCCTGCAAATGGAGGAGGATAAATACATTGAAAGAAGAAGTTAAAACATTAGTTATAAGTCATCAGCGCTGCTGAGAAGAGAAGCAACAAAAATTGATCGCATTTTGTCATAAAACCACAAATATGCAGACGCCAGTACTTCAGATAATAGTCTGGAACTCCACTTTCAGTGACAAGTAAAAAGCCTCATCAAATGGCTTTCCTTTAAACGTTCCATTTCCAACAGCAGGTCGAAGATTTGTTAATGCATAGAGCAAGATAACGTCTAATTACACATTAATATACCGGTGAAGATTAGATATTACCAAGCGGTTGCCTCGGGCAGAAACGCTTCGGGCTAGTATTTGGCAATTCCTTGATGCGAATATTGTGATCGCCTTGTCTGACTGAGGTTGTCCGTGGTTTTTCTCAGTCCACTTTAATTGCCGAATTGCCGGATCAGTATTTCTTTGCCACGGATTTGCCTACCACTTCATCGTTAATCTCGATTCATCTATATGTCTGCAATTTCTGTGTTTGTGATATTATCGAGGTGGCCCTGACACAGAAAGCGCCCGAATGTGCATGTATAGTATATACTCTAGCCCTAGATGCCCAATAGGCGGCTGATCTGGACGTTGGTGTTAAAGTTCTACAAATGGAGGAGGGTAAATGCAGGGAAAGAAGATTAGAAATTAGGTTCCCAGAAACAACCATGGGTCAATGCAAGTTAATGAATGTAAGTTATGCATGCAATCACAATTTACGAGAAGGCTTTGGGTTGGTTACAATATGAGTTGACGCTCGGAGTTTCTTCACGCCTGCAATGAAGTAACTTGCTGATATTCTTATTACGGACAGTTGGCGAATAACACAGCTTGGTACTCAACTTGATATATCTGGCAGCAGTGTGAACACAATTATACACTAGTAAGAATATTTAAAGATGTATGCTAAAGGGTTCCTTGAGGGCTATTTGCCTACCTAAAGGAAGAGAACCATAATCTGTTCAGTGTTAATTGTTCGTTACGAGACTGAAGGTGGCGATTTCTTGCACAACACTGTAACGGGAGATAAAACATGGGTTCATCAATTAGACTAGGACCAGAATATCATACGTGGAGTGGAGTCACAAAACGTATCGAAAAAAAAAAAAAGCTCAAGAAAATACCCTCAACCTATAAAGTCATGGCTACATTCTTCTGGAACTGTAAAGGAATTCTTTAAATCAACGATTTGTCTCGTAGTAAACCAGTTAACTCAGAAGTATATGTCAAAACTCTTCCGAGGCTAAAGAAGCGATTCCGGCACATCCGTCCTCACGAAGTTATTCACAAACAAGCGTAGTCACACAGTCAACGTAACCGAAAGAGATCACTGTGAACTGTACTTTCTCACCTAACCTACATTCCAAGTCTTGCACTTTCTGATTTTGATTTCTTTGGCTCTTTAAAAGATACAATCGTAGGAGGTGATTTGGCGATGAGGAGAAAGTCAGTACGCAGATGGCTGAGAGACAGACATACAAAATGATACTGTGACACCACACAAGGTCTGTCATCTAGGTGGTGCAAAGATGTTTATTTCCCAGGAGATTATATTGAAAAATAGGTTTCAATAGCCTAGAAATTGACGAATAACGTAAATAAAACAAAGTCCGAGAGGAAAGAAAGAAATCATGCATTACTATTGAATGTACTCCTAAGATAATTAATGTTGTTTTATCCGCAATGTTGTTCCCTAAATTTAAAGACTTGTGTAAATCTCGCATTATGTTATTTCAGAAAATATATTCTAAAGTTGACAGTTAACCTCCTTTTACTACTTTCAAGATTGCTAGTCATCTTTTAAATCATGCCCAGTTAACTCGTTTACAAACATTGAGGAATTATTTGTATTTTCACTATGCACAGCTGTACCCAACTACCATTAAACAACCGTAATCAAACTGAATGCAACAGAAATAACCTCCATATCAACATCAGTTCATGAAGAGACCTTAGTATTGTTTCGTGAGCTATGTATCACTGGAAAAGAAAAAAACGATTTTATTTGTTTTTCTTAAAATTGGTAAGTTCGGAGTAAAAAATAGAAAAAAATAGCAAGATATGTGAGCTAATTTATAATTAGCTGATCTTTAGTAGAAGCATCAATGTTTAATTTCTAATGTGTTGATTTACGCGGCAAATGTGGTAATAGCATCCAGGACTTTTTTGATGTATGGTACTTTCTGCTAGGCACTTTCTATCTTAAACCTTTTCCAGCATGCATTGTAAAGAGACTTCAAAATTTTCACTCTAAATAGATCGATCACGGCCATTTATTCCGCTTCGTTTGCCACGCATGGTTATACTGCTTCCTGTGTTAAGCAAATCACATGAAAGCGCGGATAAGTCAGTAACTAGGGAGGGTTCACATGGTAAGTACTGGCAGAAGGGAAGAGAGGCATGGGGAAAAAAATTACGCATCCTTGCCCTCCTATTTTCAGTGAAAATATTATAGAATCTGTACGCCTAGCCATTTCTCTACAAAGTGATTTTACTCTTATCCAATTTGTTGAATGACTACATACGAGTTATAAGTGAAGACTAGGTACTCAGTTTCAGAGATAAAGGCATATATTTAGATTTGATGCAAATGCGCGCGTTAATGTTCGTCAGATCAGCGACAATTAACACACTTTGCACATTATTGAGGGTGCGGCAGTTACACTGACGTATTTTGCCTTCATTCGGGATTTGATGCTTTTATTCATTTATTTGGTTTATTTATGGACGCTCTTTAACATCTCAGGTCACCAGCGTCCCATTCAATTCAGCGCGTGAAACGGCGATACATTTTGCTCAAAGATCTCTTCTTTCAGGCTTGAGATTCCTTTACCTGCCGTAAATCTACGACACGGGGTCAATGGCTTTACTTCCCTTCCGAAGGGAGCCATACTTAGGATTTTTACGCCCGAAAAAATCTATCGACTCTGAGCGGGATTTGAACCCGCCATCTTGGGCCTACGAACCAGAATGTGACGCACTCTCCAACCGCAATGACGCTGAACTCTGGTTAGCACAGCTGAGGTGCACATTAACGCTGTCGAACTAGCCGAGGTGAACTAGACGTATGATAAGGTAAACGCTAATATTCCATGTCTTTATTGTAAAATAACGAACGTTTTTGAGCAAGTGGCTGAAGCTACTGCTTTTTTTATTCCCTGGTGTGCATCTTCCTCTTGGTTTTTATTTCCTAATCTGCTTCCGGGAAACGTACGAAGAGGTAAATCAAATACTGGCACCTTGCTGTGACGTGTTTGGGCGAACATCTAATAATATACGATGTCAACAAAAACTCAAGGCTTTTTTGGTAACATCTTTACTCGTTTACACCGCTTACTAGCACGTTTTCGTAGCCTTCCTAGATTTAATAAAACCCTACAGAGAGAAAAAGTGCGTTCTTGTGAACGTAATCGAGTAAATAATGAAGAATAAAAAGCGAGGTTGTCACAAAGAAAATAGGAGAACTGTGATAAAATTCTTGTGCTTCATAATTTACAAAGAGCTGTGTTGAAATAAATTGCGGCCAGCTCCAATAAAAGAGAAACACAGAGAGGGATTTTAGTTTCTTATATATAATGTAGACATTAACGTTTACAACATAAGGAACTCCGCGGAAACTCCCTGGTTCTAACACAACAGTGTACATTTTCAAATACTATTTTACACTTATTCAGCAAGTTTTGTGATTTTGGATGTGATATGTTGCATATATCCATTTACCATCAAGTTTCTAATAGCCTTTACATCTTCTGGAAGACTGATTGACAGTCACATATAACACTAAAACGTCTGGGGTCAGTGGCGCTCACGTTATTTTTCATTTTCCATAAATACGCTGATAAATATTTTGGCAATCATTTGGATCCAAGCAGTATTCGAAACCAGGTCCTTCTGTGCATGCCTCCGTAACTGCAATAACAGCATATTACGAACGAAACTGTCATTAATTAGAGCAAGCAATAGCAAAAATTAATTTCAATAATCATATTGATCATAAAAAGTATTCTAAGGTATTTATTTTGTTGGAAATCTGACTGCTTTAGGATAGGGTGCCACAGTTTCAATTTAGAAATAATTCCGATCATATTAAGAAATGCACATACAGTTTATAAATATTAGTAGCATTAATGTGTGACTTGCCAACGAAGGAGAAAAGCTGCTTCTTTGTCTGCCTGTTAAAAAAATATTTTTGCCACTTATTTTACAAAGCTCTAACGATGAACTGCGGTTAATTAAATTTTACATATTTTTAAGTTTGAACATACGAGCATTTGCCAATCCCTGACACATTTTCTTCGGTTGCTCAACAATTCCACATACTATTATAAAATCATCTCTCAAAATAACCACATCACCCTCGGCACCCTCGGTGTGTGGGGTATTTCTTTTCAAATCACTGATTTTTCTTCCATTAGTGATATTTATCCCTTCAGACTATACTATCATTCTTGTAGCTGATTGACTAACAATAAGTGAATCATGGATTAATTTGTGTTCAGGTAATCTATTGGGTATTTTTGCAACTGTAGTTCCTAGGGAGATATGATGATAAAATTTACTTATTGTAAAATATACTTTTTAATCACACCTATTACTTCTTACACTTTCAAACTAATTCTTTTATTTCCTGAATCTGTTGTGTCTATTTGACTCAAAGAAATTTTTACAAGTGTGTGATTTTTATTATTCTCATTACAGTTTAAAAAAAAAAACATAAGAATTTATTTATGTCACAAATTCAGTATGTGCAGTTCAGCAAACTTGATCACGAACATATTAAATATTTTCGTCAGGGAGCTATAAGTCCAGAAATTATCCTCAACATTAAATATTGAAAATTCAAGTACTTTCCAACAGCTTGTAACAGTATTTTAAAAATGTGTTCTATTAAGCTAAATAAAATGAAAACTTACAGAACGTTTTGTACCAACTTATTGAAAGTTTTCAGCTGGAGAATGCAGTAAAACTGCTTTATATCACACACAGACGTAATCATTCCTTAGGGAGGATTGAGCAGGTTACATGTATACAGCACAGTGCACAAACGTTTTAAATGCCATTAATTGATACGAAAAACAAGCAAACAAACAAATGAAAAGACTTTTTATTTTTGAAAATTATTTTTGTTTCAGAAACAATTATTGCTATATTCAGAAATAAAAACTGTCAGTTGTCTTTCTGGCTAAGCTATTTCGTCCTTCGGACACATCTCTTTGGAGAAAATATTTCCAGAAGAGCTTTTAATGCTCACAATACCTAACCAAAACTACTTCACAAAGAACACTAGATTGAAAAAGTAGTGAATAAAAACAGGCAGTTTTTTAATGATGTTTAACGCCCGTTTTTACTACTGAGGAACCACAGGCGGTGAACACTGAGAATACATGAGATGAAAGGATTTTTAAGGTAGGAAACGTTCCAGGCCTAAGTTTAGAGTTCCTCCCCGGCATTTGTCATTTATGAGGACTGAGGAAAACCTGGAAAAAACCTCAGTCAGGGAGGACGGTCCTGGCGGGAGTCGAACCCCAGACCTGCCGCTCACGAGTGCGTGGCGTGCCTTAACGACCTCGGCCACCCCTGGCGGTAAAACAAGCAGTACATGTGTATAACATTATCACATAATGGATACGTGTAAATGGCAGCAGGAAGAAAACAGTAAAGTTTTTGTTTCGCGATATAATTTTAACGAAAGGAAAAGATGGGAATAGTTTGTTGCTTTATGTTAACCGCATTGCATTTACTGCCATTGATGTTAAAGAGAAAATCTCATATACTACTCAATAATTTTATTTTTCTCGTCTTCCAAAAAAATTATTTTATACATTGTTTTCCATCATTTCATTCCAATGTTAACAAATATAATAATCACTGCATAAGGTGTTACTACACCCCGAAAAGCTTAAGCACTATTGTTGCATGATCTAAACTATCTGAAATTAAGTAACATGCATTACAAAGAGAATGAACTCTTCACTTTACTTACTGTATGGTGTCCTGAATGCCAAATACCTGGTGATAAATTTGAAAACTGTTTACTTTTTTAAACGTATAATAATTAATTAACGAAGAGCTAATTGGAAATAAATTAAAATGCTTAATATCAGAGGAATAAGTCCCATTAACATGCATAAGGGTACGTTATTTAAAACCAGGTTGAAAAAGCACAATGTAGTTGCCGTATCTGTTCAGATGCTTATCCTACTGAATAGAATGCTTTTATGGAAGAAACACCTGGGTTGCTGCCGACATTGTTGAACAGCATCTTACGTGTTCTCGTCCGATGTGAACAGTTTGCTACGAGCATACGTTTCAACTTCCCAGAAACGTGAAAACCATAGGGGACATGTTAGCTGCCAGGTAGAAACGTCAGATGGACAACGTTGGCAAAGCAAAATGACAATATCCGTGAACAATGCTGGATGTTTTGACCTCATCGCCCGCCGAAACTTCATTAGTGTTTCAACATAGCGCGAGGTTTCCACTGTTGCTCCAATTTCCAGAAATTCCATTAAGAGTGGTTCCTGTTATTGAAAAGGAACATCATTACCTTCAATTTTGCCGATCAGATGTCTCCTACACTATCATCAGTTCCACTATGTTGCATGATGTACTATCTTCCCATGGGACAAAACTAGTCAGAATCACCAATAGGGTTCTACAACCACGTCTGTCCAGATATGTATATGTGTTTAGATAAAACCCCTAAGTTTGCGGTTAAACTAGAAGTCTGGATTATACTTACTGTTAGCATCACGAGTCGCCCCTTAAGAAATATATCTCTCATAGTAAAGATGACTTTGAGAGGTCTCCAGGGCATATAGAATCCTATGAGATAGGTCCCATTCTTCGTAACTCTTTTGGTTACAGAAGGCTGAAGATCCGTGGTTAGAATCCCGGCCTGACCCGAATTTTCAAGTCTGGTTCTTCCTTTCCAAATGACATAACTTTGTTCATATAAATCCAATATATACCAATAGAAATAACAACAACGATGATGATGATAATAATAATAATAATAATAATAATAATAACAAAAACAACAACAAATATACATAACAGGGAATACTAAACACATAACCAAGAAAATTATTTGAAGCACATTGTTTTAGTACTTTACTTACATTTCGCATCTAATGGGAACTGTGAAAGCTAGTTGGAACCAGAAATGAAATAATGTTTAAAAATTCCCGGAATCCATTAGGATATCGTGTTAAACAAGATTCGACATTTCAGGATTAGGCCGTTTGCCAAAATTTGATATCGAATCTGATATACAAGCTGATAAGTAAATTCTATAACCTGAATTCAGCGCCCCCGCAAAATAAAAGTATATAAAATAATAAATTCCAGGAACCTACTAGAAATCCAAAACGTTTTACTTTAAAAAACTGCAATTTCTAAACCTTTGACTTTTTGGAGAATTAGTCATACTTGGGGAACCTTTCTGTTATTTCACCAAATTCTTTAAATTTGCAGTTTAAGCATTTTAAAACCACCAATAAAACCAAATGTCCATAACAGGAGTAATTAAAAAAGTTCAAGATTCCGATTTATAAAGAAGAGTCTCTTGAAATAAGTCCTCGAGTACAGCGCTGAAAATATCACCAACAATTAGGACAAGTAAAATATATTTATAAAAATATAAAAGCAATTTGCCAAAAGTATACTGTATACCTTTATACTTGCTCATGAACTGACTAACATTAACATAATAGTGCCATTACTGAAAGCACTTGCTTTCTGAAATGAGTAACATTGCCGCTGCTTACATCAGGAGTTTTAGCACCTAAGACTTCGGAAAATTCGCGACATAGATTGACAGAAGCATTCCGGATAAAGCTCTTCAACAGCATGCCCTGAACCACACCGTTCTTAAGTCACGCCCTTCACATCTATATTTGGGAAGACATAAAACGAAACGTGACTGTGCACCAAAAATAAAAGGAAAGCCTGCGAGTCTGTCAATGTCTTTCTCATATGAAGTTCAAGGTAATAAATAAGTTTCATGCAGAGAGGGCGGACGTCTTCAAGAGCCCACAGGTCGTTCTAATGTGCAAGAACTGACTGAAACCAATAGACTAGGAGGCATCCAGAATGCTGACACGCCACTTCCGCACAACTCATTTCGCTAACAGTAGTGCAACATAAAAAAGAAAACACAGAATGATATCTAACCCAGAAGTGTGTCTGCTTACCCGCCAGCAAGAAGTTTCATTGTTTGGGATGACCACTGATCAAAGTAGTTTTGTATTATTCCGGAGTTTTCCGAAATCCTAAACATGCAAATACGAATTAACTTTCCGGCAACGCAATGAGAACTCCGTAATGCTGGAGAAACCGTGCCAACAAATAATGGGCATGCAAAGCTTTAACAAAATCTGGATCATTAAAATATTAGACTTTATCAACCAGTTATCATTTCCATGATAAGCATTTTGATTGCTGAGGATAGCAGCCTTATTTGTATTTAATGCAGCTTAAATATACGTACATATCCTGTAAAATACTGATATGGGAAAGGTTTGGGCTCAAAAACCAAATTTCCGGTTAAAAATTTGTACAGAGACTTACCTCACAGTAGTGAACAGCATGTTTGTAACAATTCTTTTGGTTCATAAAGGCGAATACTCTTATTCGCAAGTATACGTGAGATATTTTTTATAAAATGCATTGAACAGCCTGGAGTAGAGCAATAGGCACAACACGAAAAAGCAACATCTGAGCAATTTTCTAAATTACATTTCATAGATTAAAAATCAAATGTGACTTCAATTACATGTTTTTGAAGTTGGGACTTATGCATAATTCACGTATCCGGCAGGCTGCCACGAATACTGAAACTTTGAGTGCTGTTGCAGAGAAATGGTTATGAGTAACTGAGTGCATGTTCATTATAAACGCTGGATTTCCCTATTTAAATTAGGGATTATCAACCATAGCTCTTACATAATCTGTTATTCCTCTTGCATATATTTTGTATTGTCTAAAGTAAAACACATCCGGGAGCTGGATATATTACATTTTATACAGAATCCTCATATAAATTTTTGAAGAAATGTATCGCCCTATGCTTCAGTATTCCTGGCAGTTAGCTCGTATGTGAATCCTGAATGAGTCCCCGAATTCAAAAAAAGGTAAATCAGGTGACATTTGATTTTTCATTTGCGAATCAGAAGATTGTTCAGATATTGCTTTTGCATGTCGTTCCTAATGCAACAATAGTTTATCATATTTGCGCTCACATGTTTTCCGCGACCCTCTTAAGAGACGCTCTTTTAGGCACCGTCTACAAGACATCATATCTGGGCCTGTGAATCAGAATTTCAAAAGGAAATTTTGAACCGTGCGTGCTACAGAGCTGTAGGAAAATTAGTGGACCATCGAAGAGATCCACTCATACCCAAGTTTACTTTATATGCATATTTCAGGAAGAAGGAAACCAACGGAGTACGCTTCAGTCAGGAAAATTGTCTGAAATGAACCTAACTTAAGTATTTATGCAGTAACCCAGGCAGCAAAAACGAATGGTAACTGAGTTAATACTTCAGTAAATTGCAGCACAATACAAGTATAAACTTGAAATTGAATGGTGATTGATACTGGATTGAACATCATGAATTTTGGATTTAGAAGGACTTGTGTTAATCATCGTGGCCACCTGGTTTTCATAGTTGAAAGTTCTACAGTATTAAATATGTCATATAATAAACATTTGATTGCAATGCTAAGTTTTGCCCAAAACTACAAAACTCTCAGGCTTTGGAGCAAATTCCTCTCCAATTCTACGTGGAACAGAAGTTTGTAGATTAGATTCCTGCCTCGGACATGAATTAATTTTAATGTGCTACTCTATTGTCTCTGCTGACCCACATGAGCTTTTAACCTCGTTACTCTATCAGTATATAATAAGGATCACTGAAGTCGAAACAGGCCTAATACTTGAATTGTGATAGTATATATTCACATCTAGGAATGTACACATTTGCTGAGTTTTGGTGTATATGATGTTATACCTGCAGGTCGGATGTATTTTTGGGTTCTTCAAGAATATACATAACCGCGTGAAATTACACCATGTAAAATGTTGTCTAAATCAGCTAAACAAAGTCAAGTTTGTCCGGCACCCTGAACTATATAGGCAAAAAATGCAGTTGGATAGCTTTAAAGCTAATATGCTCCATATAAATGCACGGATTCTGGAAACAGCATCACAGTTTTTACAACTGCAGTTTTTTTGTTTCTTGCTTAAAAGTTAAGACACGTGATATGCAAGCAAAATGTCTCTTGACGGTAAATTCCCTCAAGGAAAATAATGTCAATCCCATTTCAAACTTCTGCCCGTTCTCCGCAAGAAGCTTATGTATCAGGATTTCATCGTAGTTTTTATGTTTCGTTCCCGCTTGCAAGTTGGGCAAAAGGAGAGATGAAAGAACACAGGGAAGAAGGGAAAAGGGAGGGAACGACAGAGGGTAGCAGCAATATATTCCTGTCATGTAGTGTAGCCATGCAGCCTAGCTATAACTTGGCAGAGGGAGATGTTAGCATTCAGCCTATGTCATTGCACTTGTTCTTCTCTTACGTCGTAATTGGACTTATGTGCTAATAGGTAATACGGACCACACATTTCTTCTTCCTCACTTGCGGAAAATTTTAGACTTAGGCCTTAGTCTGTACATATATATATTCCCTTCACGTCAAGTTCATTGTTATGGACTAACACGAGAAGAAACAAAGGCAAAAATCCAGCATCCGACGTGAGTAGCCTGATGAAGCAACCTTGCAACTGTCATTGGTAGTTACATACTTTACATGGCTTCTCTCACCTTATTATATACCAGCTACCTGCATTTTATTTCTGTTGGAACCGGATAAAGCAAGATGAATTAAACTCTGTAAAATTGAGATTTTTTACGTCCTTTATTGGATTTTTCTATGTTTCATCCACAGATTAAGTAAAAAGATACTCAGATAAAACTGATCATTCTACGAAAATTGGCGGAAACATGGGAGACATATACCACACGGCAGATTTTGGCATTTATCTTGCAATTATCCGCTCTGAATATTAATCCCCATTTGTTTTGGTAATATATAACGTTTTCTTAGTATCATATGAACAAACTAAGTAATATAAAAGAGTCGGATTATGGATCAGTATAAGAAAACACCTTGACAAACAGCGACAAAGTTCCTGTAGTTATAAAGAATAATGTAGCTAACTGTTGAACTGTATACCTGTATGTCTCTTTGGAAATCACAATTCAAACAGAAGTTTCAAGAACAGGGAATAAATCCTAATGAGCATCAAAAACGACGAAATTTATAAATTGTTGAGTTCTCTCAGTCATGCTATATTTAACGCATTCATGGTCACCGATGGAAAAAGAGGGGAAAATACTACACACTAAGAATAAGCCAACGGAAGATGGAAAGAAAGTTAATCAACATCACCTTGAAGGACAAAGTACATCGGAAGAATAACTAACATTAAAAATGTGGCACAAACAGCGCACATAATTAACTGCAGGCAGGGAGACCATGTACTCTCACCAAACCCGGACAGATGGACTTCCGCAACAACAATCTGGAACCCAAGGACAAGAAGACGATGTATTAGCCGGGGGGGAAATAGTGGGCGGACGAGTTCAAGAAGATACTGAGCAGCCCTTGGACAAGAGTCACAAGAAATCAGAGTGGAAAAAACTCACTCCAGAAACATCAGCTTCCTCTGGGAACGGACAACCAGAGTCTTTTCGTTATAAGCGACACTACTGAAAAATGGAAGACTCTTGCATTTTATATTTAATTTGAAACAATGCAATAATAACAATGTATTCCCACAACAATTGCATTTTTACTATTCATAAACGTCTTATTTGTTCTTCGTCTATAATAGACGTCTCCAACAATGTTTTTGTTTAGTTCAATTTCCGCCGTTATAATTTTGATATTTTCTCTAGGTAAAAGGCAGTTCACATCACATTAAGATGTTCTACAGACTTTACTGTGTATGCATTTGCTCTTGAGACAGCTTTAAAATAATGTTGATTATATCCATTATTTAGGATTTCTTTGGAAAACATATTTTCAATTTTCATCTCTCTTGTAATACTTCTCCACTGGGTACTTTAAATATAGTATACATTAAAAATCATAGAAAAGAATTTAATACCACATCGACTTAAGGCTCTCTAACGCTAATGTTTATACAGACCTATAGTGGATTTACTATTTTGCAAATTCAAAACTTTTTATACAAATTACATGCACTGAATCAAAAGTCCTTTTAGTCGTACAACTTTTATTTTTATTTTTTTAATTAAATTTGTATTTACCAATTTAACTTTGAAATCAATATGAATCATTATTCCCTATACCAATGCCATCTATTGGACTAAATTTACTTAAAGTACAATTGACCTGTTTTCTGATTGCAGTATATCCCATCAGTCAATAAATAGTTGTTGAAAGTTGTTACATAAATATTTTAAGTAGTTGTTAAGTTGTTATACAAATATTTTTATTTTGCTATATTTACCATGTGTAACATAATTAAGTATAATGGAAAGAAGATGCTGTTTGAATAGTCCTTATATTTTTGTTATATTTTCGGCAATTTTGTTGTAAAAAGCAAAGACAACACATAACCTCATTTATGATAACGACTATAAGGTACTCTTTGAAGTCAAATCAGTAGATCAAGTAAGCCAAAAGTTCCTGTTTGCTGTTTTTGTGCTGAAAGGATTTAGAACGACTTGCGTAATCACTGTGGTCACCATGTTTTCATAATTAAAACTTGACAGTTCTACAGTTTTAAACATGCCATCTTATAAAAAAAAAATATGACCGTAATGCTAAGTTTTACTCCAAGACCTCAGACTTTGGAGCAAACTTGGGTGCAATTCGAGGTTGAACCTGAGATTGTAGATCACATGCATGAATTTTAATGTAGGACTCTGAAATTCCGAGTGTCTAAGCCACCTGTAGACCGTAGTGAAGAATATATTAAGGACAATGGAATAATTAGGATTGCAAATTACAGGTGGATACTTGAAAAACACTTTATGATCATATTCACAAGAGGAAAATTCCACGTAAAACAATGATCTTCTATTGACATGTTGAACATAAAGCGAACTAAGATGTAGAACTGTGAAATAAAACACTTAATTCACTTTTTTCTCTTATATAATTCCTAGACAAACTGTGTACATTTTATGGTATCAAAATCATAATAGTTTTATTCTCAAAGCGTGCTTCAATTTCATGAAGGTTCGGTGTTTTTAGTAGTACTTCTATTTTCCATTGTGTTTTATTTTGACAAAAGCCTCCATTTAAAGAACCATTATGAACTCCATAAAAATATTTAAGGATGAGCGCAGTTAAAATATTTTTGAAATAAGAAAAGGGAGATACACATAACAAAAAATATTTGTAGTAATTTAATATTCTAATGTAGTATAGCTTTAAAGCAAACAGAATATATAGCATTAAATTTTGATTTCATTACACAAAGAGTAAGCCCATACTGGATTAAAAAAATGGCTTCTTCTTTCGTTTGTCTAAGCTGAGTGTTTTCCATTAGGTTCAAAATTAAATGTGTAAAAAATTTATCATTTAAGCGTGACAAAGCATAAGTGTTTTTAAAAATACCAGTCTCCAATAGCACTGTTAGAACGTTTAATATGATAAGACCTTTAACTGGCTACCAAAATTGTTTATGAATGGAAACGGCAGTTTAAAGGGGAAAAAAATGTTTACAACTTGCATGACACCCTATGTAACCAATAATTTCCCCATTTTTATTTTTTAAACATCCTTAGCTTTATATCTATCAAACGTAGTTTATATAATATTTTTATTTTCAAAGAATTATTAATTGTGAAAATATTAATGGAATCTTAATCGGACCAAATATAGCTGTTAACTTTTAAAATAGAGATTGCATAGTGTTTTATCATTCTAAAAGTATGTTCAATTTCCTTGTTATAGAATGATAGGATACTAGTATTTTTATTCAGTAATTCAATTATTTAAATTGCGAAATTAAAATAGTTAAAACTAAGTCTTCTGAAAATAAATGACATAATAAGTGCACAAAAAAATTAAAATACGATGAGAGGGAACTTCCACATAAATTTATGACAATCGGTCAAAAGTTTTAGAACATTTTAAATTCTGCATATAGTTATTTATTTATTTATTTATTTATTTATTTTTGGATTAGTGTTTAAAGCCTGTTTTTACTACCGAGACACCATAGGCGATCTGCACATAGTTACTAATGATCTGTGTTTAAGGTAATTAAACAAATAATTTAAAATGTTCTAGTGATATTTATGGTAAATTTACACTTAACTATTCATTACTTCTTACAATTTTTCCACTTACTATATCTACAGAGATGTGAAAAATTATGAAATTTAAAGATACTTTTCTGATAAAATAATATTGATAGTTGAAAATAAAAGCAATGAACCAGTAAAAAACTTTAGGTTTCCAAATTTAATATTTCCGTAACAAATGTTGAATATAAAGTTGAAAAATACAATCAAATGTGTGGTACTAATTGAAGAAAGTCAAGGGAAACTAGAATGGAAATTCAACAAAAATTCTATAAATTAATGACGATGTCAGCTTGCATATGAGAACGAAAACTGTATTTTAACAAAGATGAATAAAAGTATAATTCAGGCCAAAGAGATGAGATTTAAAAGACAAGGGAATGGAGTAACACGAGAGGATAAAATAAGAAATGAAATTGAAGAAAGAAATTAAACGCAGAAAATTTAAACAAAATAAATATGTATGGACAAAACTGCATAGCACATATCAAACGCATGCCTCGAGAGAGAGCTCTACATCAGTTTTAAATGTTATACCTGGAGGAAAAATGCATCCAAGTATACCCAGTAAGCAGTGAAAAGATCAGTTCCAAGATCAATAGATATATGTCCCAAAGCATGAAGTAAATAATGACGAACATGACTCAAACTGCGTTTAAGCTATAGGTAGAATAGAATACATAAACTATAATCCCAGTGTAGGTGAATAAAAAAACTGTAAATAACGCTTGGACATACAACATCCTACAACCTGGGAATATTTTTAAAAATGTTTGGATATTTTTTAATTGTAACGTCATCGATAACTTTTTGGGTAATGCCTTATCTTCTTTTCGGTCATCTGACAGAGAATGTTTTAAAAGCACAAAGAGATCACTCCTTTTACTTAATTTGGCCTTTCCTTGACTATGTCGAAGTTATAATACGAATATAAATAAAGTAATCCATAGCGCTACAGGAAAATACTCCCCTTTAGACGATATGCAAAAGGGAATAGGATGCATTAAAAATGCTATTGATACGTAGTTCGTTCAATGGAAGTTGCAGACACCTTTTGTTTTAATTAAACTCTTCTTTTTAAGACGTTTTATTTAATTGATTTTAAATGAAGTTATGTGTCAATTACATATAACATACAGAGGTCTTGAAACTGCTACGTTTTTTCACATTTTGCAGAACCTCAATATCTTAACGAGTCCACCGCCATGGCTAAGGCATTAAGGACCGCTTGTCAGGCTCGGTCTAGACAAGTTGCCTGGGTGAGGATACTCCCAAGTTTTTTCCCCACCCTGAAAAGGCGAATGTCGGGTAATTTAGGCAGTACCATTAATTAATTTCATTCGTGGTAAAGGAGGGATGTAATTTGCTAGCAAATTTAAGCATCCTCCCAGAGGTTTCCCGGTCCACCTCACTATAACAATAGTTAACGAGCGTGTGTGGGTCCAAACGATTATTTCTTGCATTATGCGAAACTTTACAGCGAATGAAATTGCCAGTAAATGTAATGTGTATTTGCTCAAGCACTGCAAAACATTAATTGAATTTAGTGCATAAACATCAAGTACTGCATCTGTGAGAAGAGTATGTATTTATTTGAGGAGAATTCAAAAAGTAAGTTACACTTGTTGCCATGGTTTGGCTGCACTAAGTAAAAAGAGTGGCGCTTGCGCAGAACAGAGTTCATATCCAGATCTTCTTATGATCTACTTTCGTTGTAGTAGTGATAAGAGGTGCATCGTAGCATGGGTAGAAAAGGTGTGTCAACTGAAAACGTACTCCTGGATTAAAGAAGGAGGAAAGTACGATTTTTGTGAGCAAAACGTCTCAACTGCTTGGAGATTCATCGTGAAATTTTGGTCATGTATGAACTAAATGCAATGTTGCCTTCAGCCATCTTGAAATGGTGCCAGTAGTTTCGACCAAATATAGACGTGACAGATGCTGATCGGCAAGAAAGAAGCCAACAATGCCAAGCACAGAGGACATTGTGCTGCAGGTTGATGCAATGGTTCTCAGCAATCGCATAGTGACTGTCGGTGAAATTGCACAGGACAGAATTTAGGTATCTGAATAGACAGTGCTCATTTAATCGTCGGAAGTCATCTGGAGCGTATCGTCAGGGAACCGATAAATTAATGAAATGTTTAGACAAGTGTTTACAGAGATTGAGTGATTATATTGAAAAATGGTGTGGCATATCTGTGTCATGCTGTATTGTAACAATTTGATTAATAAACTTTCTTTCCCCGGAAAAAGCCATAATCTGAATCGCACTCTTAGCATCAATCTACAAACTACGATTCAATATTGATGCCAAAAGTAGAATCATTAGTAATTGTGAGAACTTTCATCAGAAATTTACCTAACGTTTCTCCCTTTCCTTGCATGCCCTTAGGGCCCAGCCTGACCATCTCCCCCTGTTCGATCTCACATAGGAGTGATAGCTACTTTTCCCTCCACTCTTCCGTTATTTCACACTCAGCCAGAATATGTGTTCATGATTCCCCTTCCTTAGAGATGGAGCAAATCCTCCTCTCATAGGCATCAGTAGTTTTAATCATCCGCCATGTCCATAGTCTGCGCCATGCAAGCTTCTGTTTTTATGTACTGCTAGGTGCATTATTTAAATTTTAGGCCCAATTGAACTTCCAATGAAATCATCTGTCCGCATTTCGCAATTGTCTGCCTGCCCACATTCCTCAAGGTATTCTTAACCTTCCTCCATGCATTCTTGCTTTTCCCCTGACTTGTCATCTGAATGCAGCAAGTCCTATTATTTCTATTCCCTTTCTCTTTCTCTTTCCCTAACATAACTAACTAACCCTACCAGCAGCCGCTTTTTCCATTTGTTAATAGCGTGCACATTGCTTCTGAAACGCACAGTACCAACGCTCACATTCGTTACTCCAATGGTTTGGTTGTACTTCAGCTTCTGAAGCTGGTTCCAAAAAATGAGTTAAAGGATTATAATCAAGGTCGAAGAATGCGTTTGACGTTATGAAGATAGCTTATAGTTTGTGAATTGCAGGTATTGTCTATTCTGCTTACAGCTTAGTACATAAAGAACCAAAGCAAATAAAATCAGAGCTGTGAAATCACGGGTGAATACGAAGAAAGCGTAAAATAAAGCAGAAAAATAAAAGGAAAAGGTTTGTAATTTGCCATTGGCATAACGTGTATAAAATTATACTGCAGGCCTTTACATTACATTTCCTTATTTTACAAAGTAAATATAGTTTCTCTATGATAAAATGGGAAAACTCTAGCTCAATATTTGTTAAAGGAAGTTAGAAGTCAAAACAATCGCTCTGTTTTCTATACAAACACTTGTAAGTACTCTCAAAATCGATGTCTCTCAATTATTCGCATCAGTAGATGAAAATGGTTATTATATTTGTTGACTTCAATGTTCTATTTAGCACTACATTGATAGTTGTATTCAACTATGTTAAAAATAAAGTAACCATTATATTTAAATTGATCGTAGAGTTTTAATTGTCCACAGATTGTGATAGTTTTATTTCATTACAGTACATATTATATAAAGCACAGTGCAAAGTACAATCATATTATTGCTTTTACCGATATATATTTTTGGCTTGTATCCGTACTCGAGCGCAGCGGACTAAAATCGCGCAAGTCACTTATTACAATTTCTTAGGCTTATTAACTGACGCGGACAGTCAGTAGAAGTTTATTGTTATTAGAGAAATCATAATATCTATCTTGGTGTTACTAGAACCCAATTTCCGGTTGAGATCAGTATAACATGTTTTGTGTTATTACATCGTATTCGTGTTATTATAGCTTAAACTGTTCATGAGAAGATTAAAAATGCGGAACTACACATTCAATGTAGCGGAAATTGATGATATCCAGTTCCTAAACATTGGAGAACGCCGAGAAACTAAAATAAAATATTAGGGAAGAAGTTGGAAGAGTTAGAGAAGCAGAGCTTTTACAAGTAAATGCAAATTTCATTAAAAGAATAAGAAACATTGGCTGCAGATGAACCACCTTCGAACATCTCCTGTAATTCTTTATGAAATAAAATTAATATTGTGAGCATGAAATTATTGGTTAGAGTTTAGTCAGTAGAAATACGAGAGAAACTCCATCAATGAAATCGAACTTTAGCTCCGCGCGACTTGTGTTCAACTGCGGAAGCAGGCCAAAAATTACTCTGCACTTTGATCGGATAATAAATGTATAAGCAGTAAATAACATTTAAGACCAAAAGGTATATTCCTATAAAACTGTTGATATGTCTATGGTATTTAAAGTTCTCAAGTTTATTTTCGTGCTGTACGCTGTCAAATTTAGTTTTGTATCCAGTAAAAACGGATTGCTTGTCAGTGTCATCAATATGCATACTAGAGTAGGCAGCAGTTTGATAAATATAAACATGCTCATTCATTCTGTATAAAAGAAAGTCATATTACTTTGTACTGGTTTCACTCTGAGCATTACACGGTTATGGCGTCAAAAGAATTTGAATACTCAAATAAAAAATAATCCCAAACCGAAAATAAGGTAGCTGTACAATCGATCTTCCTTTACTGTTTTCTATAGGCAAGGTGTGAAAACGTTCTAAAATGCCTCGTATAAGTACTGGATATCAAAAACCATGTGGGTGAGCTTATCAAATCCACGCACCTGTTATGTGTTGAGGTTTATTGCCATAACTCAAGCACTGAGTGCCTGCTGGTCAACCGGCGGACCGAGTTCGTCTTTCGGTATGGGTAAATTCATTAAATGAGTATTTTTTTCGAAATTACCCCCTCGATGTGGAAAGATAAACTCTAGGTAACTTTAAAGCTCCAACGAGATACAAACTCAGAGAAAGATGAAATGAGTGTTCCCATTATGCAAGAGCACTGCATATAACCGAAGTTATATAGCAGCTTCTACAAATTCAGAAATACTTAGAAAAGAGTTCAAAATGTTTTACATGCATAATCTTGAGTTTTTAAAAAACTTTACACTGAAAAACTGAAAGTATTTCTGCAAATTCTCAAGATACAATGAATTAGGCGTGATGAAACATTCACCTACAAACAAAGCTGGGGAAAAAAAATAGATATTTATACCAGAACAAGAGAAGCGTAGACTAAATTAATTTATGTAAAATTGAAAGCATTTTGGTTAGTTTAAGAATACAAAAAATTACTTGTATTAATAACAATGTTTAACGAATTAAAACTACTTACTTTCTTTCTCAGAGGAAAGAATTTGAGGCTTTTATTATTTGATTTGATTAAATAATTATAATAGACAATATATTAAAATGAAGGTGAAACTCACAAAAAATGTAATATAAATAGAAATTTTGCAAGAGAAAGGTAATCGAGAACAAACTGTGTTTTTTACATGTATATTTCACTGCTAAAGGTGCTGGTCACATTTCAGCGTGCCAACCCTCCCCCATTTCACACACCGTGAGTTTCTTGTCAATATTTGACTCATACACACTAAAACTGTAGACTTCTATTGGACAGATTACGCCAGGTAATATCTATGTATTCTTAAAGTCATTTCCAGATTAAATAAATATTTCGAAACTTGCACACCAAGTAGAAAGTCAATAAGTTGTTCCTAGAACCCTAGAAAATATAAACGGTGCTAGTTTAATACTACCTCTGTCTTAAAATAATAGTCGTATTTCTTCAATTACCTTGTTCGCTCTAGAAACGAAAAGTACAGAACCAATATGAGAGCACTGAACTAGAGAGGCTCAAGGAGCGCATGAAATGTGTCTGAAGATTTGCTCAAAGTTTTAAGGGTTCTTGGCTATTTAAATGTTCGATTCAGAACATGCATCAGACAAGTGCAACGACTATTTCATGAATCTGAAGGTTCGTTGACATACATCGGTATACTGTTATGCAGTTAATGTGACTAGAAGAGCGTACTATTCAGACACTGGGAGGAATGAAAAATACAGATTATCAGCGGCGGGTCTTTTTTAATAGTGTTTAATGCCCGTTTATGCTACGAGGCACCACAGACGGTGGACACTGATGATATATGAGACGAAATGATATATTGGGAAAGGATTTGTTTTTAAAGGAAGGAGACGTTCCAGGCCTAAATTTAGGGTACCTCCCTGGCATTTGCCATTTATGGTGTCCCGGCACGGGTGGGCCAGGTCGTTTAGGCGTGAACTCCTGAGTGGGATGGCTGGGGTTCGAATCCCGCCAGGACCTCCTTCTTGACTGAGTTTTTTTCCAGGTTTTTCTCAGTTCTCATAAATGGCAAATGCCGCGGAGGTATCCTAAACTTAGGCCTGGAATGCTTCCTTCCTTAAAAAAGAATCCTTTCCCAGTTTACCATTTCATCTCATATATCAGCAGTGTCCACCGCCTGTGGTGCCTCATTAGTTAAAACGGCCGTTAAACACCATTAAAAATGGCGGTAGCGATGGGTCATGTGGTGTCTTGAAATGAGAGGTGCGATAAAGGAAATTGCTGGGATTTTTGCATACATTTTTCCAACACCAGCAAATTACATCTACAGAAATGAACTTGTTACCATCGCTGTGAAGGCCTTCCAAGATCTTACTACAGATGAATTAAAAATAATTCCTAACCTTGCAGTACATCATGATTGAATGTATGAAGGTTAATGGGAAGAAGTGCCACAAAATACGTTACATAGGGAGGCAGAGTTTACAACAAAGGTGCTTGCATTTAGTTCTCCATTGCTTCCGTCCGTGTTAATGTATGTCAATTTCCTTTACTAATTGTCTGAGAATACTGCTAATAAAATCTGTTCATTTTTTTCATTACTGCACTCTGTAAATGAGTATGTTTTCATTCATTGTCAATAAACATTACTTTAAAGAAGACTCAATATTATTTCGGAACATGAATATTTTTTTTTATTGATTTATTTATGGACGCTCTTTAACATCTCAGGTCATCAGCGTCCCATTCAACTCGGGGCGTGAAACGGCCGACAAATTTTGCTCAGAGGCCTCTCTTTCAGGCTTGAGGTTCTTTATCGTGCCGTAAATGTACGACACGGGACCCACGGCTTTACTTCCCTTCCGAAGGAAGCCATACTTAGGATTTTTACGCCCGAAAAAATCCTAAGTATGGCTTCTTTCGAAGTAATATATATCTTAACTTAATAAACAGGATGATAAATGAAATAATATAACCTAGTCAACGCTTTACCGGCAAAAATAATCACTTAATGTATACCAGAGGTTCAAGATGACACATGTCTCCCTTATCCTTTGAAGGATTTAACAATAAACCATGCCTTATTTAGAGAAATGATTGCAATTACTACTTTATAAATAATTCATCATCCCAAAACTTTGTATTCCCATAATAGTGTAAGCAAATGTTCTTCTATGGATTGTAGTAGCAGATTTTTTAGAATCAGCTCTAAGGGAATAATCAATAAAGTAATAATTCCGACGATTAATGATAAAGAAAATCATGTCACCCATTTCATCTTTGTGAACTTAATATGTACGTATTTACATTTTGTCTTGCTATTTTCTCGTATTAAAACTCAAGATGTGTACAATTTCGGATTATTGTGTAATAAATAAGTAAAATGTGATGCAGGATTCCAGGTGTGATTAATTAATAATATTTCTGTAATATTATTATAATTTTAATTAACTTTGAATCAACAGAAATTACTATCCTTTGTTTCAGACAAAAGGAAAGTAAGATTCTGCATTTTGTACTGAAATCATGTAAATTATATGTTAAGCCTTAAATTTCTTTTTCTTAGATGAGTTGAGCAAACAACGAAGCCGATATATGTTACTGTACCGGTTGATGGAGAGGCCTTTTGTTATCCCTGTCAATAGTCTAATTATGTTCCCAAACTTTTTGCCCACACGCTATGCCAGATTGGTTTACTCCAGATAATGCCAATGCTATGGCTCGCAGGTAAGCAAGGTCATATATCTGTCATCACCCATCTTTTGTGTTCCTTGGCCGTGAGTCAAGAATATTCAGAAACTGTCCGCTCTGTTTTGGCGCTTTCCCTTCGCCGCTGTTTAGCCATTGTTCATGTACAGTCCACTTTGAAAACATTTAAACTTGTTGGCTAATCTCGTATGCAGTTCAATTGTTCAGCAATCCCTTAACATAATTTCTAAACGTTATAAACTCTCAATCTATAGTTCACATAATAATGCCAAATATGTGCTTTTGTAATTATAAATGAGTCAGGAAAGTTCACTATTAAGAAAAACAAAAACAAAAACTTTTCTATGAATCATTCCACTCACCAAATGAATTATTTTTTTTACACTAATCAAATCAATAATTATATTTAACTGTCGCACGTGTTAAAATACACAGACTTGAAAATTGTTATTGCACTTTCTCTTGACCATATGCCATTATAGTACAGCAGCGCTATCTCCTTGAAATAAAAATATGAGGTTAGTTTAACAATAAAGGAGAAAATTTCTCGATATAAAATAGGATTGTGTAAATCTCCATAAAACTCTTACAGCAGGTTCCGACAGCATCGAGGGCATGACAGAATAAGCAAATTTTTACAACTGCTTGAGAGCTATGACCACCTCGTTAAAAGCAACATGGGTGTTCTGCGATTAAATTTTTTATAATTAAATAAGATAAAACTGAGAGCGATTCGCGAAAGTTGCATGAAAGAAAGTGGGAAAAGTTTTTGAAAAAAAAAATATGAAAATGGTGCTCTGTAGTAGAAGAATTTTGAGCCGACAGTGCAAGGAACAGCACAATGCCATAAGATAAACAGAAGTCAGCAGTTCTCAGTTGTCGCCAAAATGAAATTTCCTTTCCATGTGAATGTGGTATGCAGCTTTGTTCGGCAAACTGTAAGGACCAAGATTTCACAGCGACGACTTCGTTTCATCTGACAAATCTTGTTTGAGCTGCACACACAAGGATATGGTGAATTTATGGCATTAACAGCTATTCGAAAATATTTTTGTACAGATATAAAAACACTTTTCAAAAGATTGGAAAAGTGCATGGCAATGTACAGTAAATGAAATAAATAGCGTTTTATTTGACCAGTGCATATAATTTGCCTTTCATTAAAGTTCTGTTTGGCCTTAATTGATGAACTGGTATCTTATATGTAATCTATGTTAATGTACACAAATATTTTAAATGTAAATGTAACATCCTTGATAGCATTAAAAGACATCTGTATATTTCAAAATCAAAAATAGGAGACCAGGAATGCTATTTGGGTTTTCCTGAAACAAAATTGAAAGTCTTAAGAAATATTAAAATAGTGTCTATTACTAGAAATAAACTTTTCCCTACACGAACCCAATTTGTAAGTGGTATTCATGGCTCCTTCAATATGTTGCTAGTTTTTAGGGTTGTCTGTACATTATCGTCACCTCCAACATGGTATTTGTCCAGGTAGTTCTGGAGGTAAAGGAAAAGGAAAGCATTTATGAGAGGAAAGTATGGACAAGAGATTCATATTGCAGTTCTGTTGTCTCTGAAATGTTGAGATATATATGGTCTCGAATTGTTATGTACGACTCTTCTAGATTGCTTCTCACGAAACATTTCGTCGACTCCGTGTGACTATTCTGGATATACCTGTACAGTGATGTATTAGCCTTTGGGCAGCAGTTCATAATCGATTATTTCTGCTGATTCTGAACAAAATCGTCTGTATATGCGAATGTGCATGTCCTTCCTAAGGGGACAGTCAATAACATGGCCACTTTGTATTGTTATGTACAATCCACATTTTTCATCTTAAGTTCCCATAGAACCCACACACCGCCACGGGTGGCCGAGGTCGTTAAGGCACGGACTCGTGAGCGGGAGGTCTGCGGTTCGAATCCCGCCAGGACCGTCCTCCCTGACTGGGGTTTTTTCCAGGTTTTCCTCAGTCTTCATAACTGGCAAATGCCGGGGAGGTACCTAAACTTAGGCCTGGAACGCTTCCTTCCTTAAAAAAAAAAAAAAAAAAAAAAAATATCCTTTCCCAATATATCATTTCATCTCATGTATCATCAGTGTCCACCGCCTGTGGTGCCTCAGTAGTAAAAACGGGCGTTAAACACTACTCAAAAAAAAAAAATAGAACCCACACGATCGCTGCACATACGCTGTTGTTCACTTTCTGCTAGGCGACCAATTCGCACAAAATCCATTTTCTAATCTTTCCCATTCCCACCATGTGTTCAACAGGCTTTATCACAGACATGCAACGTTTCTGGTTCCAGATGTCATTTTCGGATCGTTGCAGAACGAAACCTGAACTATGGTGTTAGGGCGTTCAACTAAGGAAAACTTTATAGTAATTCATGCACATATTTAAATATCATGAAGCAGTTATGTGCTTAGTGATCTCTTATCAAACTAATGAACTATGCTTAGTTGCTTTTATTATTTACTACCCGAGACTTCATCAGTGAAGTATTGAAGATCGTATTACAAACATAGACCCAACAACATTTAAATGTTATCTCTCACCTTTAAGTCAGTCCTGGTGGTGTAGTGGTAACCATACTTGCCTTCTAAACCCACGCAGCCAGGATCGATGGATTTTTTTAGGCGTAAAAATCGTAAGTATAACTTCCTTCGGAAGGGAAGCAGAGCCGTAGGTCCCGTGTCGTACATTTACGGCACAATAAAGAACCTCAAGCCTGAAAGAAGAGGCCTCTGAGCAAAATTTGTGAATGGAACGTTGATGACCTGAGATGTTAAAGAGCGTCCTTAAATAAAACAAATCAAATATCACCTTTATTTATTGTATCTACATACCATTACTAACATGGTCTTGTTGGATTAACATAATCGTAGACAAGAATGTTTGCTACACAGAAACAAAGCAAACTTACTTGGTCCGATAGTAAATCACTTCTCACTCACTATGGACAGAGAACTTGAAAACAATCCATCTGATTACAAAATGTGCAGCATTATGTGTTTTTAAATTCCTTTATAAAAAGTCCTATGCTGATATCTGAGCATTAATTGCCTTTTTGGCAGACTTGTTTAATTTTTTGAAAGTTAATTTTTCCCAGTTACACTAGCATAACCTATGCACTGCGATATTTACAGACTTCTATTCTTAGCATAATAAATATGGCAAGCATAAACAGAGAATATTACTTGAACTTGAAAAACATAATAGATTTCTTGCCTTAAATGTTCAGAAACATTATTGTGGGTTTACTCCTCTCTTTCCCCCTACCTTTGAAGGATATTATTGACAAATAGTTGAAATGTCTACAAAATTAAAACAAAATTATTTGGCATTACCAAAAGTCACATAAGTGCAGTTATGTCAGCGCCAGAGGATGTAGCAATGAAATTACTTTTCTGGTTCTCAGGTACAAAGCCGTGATTCGATTCCGGTCATGATAATTTGCTTGAATGAGAAAGTTTAGGTGTTTATTTTTCTGTAAAAAAGAACACATAACCTGTAAACAAACCTAAATACACTTTAAGTTCATCTGCATTACCACCATTAATGTCATCATCCCTTCAAGTAGTTACTATATGGCATTAAATGCGTGAAAAAAGGAAAAAGTGTATATCTGCATTAAGCTTTTAATGTTACATGCAGGTCGCCATTATGTCTCTGGGATGATGGATGAAATTAATTACTGGTGGTGCAAATGAATACGCAGTCTGTCAGTGCCTGTTGCCACACAGCATTCGTCATTTCTGGTTGAGGGAAAAATCCGAAAACAATTCTATCCAAGCCAACTGAGTCAAACAAAAATGGAACCTGGGTCAACTAGCTGGTAAAAAAAACATGCTCGCAACAGAGACACAGCCGTGACCTAAACATCAGTGTTATTTTATCATTAGGTTATGATGTAGGAAACATTTCTTTGAATGTTTTATTTACAGTGATTCTTTAAGGTAAGCTTACACTAGAATTTCAAAATCTTCCAATTCTGAACGAGACTTTCCCAAATGTTGCACCCACATTAAAGACAACGTTATAGTTTATAAATTTTATATAATTACTGTTATTTTGCAACTATTAGCATTTCCTATAAATTTATAATAATTATTGAAAATGTTTAAGCTCTCCTATGTGATGAAAAAATATATAGTGAACTTTTATGTGGATTAAATTATTTTAACGTTTATTTTTTGCCTTACAAAGAGTTACTTTTTGCTAAAATAGCATTGTTTTAATTTTTCATTAAATATTTTACCTAAGAAAAAGAAATGTTTAGAGCTAGTTATGTTTGTGGGTTCAAACCCGGCCGAGGCCGATAGATTTTTCTGAACGTAAAGATCTCGTGCACAAGACCTAGATCCGCGGATTCCTAGTGCATGTTAAAGAAATCCATACCGGAAAAAGTGCCCTGGACAAAATTTTCAGCCTTTTCATGTTCAAGTAATACTTTAGCACCGCACTTGAAGGCATTTGAGGTGGCGGGTTGACATCTGTGTAATTAAGTTTGAAATGGACACTTTCAGTTCACTGTTGATGCTGACCATAGCGTCAGTGAAAAAGTTGGTTTTACATTTAAATTAATTAAAACCTACGACCACGGTAATGATCAATTTTAATAATAGATTCGAATTGTTAATATAGCCTGTAAGAACCCGGAATAGACGTTAGGCCCAATCCTTGTCAGTTGATGATGGTTATATGTATTATTTACTTATTTAATGAAAATTGGAAAGTTCATCTCACGAAGAAGTTTATGTACTGAAATATACAGGAAAATGCCTAAGAAAACAAGCTTAAAGGCCTCACCCTCCTCAGTAGAGATTTAAATTCGCAGGCTACAGTCTAAGAAAGTTGCAATCACAATTTTGGTCACGCTGCACTTTGATATAAACCTCATGTTTTATGCAACACATGCAATAAACAGTTGAAAACATTAGAACAAATGCTAATAAGGACTGGCAATATGAAAGTAGGAGGGAACAAAGAAAGAGATAGTTGAAATAACATTTTCATGGGAATGTCTAAGCTGATGTTTACATCCTTAATGTACTCAAAAGAAATGAAAGAACTGTAAAGAATAAAAAATCCTTTGTAACACACATTTCACGCCTCTGTTCGTGCAAGCAATTTTCATTCCTCTAATGATGAAGAAATAAAAAAGATAAATGCGGTTTTTACCATTTCTCTCTGTATTAAAGGCGAAAATTAATGTAAAACATAAGGACAGAATGTGCATTGCTTTTTGTTTTAAGTTAACTAGACTCTTGGTTGACTTGCACCACATACACATACATATTAAAGTAATATATAAGGTGTCCAGGCTAAGCCGTTCAAATTTGTATAGGCACCTCAAATAGCGTTTAGGTATGCCATATGCGATGCAGTGTGTTAGCAAGTGATAACGTCTAGGTCTCTTCTCATCCCACCGAGTTCCGACTGTACATTATTATTGCTTTCGTCTAAACAGTAACACATTGCCACTAGATATCTGGAAATTCCCTAACTTTTCCACTATTACTTTCTTACTTCAATGATTGAGCAAAATATTTCCTGATTTCCATATTATTAAAATAGTTTTGGTACCTTAATAAATAATAAATATACAATACATATTTATTTTCGCTTACTCACCCGATCTATATTAGCTTTAAACATGTGTTGAATGAGATTGTGCAGATGTGACGTTTTTTTTTTTTTTTTTTTTTTGTTTGTTTTTCCCCTGAGCGAACTCCGATGCACCTCATTCCTCATATCCACGTAACATAAATAAGCAACTGTATAGAGCTGAAATTTTAATTCTAGTTAAAATGAAACCAAGGCTTATCTCGTTCTACTCTTCCACCAGTTTAGCGGGTATCGCACAAAAAGTTAATACCCGAATGCTACGCAATATGCCGAGTAGTGTAGGTCCGCATTACCGAAATGCCACAGCGTGAACCCGTGTACGTTTATGTTATCACTGGTTCAAATCGCAAACTCCATGTAATAAATTCATTTAATATAAGTAGCTAATTTGATATTATTTTGTAATTCATAACAAACATTTGTAAATACATCTACCGTTGTACTGCAATTAGGAACAAACATAGGGATAAGTTATCCTTATCAAAAGAATGCAAAGAGTTTTAGCAATTTTTAACTTATTTAAATAAGCACCTCATTTGTTTACAGTGGTTGACATTGAACTAAATGCTATCTTAATTTCTTTTAATAAGGGTAGTATAGCGTACGAAAATTAAGACTTTAACAGCAGGTCACATAGCCTAAGATATTTAAGGACTGCGATACAACTGGTTGTAATTATGATTTTATGCTGATATCGCTACTTAGTATTATCGTCATTGCTCTAAATTATGTTCTTAGGCACCATGCTCTGACAGACGGCTTTTATTTTTTGTCGTAGATCGTGGGGTGGGGGTCTTGTGATCTCGTAGTATGTACCATATAGGAAGAAATCCAATAGGTTCAAATCCACCCTTCTGTATTAGTGTGAAATGCATAATTTATTACACGTCCGTAGCTGTATGGCGGCGTACCGTCCAAATGGAGTCAGCATCAAAGGAACATCCTCTATTAGACCAAAAGACATCAACCTGTTTCGGAGAAGACTTAGAAATCTCGTGCCCGTTAGCCAGCATTAAAAGAAGTAGAGCCCGATTCGGTCCTGGTGGCCTAGTGGTAGGTAACCATGCTCTCGCCTCGAGACCTAAGCTCGAGAATTCAAACCCTGCATGGGTTGATGAATTTTTAGAGCGTAAAAATCCTAAGTATGACTTTGAAGTAAAAATGAGTGAGGTGTTGGTCGGACAATATATCTGAAGTATTTGATTAATTAAGCCGCACGTTGAGGATGCCATTTTGAAGTGAATAATATGTGTATGATCCGATAATGTATGAGGGGAGGAGAGAGATTAAAATAATTTATAGGTAATTATTATTAGTTGACGGTAGTAATCATGTTGTTCTCTTCTTCTCCCACAGATGACTCTAATAGTCTAGTTGCCTCGGTGTAGCTCATCTGTAGTATGATGGAGTTTTGTGGTCTTTGACCAGAGGGAAAGGAATCAGGAAGCTGGCTAGAGATTTATAAGCTTCGTAATTTAGCGAAAAACACGATTTATTGTATGTCTTTTGCGTTGTCGAATCAAAATTATTCACCATCAACTTCTATCGTCTATGCGCTAGATTCAATCACGATACACTATTAACTTCACGGAATTTATCTCGAGCAAAGTTCAACTTCTCCTAGTATTAACAAAACACTTAAAAAGTAACTGTAGCTAAAATGTCACTGAATTAAAGTCTCACTGAACAATAAAATCTCACTGTATTAACTGAACTGACGATACGAACTACTATGTAGGAAAGTATAAGTTTAATCTAAGTACTGACTATAACTGAGCATATACGATTATCTATCTACGTATAAATATCAGTATATCTTGGCTTATTTACTGTCCTTCCCTATAACACAGGCCTCGAAATTGCTATCTTATATAACCACCGCAGTCAGTCGGTCTTGACGCTACTTTCTATCTTTCAAAATCTTGCTTTAGAATAATCTAGAACCTCTTCTGTTATTTACGTCTTCTCATTGGTTATTGCGCCTTCATACGGCCTTTCCGATTTTCTAATTGGCCACTATATTATGTATAACTTCTGAGTTTATCTATTTGTTCGTCTTTATACGGATACCGTTACCTTGTCCTTCTGATGGTTAATAGCCTCTCTACATCCACGTTTCCTTGCAACAATAAAGTTATATGAACCTTCCTCTTAGCTAACAGAACAAAGCTAAGGCTTCCTGACCGGATACAATAGAACATCTTCGACTCCGACCCCTTCTTAAGATTTAGGAAGGACCTGATAGTACATAGTCCGTTCGACTCAAGATTTTGCTGTACGAATACAAGTTACAAGAAGTATAGGATTTTATGTCTCTTCTGTCACGTCAAACATAACAACTCTTATTTTGGTGCACTATTGCTGGAGAGTATTATGAGCATTACAATAAATCTTCAATTGTACGCGAAACAAGTAAATTAATGCTAACATGATTAAATCTAAATTATACAGAATCGATTATAGCCACACATATAAATTATTGGGGGGTTGAAGCTCAAAAATACCGCTTCAGCTTTGAAAGTCATTCTGGTGGGAATTGCTAACTGAACACGCGTATAGAGTCCAAGTTAATAGCTCTTCGCTCTTGGCTCGTGTCATTGTATTCACATAAGGCGTTGACCTTTGTAAATAATCAAGGCGCTAACTTCTGCATCCTTCCCATCCAGCTGAATTGTTCTTTTTCCCCGTTCACTTTGATTTACATTAAATGCACGCGTTAATGTATATCAAACATTGAACATACTACTCAAACACAATTGAAAAATAACACCATAAATATTTACAATTTTGTTAAATGCTCCGACCCATATAAAATTTACTTATTTAACTAATAAGGGAAAAATTCATATAAATAATTAATAATTTATCCCTAGGTTGCACCATACAAATACTGTTTCAACTTTGATATAATCATTTACATAATTAAGTGTAGTTGTATAATTCCCAAATCTATTAAATTTTTTCTATGTAAATGATGAGATATTACAAAGTAGAAATATTATATATCATGCATTCCAGTTCACTTTCAATAAATTTCTAGTAGTGTCGTCTAAACTTACTATCATATTCCTGAATAGGAACATTTGCGTATCGTATAAACAATGACCACAGCCAACAGGTAGTCTGCACTCTCACATGAAAAATAGATCATTTCTAGTTGCTGAGATGCAGAATGTTCTGGAAACTAAATGAGCAATGGAAATAAATCCGACACTTATGATTGACTATAATGACATTAAGTTTGAATTCTGAATTTAGATGGTATCTGAATAACCAGAGAGCGGGAAAAAGTGAACAAAATGTTGGGGAAATATGAAATTCACATCGCTAAAATACGAGAAAACATAACATTTTTGGAAAAATATTACATACTTATTTCCACACAATGCAACTGTAATGTGTCGCTAAAGTTGAAATTCAGTAGGTGCAGATATCTGAATACATATATTTTAATTTACATGATCATTAATACTGTTTTAAATCCAAATACTAATATCATAAAATGTCTGAACTGTAACAATAAAGTTTCATTTTGTACCAAATAAGGAACATCAAACTTCCTATGTCATACTTATATATTTCGATTTCATTCTTATGTTGCTTAAAAAGTGCCTACATCTTTTACAAGAATAGAAATTCTGCCAATAATGTACATTTTATTACTTGACCATTATCGAAACGCGTTTTTTTTTTAATTTTACAAATTATGTACGTGTTAACGACGAAAATGGCACAAACATTTGCATATTAATAATCCGCATAATATATTTTCCATTAGAACGCCTTTCATTATTGTGCACTTAGTATATATACCCCCGTTTCATATTATACTATTTGCATATGACGACTTTCTTATCAGGTTTTAAGTACTTGAAACTGGAGCATTAATCCCTTACACTTTCTTTCGACATCCTGGTGAAAACCGACATGTTAACACAAGAACGCCGCTTTTAATTTTCAAACGCTCATATTTCCACTGTTTTTGGAAGTATTTTCCTATGGTTTGGTGACTTTTAATACCTTTCAATGACGTTTAGCTCGCCAATATTTTTTTCCCATTTCGGACGTAGTTTTTTTTAAATATCAAATTTACCATCCGTTTCCGGAGGTAGTCAATTGAGCGCGCTTGCTTAGCCACATTTCTTACGCCATTTATTGCGTAGATGTAACCGACAATAAACATCACGGCACAACAAACATGTTTCAAACTCATTGTAGCATAGTGCGTGAGCCATCGTTTATCAGCTCTTGTATCAATGTCTTAAATTTAGCTTAGTTTTTCATTTTCACGTACCACTGTTACTATTACTCATGGCTTTTTATAGGAATGAAGCAATATCTAAGGCCGCTAAACGCAAGATATATCAAATTAGGTTGTGTAAGAAAAACTAAACCAAAGACAGTTGTTCGACATGTAAAAAATTGTATTGGTTCTTGTACAATAAAAAAACTGTATAAAAAGTGTCATACCAATACCTCTGAGTCTGAGAATGATTCATTGTAACAGTTTTCTATAGATATAACCCATATTTGTACAACTTATGTCTTTTTGTACAAATAATTTGTTATTACACAGCATAGAACGAATGAATGGTGTTTAACGCCTGTATTTACTACAGAGGCACCACAGGCGATGGGCACGGATAACACATGAGATGAAATGATATATTGGGAAAAGGTTTTTTTAAGGAAGATAACGTTCCAGGGTACATCCCCGGCATTTGCCATTTATGAGGACTGAGGAAAACCTGGAAAAAACCTCAGTCAGTGAGGATGGTCCTGGCGGGATTCGAACCCCAGACCTCCCGCTGACGAGTCCGCGCCTTAACGACCTCGGCTACTCGTGGCGGTACATAGCGTAGAGCAAACTCAGTTCGTATAATACATTTTTTTTTTCTTCTTTTCGAGAAAATATGCGCTTATACTTGAAATGAAAAATGAATAATTTTATATTAAAAAGCATTTAGCCTGAGATGACCTAAAAGATGGGGGAAAAAAAAGAATGGACGAACACATGTGTGAATGAATTATTTAATTACCAACAAATTAAATCAGTAGGCAAAGGGGCCTGGGGACATAAACAAAACGTGATTGTGAGCAAAAAACATGAAAATAAAAAAACCTGAAACCAGAAGCTCGATTCAAGCTGGATTTGAACCTGGTTCGCAGCTCAGAAATCATATTGTTCCCTCTACATCACCACAGTCGTCTGCTAAGTAAGAAATTTCATCGGCCTGAGCTAGAAGAGCACTTTAACATGTGATACTGAGCAGATATCAAGTGTATACAAATTCTCCGGGAAGCTAAATGCCAACTGGTTTCGAACCGGCTTGCAATGTAGAAGCAAAATCGTTCCCTCTATGTTACTATAGCAGGCTAGAAGGCGATCAGCAAGAAATTTCATAGTTTTCAGTGAGAAAATTGATTGAAAACGCACAAGGAAGTGGTAAGGGTCTAGTGACTGCTAATGAGAATTTTAAGCGCACTCGGGAGTTCCAGTATTAAACAAAATAACGCAGGAAGCAGCAGGCGAAGTGGACGTCTGTACTGTATATTGACTCTTGTATTACTAGTTTACCAGTTACCACAATGTACTACAATAGTCATATAGGGCTGCTTGTAATGGGGTATGATCAGTTCTAACAGAATATCTGTAATTACATTTGTTAAAGCTAATTTTTCCCACAACTTTATGAAATGACTTTTGGATGTTTCTGGTTACATTTAAAATAATGCAGAAATACGCTTAAAGAAATGCAGCTAAAAATACAATTAAACATATTTTGGTCTTGTACTTGACATCTATAAAACATCAAAGTTGGCACTATTTTCGAAACTCTCAGCATGTAAAGACCAAGGGTTGAAGTATCTAATTTCAACTATTTTATAACCTATAGCTACGTTATTTCTTCCCGCTTCAAATTGCTTGTCTAAGACATCTCTAAAATGATTGCGGAGTAATTCATTAACACCCGGTATACTAACTAAAATAAATAATTTAATGAGGTAAATACTGGTTCATTTAGTTTAGCTGTTGTGCCTTTTGTTCTTTTCTAGCGCATTTGCCCTTAAATTAAGATATCGTTTCCTGTCAGTATATATGTGCGTAAGAAGAATTTTAACAATTATTTTGAAAATGTTTGGAATAATGACGCGAAATATAAATATGTTATCGATGAAAACTTAATTTTTAATAATACACTTCTTAATTTGGTTCATAATAAAACATGTTTGTAGCTATTCATAAAAGTTTTCTTGCACATCCATTTATTTTTTATTGCTAATTTTAAATGTATGTGAAGTATTTACATCGTAAGCATTAACGGAAGTTTAATTAACTTCCTTGTGTAAGTTACTCTTACGGATTTTCTATTTTAAACTTTGTCTTTACAGATAGAACCTGTTGCGAAAGTAAAGTTAATAAAGAGGCGAGCAAAAACAGCCAAAGTACGTGGATTTTTATTTATCTGAGTGATGTGAGTAGCTCGCTCTAGATTAAACCAATTTCACCTGACTCACCGAATATACCGAATGCAAGGGCTGTTATTGTTATCCTTTGAACCAGAAGGAGATTTCGACGAGGACAATGAAAAAGGTTATGAACACTTTCCTTCGATCTTTCATAGAGAGTAGAAACACGTTCTGGAAAAGAAGGGAAAAAAGAAAAAATACGAGATATTTGCGAACAGCGTTTTCCTCTTGTTGCTATTGGAAAGGCGCTACGGTGCAGATGAGAGTTAGGTAGGGAGGTCGGTAGTGAAGGTAAAAACTGACCCCTGCTCCACTATACAATTTTTTTTTTTTTTGCGCAATAAATGTTGAAAAATAACCGCGATTACGTTGCATCAATTGCATTACGAGAATGCTATTAACGTTTGATACTGGTGTTTACTTCCTAATACAGTACTTTCGTATATTTGCAGCGAAATTTAAATATTTAATGAAAGTACCTGAAACCGAGACCCTTTTTAACATTAAATGAAAAATGAAATAAAATTAATATTTTGCATTTAAACATTTACTTATACATACTTATAGGGAACATCAAATAGATACAATACTTTTCAGGTAAGTTATCAGCGAAAGAAAATAAACCATTCAATAAAACGAAATATAAATTAGCTACTTTAATTCAATAATTTAGAGGAATGCAATAAAGTAAAACAATTACATTTATTTCAACATTCAGTGTATGTTGTCATGATTGCTTGCGTATGGGTAAAGATGCGAGTTGAAGCTGTGTGTCGAAACTCAGTATAAATTGTGCAAGTACTTAGTAACTACAGCGCGCGCACAGTGTGACCAAGGTCAGAGAGCACGTGTCTTCAAACTGCCCCAACCCCTTCTGTGAGGTACTATGGCACAATAAAACTCCCTTTAAAATTACGATTTATGCTAAAGCGTGGGAAACGAAGCGCTTAAGGAAGAAAGTGAAGCAAACAGAAAATGCTAACTTGCTGTGTTCTATAATTATTCAATATGCCTTGTAACCATTGTGTATTTGAATTATAATCCGATGAAAAGTGCTCAAAACTTTTACTGCGTTTTCAAGACGTAAAATATATTACATATTAAAATGTGTTTCTATCTTCTTAGCCAATGAAATTTTCCTATCTGGTGCATTATAATTATATTGAACCATTCAAAATTATCATAGGAAATTAAATTTTACGTTCCTCGCAGTGTTTACATTCGTTCATTCTAGTTTGACTTGCAAGAGTTCCCAGTGGTAGGAGACGATACTACCGCATGCAACTTATGGGATCTGGAGACTTCTGACCGCATATATTTTCTGAGATTATCCTTTACCTTGTCCCCTGCATCTAAAGAGGGATGTTATTAGATGTGCAAACGATGGCTGAGGTACAGTGCTTGAAGTTCTTGGAGATACGGAGAGGCAGTGCTTCCTGCTTTGCTTGTGACAACGTTCACTGAATATTCTATGTAAGCCTTGCTACACCGAATTTAAAATTCAAAGTAACCAGCACTTGGCCATGGCTTGCTACACGACAATGACCAATGGAGTACCAGTGAAAATAAGACATTAACTTCAGCAATGAAGTGAAGGCGTGGACAAACCCTTTATTCAATATATTATCGATGCGTGAAATTGTTAAGAACTGAAATAGTTCATTTGGTAACGTAGAAGGTATTTCAGTACATTCTGTTTTACGCTTTTATTCTCATATCCATTGTAAAACGTACTTGGGACTTTGAATGAAAGTCTTTTGGAGTTTTGATAACTTACCATTCACTTCCATAACTTCAGGAAAATACTAGTAATTTGAAAATATTTCCTGACTGTGACTACAGAAATAAACAAGTAAAATATGTGCAGTAAAATCTGAATATATTGTACATGAAAATATTTTAATACCAAATTCATAATGGTATAAAAAATAAAAAAGTAATGACATTCACATTGAAGAGATTAATATTTGAGACCGAAATAAACTAGGTAGAAGAATGAAATACAAACTACAGTATGAATGTGAAAGTAACAGCATGAACACATTTACTTTAACAATGGATGTAAACCAGCACTATTCTGAAGAATTGAACATGGGAAAATGATAGACATATAACCATTTTCAGCGTAAAAATTAGATGTTAAAAGTGTCGTAAATTAAAAAAAAAATGAAATAAAAAACTGATAGGCGGAGATATATTGTGTGGGCATTTTTAACTTTGATATGAAAGTTAACAGTAACTTTGCTTAAATTTACAAGCATCTGCGAGTATATGAATTTAATTATTAGACATTTTTAACACAATGCTCACTAATGACAGCGCATTTAACGCCCGTTAAAATAAAGTCAATAGCATAAAAACATATTACAAATAAATTAAAAGCAAACATTTGAAAATACATTAAATTAAAAAAAAACTGATATATTCAAATATTATAAAATACGTAATTTAAATTCATGAATAGCTGGTGTAAAATTGGAACAAGGTTACAGGAAGCAAGAAACCCAGACACCATAGAGACTAAAATATCTAATATTAATGAGAATAAAGGGTCCTTAACTAATCTTTCCCCGAGAGTAATATAAACATACATCTACAAACTGCCCACAGAGTGAAAAAAGGAAACTGTATATGGGTAACGCAAACGAAGCTACAGACAGAAAGCTCCCTATTTAGGTAACTATAATCATTGAGGTGACCACATAAACAGGATAAATTGCATATTAATGCAATAAGGATGGATATACTAAATTCAGAATTCCGTTTAAGCTCAACTCGGAATAATTGATTAGAGATAACGGGTTTACTCCAGTTGAGAGTTCGTTGTTAGAGCTGCAACCTTCTGTAGTTGAATTAACAGGAGTGAGCTTTTAGTGAAGTGTCTAGGCCTAAGCAGCCATAGCAAAGATGGTTATTGTAAAAATGGAATTAGTACTTGCATTGGAATGTATTAATACCAAAGTACCTTCCAGAAATTAATTCTTTGCGCAAGAATCTCAATTGTTAAGCCAAGGATTTACAATATGCAATAGTTCCCAAGTGCTATTAAAGAGTAGTTCCAAACAAATTGAATAGACACTTCAGTAATAAACAGGCGCAGCCTTCCCAGGTAAAGTAAGTAAAAGTAATAGACAAAATAAATTATCATCAGCGAGTATTAAAAATAGTTGAAACATTTGTCAGAAAAATGCAGAATCATGAAACTGCAGATATTTTGATTTCAAGTGGTTGTAAAGAAATAGTTAAATATGTTTATTTCTCGCCTCACAGAAAACAGAAATAAAAGGCTATATGACGGAAAAAAGAAATTCTTCAACTGAATGAGTAGGCAGCTGTAAACCAAAATTATAAAATATTAAAAAAGAAAAACACAGTTCTTTTAAAGAGGGTTTATCGGTTTACAAATTAACTATGATGTCCACAGAATTAACAATTCAATAGCATTCATATTGGAATGATGAAATTCATTGTGTACTGGTAGAAGGCTATCAGAGATTTGTTTCCAGATTGAGCAATATTTTTCCTAGCGTAGGATTCACTGTGTTTCAGATAGAACCTTCGGTAGTTAAAACTACTTATGCGGCTCTACTAGCTTAATAGTTCTTTTAACTGAAATGATAAACCTTATTAAAACTGCAGCAGTTAAAACTAAACATTTTAAATAGTTTTTCATTTTACCTGGTATGTCACTATGATTAAAGATTAAATATAGTTAAGCTCTTCGCCTAATCGGGGGACATTTTTTGGATATGAATGCGAATATGCACGAAAAGGGAGGAGAAGAATCATGGTAACATACACTTGAGAAGAATTAAAATTCGGTAGTCAATTATAAGTTTAACTTTCCTCCCTTAACTGAATGCGATAGTTTACTTCCCTCTTCGTGTAAGACTGTGTTCCTACGCATTTGGAGTTAGTACGGTTGACACGAAATATTGAACGTTGAAGAAAACAGAAGTATTGACACTTATCTATTCATATTATAAAGAGCTGCTTCAATTCTGCATTTTGCAAAACAAAAACAAATATACTCATTATCAGCAAATGCTCCATCTGCAGCTTTCCATAACCTTTGCAACTGAATTTGTCATCAGCCGACACCCCCTCCCCTAAAAAGTTGTGTGCCAACCATTTTAATGACAAATTACTATGAATTGATCTCTGTAGTAAATGTTCATTAGAAATCATGGCCACTACATTTACTGAGCTATAAAAATAATGTAATTTTTTATTCACTCATTTTAATCATTCCAGTTTGTATTGCTTACATTATTAATTTATTTAGTAAATAAATTAATAATGAATAAAATGTTAAAAATTCCTTTATTTTCCACTTTATATTCACTTATCAGTAATTACACATTTCTCACAGCATTGTATATTAGAATCTTCGTCCTAATAAAATAACTACTTTTAAATATTTATGTTGAACTTGTAATGACTGAAAAATTGGCTTGTGACACTTCTAATGTAGTACGTGATCTTAGGACGATTATTATTATCATTATAATTTGGTTTAATTAAGAACGTTCTTTAGCTTCTCTAGTCATTCGCGTCACATTTACTTCAGGGTGTAAAACGGCCGATTTGCTCAGAGGCCTCTTCTTTCAAGCTGAGGTTCTTTTACGCGTCGGACCAATGCGATCAACGGCTTAAGTATACTTCGAATTTTTACTCCTAAAAAATCCATCAACTCTGACCGGGTTTGAACCAGCGATCTTGGGTCTACGAGCAAGTGAAATAAAGGTGTAAATGAGTCCGAGTACTCTCAATACTGAAATTACCTGACACTTGCCTTTTCCGGTCTATGAGAAACTACTAAACACCCAAGTGAAAACGTATCCCAAACATGGATTTTCTTATTTTGTAACTTGTTCTTTAGCGGGTTGATTCACAGCAACAAATAGGTACGTTTGAAGTAAAATAAAGAATTTATTTACCACATGAATCTAATTAAAGATGATTACGAGGGGCATTTCTCTGCCGAAGGAAGGTACACTTTTTATCTTAATTTGAAATATCTACTTATCCCAGATATATAATTCAGCATTCAGAAACAAAACAACATATGTAACCAGAATACTGCCTTGATATCTTTACCTCTATGTTGAATATTACAAAGCTTTCAAAGGAACAAGGTACTCAAGATTTGGGAAAAATATGCACAAAGTATTTACATGAGAAAGGAGATCGAAAAATAAGCACTTAGAAATAGAAATACGTGGTCCCGAACTCTCTGGTTTGGTGCTGCAGGTTTTAACTCCAAAGTTTCAAACGTGTTTATGGATTGTCAAAAGATCTAAAAGCACAAAGCTCATCTTAATAATATAATTTATTTAGTTTCATAACTTCATTGGATCACATGCCGTAATATGCAAATGTACCAAATAAGCTGCCAGTACATTATTGTAAGTCATATATCAGCATTTCTTGCTTCAAACGGGGAGCCATACATATCGCTGCTTTCAAGCAACAGTACAGCCCATACACCAAATATTAATGCATAATATAATTGATTTAAGTAAAAATACAGTAATCGTCCATAAAACATATTCACTGTAGTACTCAAAACGCCCTATAACTTCCAAGAAGACAAGCAGACTGAATGTATTGTGATTGAGATGCAGCCTGCTTAGAAAAGCGCCTCCACTAATGATGTTCATCAATATCAATGCCTTAGTTCCATAGTGAAACGTCTGCGACCATTAGTTCCCCTTTTCAAAATGCTTGTCAAGCTTTCTATGTACTCGTAAATTCTTTTGGGCATATTTTCCCCTCCATTCTGTATATTAGAGTTTCATATTAGATATTTATTCTGTTTTTAAATGTAAAAAATTAAATGGATTTTCTTCAAAAGTTTACAACATTTACAGTAACGTGTGAACATTTTTATATGATTAAAGTTTTGTCATGTGATTCATACAGATTTTTTCAAAATATTTTTGAAAACAGTGCATCAAAAAGAGGGAATTATTTTCTTAGAACTTTAAGCAGTGAACCATTAAATTATGTGTGTTGGTCTCTAATATTATAATTAAAAATATGACTATTAATATGCAGGTAGTTTCTAATATTTAGCACGAAAAATTAATATTGAAAATGCAATGGAAGATTCAACGTCTCTTTGCGTTATGTTTCTTCCTCCGTTACACATTAAAACCTCCTTAAAATAACGTAATTTACTCAATCAAATATTAAAACTCGTTAAAAATAAATGATGAATTATTTTTACTTTCTGAGAAACTGGTATATGAAAATGTCCCCCTTTCTTCATTTTCAAAAAAATTCTTTACGAATTATCTTTAATAATAAAATACGTATTAAACAACAAACATCTAGTAAATAACCAAACACTATTGGACAAACTGTAACATTTAGAACAAAATCCATTTAATATTTAAGGTATTTCAAAATATAACGTCTGATGTGTCATTCTCTTAAAAGTCCCTTGTCGACTGCTACAGGTTTTTGAAACAATGAATAATGTCCAAACTAGGGTCACAATTCTTTAGTGTCTCAATATACTTATCATTCATTTGTTCAATGCAATAGGAACCAACGAAAAAATCTCACACATGCAACTTATCTCAAGTGGATAGTGACTTCAGTATTGCAGTTGGCAAGCAGACATTCCGTGGCAGACGTTCGCTATGCTATAATGACACAAGCGAGAGAAAGAGAACATACTCGAGTGTGTGTGTGTAGATTATCACTTTGTTATCATCAAATTGTACGTATATATTTTACATTCATTCATATAAAGCAGGGGGGGAAAGCTGCTAACATATTTATGATTATCTTCGATACCGCTCCCAATGGAATGTTTGTTAATGTAGTAAAGGATATAACGCTGTTGAGCTGTTTATTGAAGCTCACTCGCCAGCGGCAATAAAAAGCAGAAGCCCAAGAGAACGAGCATCCTCATCTTTAACACCGAATTGTTTAGCTTCCCGAGGGAATGAAAGTTCTTCTTTAATATTGTTGAGAAAAGCTATGATCAGTTCGTATGCATGGTTATGGGATTGTATTGTAAAAAAATAGTTTAATTATGTAGAAGGAAAAAGAGTAAGCTACCAAATTATTTGTAATACAAAGCATGAATTCATTTTGAGAATATTTCCTCATTTTTAAAAATTAAAAACTTTAATGTCCGAATTTCAAAGAACAGTCTATCATTTCCATAAAAATATCACTGCTTAGCAGCACAGGAAAATTCATGGACATTTGATCCAGAGAATCAAAATATATAAAAATGTGAAAAAACGCAACACTCTACGCCTATAGTTATTGCTATATTATCAATCTTCCCCCCCCCTTTTTCTTTGCTTACCAAGCAATATCGGACCATCCAATTACCTAATGACGCGGATGCGCGAATATGCATCAACCGATATACCATCGGTCACGACCAGCCTACTTGACAGAGAGGAGTCGGAGCTAGAAACACTATATTCGCATTCTAAACAATGCTAATGGCCTTAAAAGTTTATGTGCCCTTCGATGCCACGTAAGGAGATGCCTACTTTTATTTTCCACACACTTGTAGCATCTGCTTATGAAATTACTCACTATCCTTAATTCTCTTTGGAAAATTAAATTAAACCTTCAGGGGTGTTATGCTTTAGTTCATCTAAAGTTTATAGATATTACTTATTTATGAGTCACATTGCGTATCGAACCCCATCTCCTGGGAATTTTTTCTCGCGAGCGGACTCAATGCGGATATACAAATCATAAGTGAACACTGGATGTGAAAGGAAATAAAACAATTAAACAGATTATTTGCTATTTAGTGTTCTAGTAAACTTTACTCTAGGATTAGACACCTGTTGTTTCACTATTCAAATATCACTGAACGAGTGGCGTGACACTAAAGGCTATTTTGCAGTTCGTTTAATCCCTCCGCATAGACTCATCTGTCCTTCGATGATGGCTTATCGGCCAGAAAAGTTCTCCGCTGCTGCATCGGTCAGCAGATAATTGGATGACCCAATACTTACATGGCATTGAACGTTTTCATACTTACACACTTATGCATACTTTCTTTGTTGAAGTTGTCTAGTTTACAGGTACTCACTATTTATGTAACATTTAGAGTAATGAACAAGAAAACAAGGTAGTCTTAAATTAGCGTTCGGTCTGTCTCCCTATGAAAGTACAATAAAAACCTTTCTCAGGATACTTCAGTGTCTCCTTCCGTGTTTCCAGCAGACTGTCTCAAAAGAACATACATATTTACTGTTGAACTCATTTTGGAACATTAAATGAGGTATTTGCTGCGCAACAGTCACCACACTGTTACTGTATTTAAAAAAAATAATAAAAAAATTTTAAAAATCCTACATTTTCCTTTTCAGAGTAAGAGAACCTTTTAAAACATTTGTAAACATGGAATCTAATTGATAGGAGATTTTGGATCTGAACCAAATATACTATTCTTAAGGTAGTTTAAATTCTTCCTTTTTTGGACTTGTGAAGCATGTAATTTATATGCAGAATAACCAATTAATTTATAACATATGTTAATAAACTGAAACTTTAGCAGTAACCCTTCTTACCAGCTTTTATGTAGATATACATTGAATAGGTGTATATATAATTAATTAATAATGGTTTGTAGCAAATTAAATGTATACGGCATACAATATGGTAAGTATACATCTCAATTCAGCATGGATTGATTGGATTGATTTATTTAAGGACGCTCTTTAACAGCTCAGGTCATCAGCGTCCCATTCAACTCGGGGCGTGAAACGGCCGACAAATTTTGCTCAGAGGCCTCTCTTTCAGGCTTGAGGTTCTTTTTCGTGCCGCAAATGTACGACACGGGACCCACGGCTTTACTTCCCTTCCGAAGGAAGCCATACTTAGGATTTTTACGCCCGAAAAAATCCATCGGTCCTGGCCGGGTTCGAACCCGCGTTTCAATTCAGCATGGCCGCCATACATCTCAAAACATTATTTCCAACGTTCGAACGCAGTGCGAAAGATGTTTGTAAGCATGCCGCCTGAAATCGCTGCACATACTTCTTGAATACGATTTTTCAGATCATGTACATCTCTTTGCTTTGGTTTCTGTGCATTCATGACTTGATAAAACAGTCAACGTCAAATCCGGTGAATGTTTTGGCCTTATTGGAGGTGAGCCTTTGTTATAGAGGAAACCGTGCATAGCAAAATGAGAGGTAGCTACATTTTCAGATAGAAAACGATATTCACAATGTCATTCGAAAAAACTCGATTTAAGTGAATATAATTAAAGTGTAATTAATATATAAAGTGGAAATTGAGCACCTCTGCATATTTCAAACCACGTAATTGAGCAACGGCATTAGCCACTAGGTCCTCCATTATTAGCAGACGGTATTGATAATCTGAAATAGAAAAGCAAAACAAATCAAAACAAATGCATGGCAATTTTAGGATTCTATGACCTTATGGCACAGTATTTTGAAATGCATGGTGACCATATTGAAATAGCATAAGTATATACACATTTGCGTACATGTCATATAATTTCTTTACGACTATTGATTATTTAATGAAAATGGATCGAAACTTTACGCCCTTTCTGTATAATAGGTGACACGTTCAATGCTCATTGTGATGCAGGTTCAATTATTTAGGAGTTAGAACTGTTTTTTGTTTACTAACACGCTTATTAACCTATTTTAAGTCCTGCAGGCTTGACATGTTTTCGTAGTTTCCTTTCTTCTATACCTAAAGGACCTGTGATGGGTACTCCAAATCAAGTAGCTTCCAACCATCCATTTTTCTTATTAATTACTTAATTATAAACAGAAGTAGAGCGAAATTCCAAAGATAACAGTGTTCACTAAAAAGTAATTTAAAATAACATACGTAACTATAAAAGATAGAAGTCTGAAATGGTGAACATTGCATAAAAAGTTTATACTATTATCTATTACCGCCCTTATAAAGTATAACGAATATTGTTTTGTCCTAATATGAAATATGTTAATAATAATACTTGGAACTCTTATATTTTTAATTATGATTAAAGATGTCCCTTGCCACATAACTAACTCAAATACTATTATATGATATACTTTTTAGCTATCATTAAGGATATTAATTCAATTTAACAAATAGCGGCAGTTACATTTGAGGAGACTAAGACTAGTTTGAATCAATAAATGCAAAGTAATGTTTGCTCATCTAAATATTTGCAAAATATAATTGATTGCAAGATAACTCAAGTATTGGGTATTTTAGTTTAGATAAATTTGAATTCGTCTTTTTATGATGCGTACATATGAATAAAGCTGTCTAGAGTCGTGTATTTGTTAAGAAATGTTATTCATTCTGTTCGTTCTTGTTGGTTTCAGTATGTGATGAGTTATAAATGAAAAATTTGGGGAAATGACTTAAAGATAAACGACATCTTGTTAATTCAGAAGAAGGCTATTAGGCTAATTACTGCATTTTATTATGGAGCCTATTATAATTTATTTATTTATATTTATTATTTATTTAGATTGTAATTTTAATTATAATTAGTGATTTCTTATCAAATATTTTAATTTTATAATGGTTAAGAATAATTAACACTTGGTTAGAGGAATAGGTCGTAATACACGCCATTATAATAAATTTGATGTTCCTCTCTGTAATTTTAGTAAAACACAAAACAATCATAATGTTATTGAGCTTAAAGTATGCAATAAATTACATACATCAGCTCAAAACTTAACCGATGTATGCTTTATAAAAGATTGTATTAATGGTATTATTTCTCTTTTAAATTTAAATGAGATGTGACAATTAGGTTGTCATTATACATATAATATGTATTCCAGGTACCAATTTTTTATTGACAATGTCTATTGCTCATAATGTAAAATGGTGAATTTGTTTAAAAAAACAAATAAAATGTTCTATATTGTTAATTAAACACACTTTACTGGGTTTTATGAGAACTGCTTAATAAAATATGTTATGAAATGTACTAAATAACACAATCACCAAGAGAAATGGTAGGCAAAAGTTCACAAGCACGAACCACCACCATCAATGCCAGTTTTTGTACACTGGGAACTCTGTAATGTGAAGCTTCTTGCACGGAACTATCTTCTGTTTTTTTTTAATTAATGACAAAAAGCATGCATATATACCAGCAGTTTCTTCTAAGAGGAACTTAGTTATATTAAAGCTGATGTCTTGCATGCTACAAGCTGCGGAAACTCTGTTCAGAACAAGAAACTGTATTTACCAGTCTTTATTTCTTTTGGACGCGAGGTGATCGGAAAGATTGCTGAATTGGAACGAAACTGGTCAATACAAGTGAAGTTGGTGTCTATAGTTAACTGACATTCTTCAGCCACTCAGGACACGGGACGAAAGAACAACTCCAAAACAAATCTCGCACAGTTAGCTTTTACAACAGTCCGCTGACTGCCACGGGTGGCCGAGGTCATTAAGGCGCGGACTCGTGAGCGGGAAGTGTGGGGTTCGAATTCCGCCAGAACCGTTCTCCGTGACTGGGTTTTTTTTTCAGGTTTTCCTCAGTCCTCACAAATGACAAATGCCGGAGAGGTAACCTAAACTTAGGCCTGAAGTACGTCCTTCCTTTAAAAAAATTCTTTCCCAATTTACAATTTCATTTTATATATCATCAGTGTCCGCCTGTGATGCCTCAGTAAAAACTGGCGTTAAACACTTTTCAATAAAAAAAAATCCTGCTTTGGCAGAACCCATTTTCAGCTTTTTATTAATTAAACTGACTGGGTGTGCTTTAATGCATTTCAAAACATAAAACAACATATTACAATATACAAAAATATTTTTCCTTCTGTCTCTTGGTGTCTCATTATTTTTTTTTTTTCGTGAGCCCCTTTTAATTAAATAAAATTTATTTATAATAATTTAGATAAGCCTAACTAATTTTCCCGCTTTTTAATGAACTTCTCTTTTTCTTACCTACTTATGGGGGATATCTTGTAGGATTGGAGGATTAGAATAAAATAAAAATTATGAAGTTCTTCAATATTCACAGATCACAATTGTGCTTTTACTCTACACATTAAAGAAAACTGCTGTGTATTTTCTCTCTTGTAAGAAGAGGAACGATTGCATCATAAGTCTGGTGCAGGCGATGATTAACAACTATTCTCACAACGGTGTGAAAATATGTTAGTGATTCACAATCAGAAAAGCATTTGCATGCGTTTACTCTTTAACTAATAAATGCCGGTTCAAAGTTAAATCGTCAACTGTTTCTGGTTGGTTATTGTTCCCCTTCGTAGAGTAATCCATGACTGTAACTGAATAACACCTAATTAATGGGCAATGGAAAGTCTGATATACAAGCCGCTTCATGCCACCCTTTATATTTGGATAACTTCAAGAGGATGAAATAAACGGATTACATCAAGCAATCCATTTATCTAATGACGCGGCGACGGGAAATGCAGCGCCACTACTCAATGTTAACTGGTCTACATGAGTCTTGGGGGGTGTGGTTACCGAACTGCTACTTTGGCTTTGAGTCTCACGCCATGAAGTGTCGTTTGATGAGTGAAATTAACTACATATGCCCAATACTAATGTAACGTTCGCTACAAGTAATAAATGGCTAATACTACTCGTAATTATTCCATTCCACCAGGTGTGTTTATTTCTGATTTTTATGTACATACCGAGTTTGCTTGTACTGTCAGGAGATTAACTGAAAATAAATTGTCAGGCGATCGAGTTCCTAGTCATGATACAACTCACAAATTAATGATTATGTAAATATCATGTTATTATTCGAAAGGAATATATGAAGGATAATGGGTAATTTCATAAGCAGATGCCAGATAATTATGAAGATCAAAAGCAGGCAGTTCCTGCATCTTCTTGGGTGACATGTACGAGTACATTATTTTTCAAGTGCATTAAAACTTATTAAAATATCACAACCACCAACTCTTCTGCTGGCCCGCCCGTACCGACACTATGTTGCCCAACTGGTAGCGGGCATTGACTTATCGGCCGATGCACTTCCCCGCCATCTCGCCGGTCATTAGATAAATGGATGGCCGGATATATTACCTACACCATATTATTTTTTCTCTCTGTTAGAACATTTGCTCTTTCCATTAAAATAATTCAGTTGGCAGCTTGAAATAATATTTGTTTTATTGGTTTTTTATTCTACATGTTTGGTTTACCTATTTCTTCTAACCGATAAGCGAGGTATAATTAAAAAAGTTCATGTAAACAAAGCTAACTACATTACGCTTTAATACTGCATTTAAAAATACAAATGCTTTTGATTTTTTTTCATTTTTATTGAACACTAAAACTCTTCTGTTTAACTTTCTTCTCTTGTTGGTAAATTTAATTTTAAAAGAAAATCTAATGTACGATATCAAGTAGCTATAATGTTCCAGATTCGAAACTTCGTTAAATATTTCCTTATTATGAAGCAATCATTTACAAAAAAAAAAAAAAAAAAAAACAGGAAAACCTTGAAATAGGTAGTGCACAATTATCTTTAGTATTCTCTCTGCTTTTATGTAGAAATATTTCATTTCGTCTATTTACAGTAAAATATAAAGGTGATATATTTTTTTTCCTCTATGCAATCGGACAATTTAAATATACTTCTAAAATATACTTCTATATACTATAGCTAATATAAGAATTAATGTTCTGTGGAATGATACATTAATACAATAGCGCATCTAATGGGGTATAGTGAGATTATTTATATTATGTCTCGTCGTTAGTATGTTCCGTCAGGCAGATAAGTCAGTTAGAAATGGCGAATACGAAAAAATTTACACTTTTCATGTAGTATCCTTGAAATCTGCGTAATGAACCACTCATTACAGTTTTCACATTGATGTTATTTCTCTTGAAATATAGTCATTGTTTTGTAAACTTTGTGTTTTTGCCTTCATAAGAACAAACTTCAGACGATGAAATCAGGAGAGTGTAAATTCATAACCTAACACAGTTAGCATTTGTTGAAGCCTTTGGTAAATAAAAAGAAGCGAAATTTCTTTATAAGAAAGCAAGTTGATACCTGTAATCAACCATGACCTGGAAAAACATATTCAAAAATGGTTGTTTATGCTCTGATTAATTTATTACATTATTAAAAAACGAAGTTCCATTATTCCCTGCCATAAATGCACCTCACAATTCATTTTTAGTTTATATGCTGAATTTTTACTAATTTTATGTGCATTTTCTGTATTGCAGTATATGTGATTTTAGGATAATATACATTTTTTCAATTAAACAAGATTTCAATTAAACAAGAGTCACCATGGCAACGTAAATTTTGTATTGTGTCCTGACATATCAGCTCTCAAGAAAGTCGCACATGTATAAGATTTTGTCAAATGCGCACCTATTGGGAAGCAAGTATCTGAAACGTTTATTTGTGCCTTGAGAGAACCACTATTTACTTTCTAAGTTTTTCTCCATCGCTTCCGAGAACCGCTGAATATTACAAACACAGTTGCGAGAAATATCGACTAACTAGGAGGTGGTACAAAAAGTTCCCGAAATGGTTCTGCAGCGTGCTAACAATTAGTAGTACAGGATAGCGCGCGCAGCGCTAGGGAGCTCTAGCAGTGTGCCAAGTGACTTCGTTATATTTACTTTGGGAATAGTGCAATCGGCATTTTTGTCATCGTGTATGTGTATCATCCTGCGATTTCGCTTGGACAGTAATTTGGAACAAAGAGCTAATGTAAAATTTGCGTTAAACTTTGGAAAACAGCCACAGAGTCATTAAACATACTTACGGCGATTATGCAAAGATTCAAGTAATACCGGCGCTTCAAAAGTTAAAGAACGTCCCTGGGAGTTGAAAATGTCCGGGAAATCGTTCATGGGGACTGCAGGATAGCAATCAACTCCTACGGACTTGCTGCTTTTCCAGAAGATGAAGACGCAGCGTGAATCGCAGAAGGTTCAATGCTCACTCGCTAAGAATGGCTTCGAGGCTGCATTCCAAAAGTGGCAGAAAGGCTGGGACCGGGATATAGCTGCCCAAGGATACTATTTCGAATGAGACGATGTTCAAAATTAGGTACATAAAGTATTTTCTTTGTACCAGAACTGTTTCAGGAATTTTTTAAGGATCTCGTGCATTAAATCTTCATTGAAACCTGGTATTGTTATACACCACATTGCATTATAATATTTTATTTCTATTAATGAGTGGCTTTTCTCAGTAAAAAATATTCTTTTGTAAGAATGTACTTGTTTCACTATATTGCCTGTGATTATTTTACAATTATAAGGAAAGATTGCGCAATCCAAAGTTATGAAACTGTAGACAATGTACACGAGTTTATGGGAAAAAATAATCAAGAATAACATCCTGTGTAAAAGACAACGCATTAGCAGAATTCTAATATAAAGTCAGAACAAAACTGAAATTTTCTCCAGTTTCAAAACAACACCACAACCAATGTGGACGGTAGCTCCAGATTTTTATTTTTCTTCATGATAAGATTCCATTATACCCCTGATGTGATATCCACAGGTCTGGATTATTGCTCTACATAGCAATTTACACTGTATAAGGCCGCTTTGCACACAGGGAGATGAATGTTAACCCAAAGCTCTTGGCAGATTTTCCAAAAGTCCTCAGTGGGGTGGAACGCCTAAAAGCAAGGCCTTGCTTCAACAAACCAAACCCACAAAAACCTAGTGACTTAACAGGGATTGATTTAAAAAGTGTCATTTAGACATTCGTTTCAGCAATTTTATGTAATGCCAAAATACCATTTTGCATTATTGCCAATTATCCAGGCGTGATACAGCAAAAGAAAATGCATTTTATTCAGAGCAACGAAATTAACAAAATTACATTATTCTTGTTTTTACGTTGTTGTTTTTTTTCTTCTTCTTCGTTTGAAGGCTAGCGTTTATGGTCACCAATAAATACATCGTCCTTCGTCTATGCAGCATACAAAGGATACTATTGATAAATAAAAACAGAAATCGGTGCTAAAGCATGGAGAGTAATAACGATAGAATACCATGTGAAAATGTTAACGATGAGCACAGTTAAAATTTAAAATTTGAAATGCTGAGACACATTCCTCAACATATTGATGTGACTTGAGAGTGCGATTCTGCCGCTTAGCAAGCAATATCCGTACTCCTCTATATCACTACGCTCCTGGGAATTGCTGACACGCACCTCAGTTTCACAAAAACAGATCTCCGATACGTTTGTTACATTATAATGCTGGCAACATTGAAGCACTTTGCTGATATCACTGTAGAACAGGCTTTATAGGTTGCTTCTGGAGATTGTCATTACACCCGAACAGTCAATTGTCAATCCCTTTATATTTTATATCAGAGTATATAGAATGTAAGGATATATGAAAATCTGCCAAAGCCTTCACAGTTATGTTCCCAAAAATAAAATTAAAACTTCTATATCAACATGAATGGGCCTAAAAATCCTCCTGTCAAAGTTTTTAAACTACATTTACCTCCGAAGAGTTGTAATCACAAATCGCTTTTATTTTGCAGTCACTTTCTTCTTTAAAATGGACCATAACATTCTTTTTCTCTTTTGATTGTGTTTTTGTTTGTTTTTTGCCGAGTGCAGAAATCCGAGAAATGCATTCGGTGAGTGAAATGAGAGATATCTACTACATCTATGGTCTTGCAGCCGGAAATGCATTAGAAGCAGTGAACTTTATGCAGAAAGTTCCAAAGACCTCCATGGGCTACATCATTCTCTAGAACTCACCAACACTTGTGAAAAACAGGCTGATAAGAGAGAAGGGTTTCATATTCTGGGATACATAAAGTCTAGGAAAACGGGTTCTTCATAAAGTGGATGAAATTCAATCAGATAGTAAAAAGGGAAATTACATTAAGGTAAACAGTTAGTCATAGAACTGTTTTAAATATTATGCATGAAAACCTTCTATTCTCTTGTCACCATCAACGGGTTCAAGAAATTACTGAAGAGAATTTTCTGCCATGAAGAAATTTTGGCCAGAACTTCTAAGCTATATGAATTTCTTAGCATTTATCTTGTTCACTGATGAATTTCATTTTACAAGTGACATATCTTCAACTATTATGAAAATCATAATTTGACCCATGAAAATCCTAATGAAGCATGGCAGGACAAAAATCTCAACAGAAATTCAGTGTAAATGTCTAGGTTTTTTCTGAGTTGGTTGGTGGCGGGTACGGGCGATCTTTAACATCTCAGGTCACCTGCATCCCATTCAATTCAGGGCGTGAAATGGCCGGTAAATTTTGCTGAGAGGCCTCTTCTTTCAGGCTTGAGGTTCTTTTACATGCCCTAAATCTACGAGACGGGACCAACGGTTTTACTTCCCTTCAGGAGGAAGCCATGCTAAAATTTTTCATGCCCGGAAGAAACCATCGATTCAGGCAGGATCGAATCCGCCATCTCGGGTCTACGAGACAAGTATGGTTACCACTAGACCACCAGAACCGACACGTCTAGGATGGAATCGTTCATAATCATATTCTTGATCCCCATTTCTTCCCTCCGCATCTGACAGGATAAATTTGTCTACAGTTTCTAAACATGAGTTGCGCAATTTAATTGAAAATGTATCTCTAGACGTCATCCGAAGTATGTGGTTTATGCACATGTATTTTTTTAATATTGTTTAAGGTCCTTTTTACTACTGAGGCATCACAGGCGGTGGACACTGGTGGTACATGAGATGAAATGATACATTCGGAAAGATTTTTTTAAGGTAGGAAACTTTCCAGGGCTAAGTTTAGGGTACCTACCCGGCATTCGCCATTTATGAGTATTAAGGAAAACCTGGATAAAACCGTAGTCAGGGAAAAGCTCCTGGTGGAATTCGAACCCCAGACCTCTCGCTCACGAGTCCGCGCCTTAACGACCTCGGCCACCCGTGGCGGTTTATGCAGATGTAAATCCATCTCACTTTAGTCGGATAGTTTGTCACTTTTTGAATGCCCACGTGTTTCCGCAAAGATGAATTTGTTAATGTGGATTCATTTAATACTTGCTCGATCACCACATTTGAATGCAATAAGAGTTATCAATGTGGGGACACTTAAAGTCATTAGTTCATGCATCTTCTGTAGCGTATCCAAAATGGATACGAGAAAATACGAAATACACCAGTTTTCAACATAACACACCAAAGCAATAGAGCACATGCTTAAAGGATGCATTGAAGTGAGAAGAGGCCGCTTTGAGCAATTTTTATAATATACGCTAGTTTAAATTTATCATTTGATTTCTCAGCAATACAATGATATAGCTCTGAATCCAAGGATATTCAGATTCTTTAGTTTTAATATTTTGCTACTGGGAGCACAAACCTAAAATATTTTGATACCAATTGATATACGCTCAGCATATATAGGAGATTGTTAAAAAGTAACATAAAATATTTTAAACTTTTTTTAAATGCTGGCTTACCTGTGTCTTATTGAGTTTGTCCCCCTCGAAGTAATTTCCTCCTCTTTTGATACATTTCCTTCAATGGCGTTTGAGCTTGTGAAAGGAGTATTTTGAGATTGTACGAAGTTCTGCATGTGATATTTGTTTTGCCCTCTCCACTGAATGAAGTGTTCACCCTTTCACCTTGGATTTCATCTTTGAAAATTAAAATGTTCGAAGACAACTGTGTATATCCGCGTAATACCAGTGTCTGTAGACTCGCTCACTGCTTATTTTAATTTTGCATTGAGAAAATGCTTCTGAAAAATCTCTTTCAACAAAGCTCAGAGTAACCAAATGCGTTCAGTTGTATCACAAAACTCTAGGTTTGTTCATCTTTGTGTATCCTTTTTAACATTCTCATGAAACGTTTATTAATGCAGGAAGTATTTGAAATAAACAGGTTTAGAAAAGTTCCTGTAAAAAAAATGGTATTCGTTACATCAAATTTTCATTTATCTAAAGGACAAAACTGTTACGTGATATATTTACACCCAGGTAATTACAAGTGACTTAGGAATGAAATATCGAAACTCTGAATGCCCCCTTTTATCGTGGTCAGACAGGTTTTTATATATATCTAACAGAGTAAACTTAAAATAAAGAATTACTTCCCTCTACTATTGACGTGTAGACAGCATTCAACTGAAGATGTAAGTTATCACTTCTAAAGGAATCCAGTCGAACAGCTTTGTACAACAAACTAAACTTATGTATAATTTACGTCAAATTCACAAGACAGAAATGTTCATTTACAGTTTCAAAAGGATGAAAGGAGCAAGGAAATGATTATGCCTAACAGTTTCATATAAAGAGTTATTGCTGTTTTATGGCTTATTGGTTCGGAGTTGCTTAATACTGTGTGTGTGTGTTTTTTTTTAAATAAAACCTTTAAGGTCGAAGGTTTCTAGGACGACAGTGGATACTTTACAACTTGAGCCATAAGGAAGAACGCGGAAGTCACTAATGCGGTTCTCCAAGTGTACAGTTACGCTATCACTTGTATAATAAAACTTTTATGTGAAAAAGCCCATAAGAACAGTAAATAAAATAAAGAAATATCAACTATCAACGAATCAGTACCATTAAGAGAAACCGAAAAACACGAAGAAATGTAGTTTAAATCACAGCAGGTAATAAAAATACACTGCTGTCTGATTTGAGACTTGGAAACATGCTGTTTTATATACTAAACACAAAATTCCAGTGTAACAACAATTAATTAATTAATTGATTAAACATGTGCTCTATTTAGCGGTAAGCGGTAGTAGACATTGTGTCATTGTATCTGCTGAAAAAATATCCGAACTTTCAAAATTGCGTGCCTAAAATGTTTTGTGGTAAAACGGGGTTTGCAGAACTGATTAACTCTGATCCGGACGAGACGCCTCCCGTTTACCATTCGTTGTTATCTTATTTCAGTTGAATTTTACACTCTTAACTTCTTTGCAACAAAGGTGTGAGTGTTCTGCGATTACTGATATGGTGCAGTATTATGAGCGGCACATTAACTTGGAAATCTCCGGACAACTTCATAAATCCCTTACCCAGACTCGTGAGATGATGAATGTTTAAACCGTACTCAGTGCTATCAGTGGTACAAGCGGTTTAAAAGTTTTAGGGATTCCGTAGATGATGACCGAGTTCCTGGAGCTCATCGACGTCTACTGATAACGACCGTGTGATCAAAATTTATGAGCTCATCGACGTCCGACAGTTGAAGAACAATATTCCTGTGGGATTGTGTCAGAAACTCTGACAGAACAGCTTGGTAATCATCGTGTTGCAGCAAAGTTTGTCCCTCGACTGTTGATACATGAACAGAAAAAACAATCGCATTCGATCTGTCCAGAGCTATTGATTGGCTTTAAGGAGAATACAACTTTTATGAATAGAATAATTTCTGGTGATGAAACATGACTCTCTATGTTTGCGATGTTGAGATGAAAGTGGAATCATCGCAATCAGGTGGAAAATCTTCACTAAGACACAAATAGCTCCTCCACTCAGGTCGAACGTCAAAGTGATGTTGACGGTTTTCTTCTATATCCAGGGTGTTATTCATCATAAATTTCTGCCATAGGGTCAAACTTAAGACTGCCAAAATGTTAAGTGTCCAAGTTGGAATATTAAAGTTATAAAAGGAGTTATTTTATGTCGAAACACTTCATAAGTTCTGAATAACAGTAATTGTTCTACGAAATATAAGGGGATGCATACACCTTTGAAATTGAAAAGCGTATTCCACATTAGAGCGAAAAAAGTAAATGTTTGTGCTTAAGATGAATGTGCGCTTTTTAACAAAATCAAAAGTATTTTCCTATGTTATGAAATGCTGAAACTATCAATTCGCAAAGTATCCGTCGTTTGTTTAGCATTAAAAGGCATTTACAAAAGGTCCCCAAGATTATGAATGTTTCAGAATAATTATTTTTATTATAAATGTAGCTTCTAAATCTACAAACTAAGCCCCAATAGCTAAAATGTATAAAGTGCAAATTTAGGGAAAGTATTTTTTTAATTTGAATTTCAAACACAATGTTTTACTACAACAACCTCTTTAAAACCTTTTCTGCTTAACATAAGATGAAGATGAGTTTCAGAGTACTAATCTCAACATGGAGAGTGTCTAGGCAAAGTTTCGTGAAATTGTTTTCAAAGCTGTGGATATTATGATGTGAACAAATTGAAAAACATATTTTCGAGAAAATAGGTGACAAATTTACAGGTTTACGATGATAGTAGCAGTCCTAATATACTTTTTTTAGTTTTGTTTTCAGTAGAGCTTTTTATTTCATTTAGTTTCACGTTTTTCTTGTTATTTGGTACCTTTCGTTAATCACATTTGGTTATATGGTACTTCACCAAGATCACAAAAAATGAAAAAGGAACAATCTTGCCACTAAGAGTATCTTCACTTTTAAAATGAACAGTAATTAACTGAGAAGTTACTTTCATTTGCAACAATTTTACCATATTAATAGATGCGCAAATATATTAGAATTAAAAAATGTAGAGACAACATAAAACTGAAATTAATAAAATACGAATAACTTAAATGTCCCAAATGAGGAAGGGGCCTTAGCTATGGTTAATTTAAAGTCCAACTCTGATTGTACAGTAAAATGTTAAAATGTATTATTACGCAAATTTTATAGATATTAAAAAAATTCTTCCATAAAGTGAAGTTAAAACGATGGTTCCTTATTACAAGCACAAAAAATTTTTAAGGTGTATATACCCCCTTTAAAGTTTATAAAATTAGAATGTATTTAAAGAACATCTTTCCTCTAGGCTGGCTAGCAGCCATGGACTGTGTTCTACCACAGTGACCGCTGTGTTCTCTATTTTCGTCTTGCGACATCACTAGTAGAGGATAGAATTGCAGGAGAGCCAGCACCCTGATACACCACCGGTCACCAATATTCGGCATTCTAGATTAAAAGACGTCATCTCTACCAGCCATCTCCCTAGTTGTCCTCACGAAGCTGGATGGACTCCGTTCCAGACCTCTCTAACTTAATTTCTAAGCAGGTACCGGGGACCAAACCCACAGAAAAAATTCAAATAAACATATCAATAGTTATACATATTTTCTTGTGTGATCTAATGTCAAAAAATAAACTATTTACACGTAAATCTGTCACATTGTTAAAGCGTTTCATATTATACGTACTCAGAAATTGGAGTTTGGTTGGAATGCACAATAACTGCTTGAAACTTGACACCGCAACTTTGACAAATATATCTCATTGGTGGATTTTTTTTCTGGAAGTTTTCCTGAGCCTGGAAAACTGAAGCTTAATAAGTCCAAAAGTCAAGGATACAAACACTTTTGCACAATCATTAATTCAGTTGACTCAGAATCTAATAGAATGTTGGCAGTTGGAATGGGTAAATAAAACTGGGTGGCAAAACAAGTAACTTTTATTTTGTGAATGCATATTTCTATATTGAATGTCTGATCTAAGTCATTCAGAACTGTTTAAGCAACACCAACGGTAATCGTGGCACGAGGGAGGTATCGGTTGGTTTGGCAGCAAAATAAGGGATGCCCAGTGATACCAGCACCATGAAAGTTGCGAATTTTATGTTAATCAAATGCAATCGATCTATTTTTTTCTTCTTCTTCTAGTATAGTACTCTATTGATTCACTTACTCTTCTAATAGCCCCGACAATAACAGTTCTTAATACGCAATTATCTCTAGATCCTCAAATTAATTTGTATTTTATTTCATTCAGAATAAGAAACGGGCGTAACAAAAAAGGGCTCTTTATGGAACAGACAGCGTTGAGTTTTAACACAATTAATTTGAATATGTTTTGAATACATCATGCATATAGACACTACCATAAGAACATCACAACTGAGAGACCAAGAAAAACTTAGGATCCAGACTGTGAAATACCACGTGCTCCAAAGCATACGAGACGGATAACACCGATGACGATACCATGAGTACCTGTATCAGCGCTGATGCTGGAATTGACACCGGCGGAGACATACTTCTTTGTCGATGTAAGAATAATGCAGCATTTCAGATGTCACGGCAAGATGGGCGGTTCGTAACCTTCATCAGCATCATGCATCATCTCGATGCAACAGATACTTTTGTACTTAGATGCGGATTGTTGAGAAACTTTATTTCCGTAAATGTCCACCAGTAGCTGTGCCCATTAACGTCGTCATTTCTAACCCAAGGACTGAGCGACGGAATACATGATTACTGGTTCGGGTAGCACCTTTCGCCTCATATAAATTTCTTTCATCCCGCATCTGGATTTGGGTCAAGTTAACATATTCTGTTAAGGGAACCTCTGCTACTCAGTTCTTCTATTGATGACCGTAACTTCTTCACGCACGAGTTTCAGACTATCACTCGCTATAAGCCAGAAACTACTTCGAGAGCTCTGTTTTTAAAACATTGTTTCGTTGTTCAAACACATCGTATGAAACAATATCCCCGTCTATAACTGATTATTTATTTAATACACTTATATTTTACTGTATCTGCTATCAATCATTGTTACACAAAAATACAAGCGTTTCGTGTTAAAGAATTTCAAAAAGAGGCATTTTGTCCACCCCAAATCTTATTGTGGGGATCCCTATAACAATTGGTTCGACATCCAGCACAGTTACTTTATTATTACATCAGTGTTGTGAGAGTTATGGCCTTAGAGATATTCTTTCTACATATCATTTTTCTGTTTCACTTTGCACTTATTACTTTGAACATTACTTATTATGCCAATAAAACAATTTGCTTTTCAGTTTAATTAGTTCTTTTAATTTAGAAATAAAAAACTCATTTTAAGAGAAAATGCAATAACTTCCATTTTAATTATATAGCATGTGGTGACAGAAATCGTACTCTACAGCAATGTAGGCCAGTACCAGCAAAATCAACTGAAAATGTTCTTATATGAAGTTATGCTACGCCTTAGTTATTGCCAAATAGAAAACGCAAAACATACGTTTAATATTTAATCTCAGGAAAATTAGTTGGTTCACTGAATTGCTTGTTGTGTTTGTGTAGACACTAATATGTATTGTTTTACTGAGATTGAAAATGCAAAGCGATTACGTAACAAAACACTATCTCTACCAAAGCGTAATGTGTGAAGGGTGGTCTTATTCCAACCTTGTATTTAGAGACATTCTTCTTTCACGCGATGTGAAAGAAAATTAGGTAAATTTAAAATATTATCCACAACACATCATTAAAAATCTTTCAAATAATATTTTTGATTAAAATTATTTTAAACACACTTTATACATTCTTCGGTAAAAACTTTATATCTACTCATTAATATTAAGTAGATAAAAGTGAAAGCGCCCAAACATATAGAAGTATATCTAACAAAAGCAAATAAAATGAAGCGTATCGAGGGACATTTTTTAACTGTTTGCTCACTGATTTATTCATTACATTTGAAGCGTTTAAACGACCTTCTATTTGCAGGATCAACGAACTGCCTTTAGGTGCTGAATAACATAAGAGGAAGTTGCGCTGTGTGTATTTATCTGAACAGCACGTGTTTGATATGCACGTGTGTCTGTTTAGAGTATGCTTACATTATGAGGAAAGCATTGCTCAGGGCATATTTTATACTAACATCACATTCAAACCTCATGATGGACACTTTTTCTGATACGCCGTATCTTTTTTTTTCCTTTTAAACCTCTCTCGCACACGACAGCTGGAACAGAAATAGTTACACCTTATTTCGAGGTTTCCTTTATGTCACTGTCAGTACCTTGTAATTCTCTCCCTTATCTGCTCTAGTGACACGGTATGTCAGTTTTGCGCTCTTTGTTCAAATGTAGTCAAGACACTGCACCGAATTTTAATGAGTTTCACTAACATTCTTGTTTGAAGCTGTTTCTCCTCTTCGCGCCTCGACGAAGAACCATTTCTGTTATTAGTTTTCCTATTCCTGCGGAATGCATCTGATAATAACACCATTAAGCGACTATGAACATTACACAGACCGCCTTGTCCCAAAATTTCTGACACATAAGTAGAACTGCTTAAAGTACTGTGACAGCACAAGTTCTTCCTTGTCTCATTTCTTACTTTTCTACCCACCCAGCATATCATGCAGAGCAAATGCTAATGAGATTCTGTGTCGTTGTTAGTAAAGCAAGGTTATCACCCAAGCTAGCATGCACAATACTATTTTGAAATTTTCTATATCTCTATACATTATTTTTAAATAGGAAAGAGGGCAACAAATTGTTTACTAGAACATGTTGACTTACAGACCAGAGGACCTTTATTTACCATTCAGTAAGTTTAAATTCTATTCCAGTTTCGAATAGATGACTGATTAACGCTTTTTTTTTTTTTTCAGTTTTTTCATATTGAGAAAAGTTATACATTGAGATACATCTCAAAATCATTTTCGTAATCATTCATTCAATAGTTTTTAACATCTATAAAACTTCTGCAATCGACATCCGGTGATAGGTGCAGTTGATAGTTAATTCGCGCATAGTTTGACTGTTCATGTCCAGTCTCTTTCGCATTTTATGGACAGATTCTCTATAAATCAATAAGGCTGAATATTATGTGCTTTCTAAAGAAACATAAATAGTAAATAGAATTAATTCAGAGCGTAATAATTAAGCCTGAAAATTTTTGACTCTTAAAGTTACTTGGCCTTTACGTGAGGAGAATTGCAGAAAACATAGTTTCACACTTTAATTTATATCTAAATGTAAATACTAAACTATAATATTAATATTTTCAGGAATAATGTTAAAACAGAATTTAAAATAAAGTCTGAAGAGAAAATACATATAAATGGTAAATAAAAATTTATTAGTTACAATATCAAATTTAGAATGTGTGCATTCCTCACAAATTTCGTTATCACCAATGCATCTCCCATTGCACTAGCCATAGGTATTAGTAACAACTATATTTTATACTCATGAACTGTGAAGTATTATAAGAACAAATGTTACTTAATTTGTTTGTAAATATATTGTGTAGATATAAAGCATGCGTAGAAAGTCATTGAAAGAAGAATTTAAAATGAGCTTATGTTTTAAGCCCAGCTTATATTATTTTCTTTTGTCACTGATAGTTATATTTCGGTAGTTTCAATGAACAACTGAAATGCTAGTCATTTTCTGAATCAAAGGATTGCGCGTTGAAACACGGATAAGGTCGATGAGTTTTGTTGGGCATTAAAGTCTTAAACGCATGTCCTCCTGTCTTGTTATATAGAATTAGGGCGCGTTAAATAAATTCATAGCTGAAAAAAGAGCTCCTGGACCAAATTTCCGGGCATTTCACACCCAAGTAATACCTTAGTGTGCTACCAGATGACACTCCAGACAATGGGGCTGACTATTTGTCAATCTGACATCTGTTGGTGGTAATAGTAGCTAAATTCGAATAAATTCAGAAAAATACTGAAAGACAAGAAGTTTAGCGCCATAAAAAGAAGAAAAAGAAAGAAACTAAACGTTATTCGTTCTTCTAGTACGATAGCAATGTTTAAACCATTATAATCCTGTCTCTCGCGAGTATGAGATATGTAATTTACCACATGAATAAGTGACAGTTAAAAAGGCTGGTTGATGCAAAATGTAACTACTTATAGTCTGGCGATCAGAAGATGGCAAGAGGGGACTGAAGTGCGAGGGGGCTTGAACTGTTTATCTGCACACGTACGAGTGTATATGAGATACCCATGCTGCCACATAAATAGGACCTCTCAGACACATCTTTCATGCCCGCTGGACATCTAACTATTGGTAAGTACATAACATTGTTTATTTTATCGATACTAACTTACGTGAACATAGTAAGGAGGATAGAAAATGTTTACGTAGCACATTCCTGTCGCTTGCCTTCTTCTCATCGCCAGACTGTACACCACTCACTAATGTCAATACACCTGCTCATATGAAACCTGTATTTGAATCAACGGAGACTCATTACCAAGCAGATGATTATGTTCAGTTGCTAAATATATTGCACATTATTTTTAAAATGTTATACAACTTCGTTCTTTTTATAAAATAATGCTTTTAAATTAGAAAAACGAACTACAGAACTCTGGAACTATCTGTTTTATTGTCTGCGTCAAATGTGCATATACATATATGTTCATGCTGCTCCCTGTAATATGATCTATCACACACTGTGCATCTTGGGTAAATCTGTTGTGTGTAGTTTAGTTTGCTGGTGATACCTAGAGTCATTACATGATTGATTGAAATGACTCTAAGTGTGGAAATAACACCTAATAAACGTGCTGCAATTATATATAACATTAAGTTAGATAAATTTATAGATTCTCAAATAGCCGAAGAATGTGACTATTTATTGGTGGAGTGCAATACACCTTGTCCGTCATGCAAATACAGGTAACAACCAAGAATACCACGACCAGGATAATCTCGTAGAACTACAAAAAGGGATGAGCTGTTCACAAAGGTCTCAGAGGAAGTCACAGTTATCTAATCATTTTTTACAATCGAGGTCCAGTACTTCGTTGCGCTCAATAATAAAACAAATATTAGCAATAATAGTGTTTTAGAACTTTATTGCTATTTCATATATAAGTTTTTATTATGTGTTGTAGATCTAAAAAGCAGCAGAGTATATTTCAACATCACAGTAGTATATAACATCCTCATATTTAAGATTATTTTAAAACAAATTTTTCATTGTTTCATGACACGTGATTTAATTCTGTTACAACATTTACAACGAAATTCATTGTATAAGCAATCTTTGTAGTTTTTACACTGTCAGTCTTGATGAATTAATCAGTGAAACGTATACAACTCATTCTTTTTAGCTTCGTTTCTCTCCTAGAGGAACAGGTGCTCAACCTGTGCAAACGAACACAGTAAGTCCTGCTCTTTCAGGTTTTTAGTAGCGTTAAAAATATTCCTCTATACAGGCATTTTCCAAGGTAATGTGTAAGAAAAGCTGCGTATTCACTGCTAGAACGCTGTGACTACTCGTGAAACATGTGCAAACTCTTAGTTGGCCCGCATAAATTACTCCCGAAAATGTGCATAAATTATTTGATACTGTGGAAATGCATATTTAAAATGGAGCAGTTGCTCCCCTAATTCCCTCTTCGATTCATAATAAAATCCACAAAATTAACGACACTTGCCCATACAGTTCCTAACTAAATGTTCTACGGAGTAAACAGAATGTAAGCTGCCAGCTAACTTGGTAAAATAAATAAAGCACATCTGGAAAACTTACGAATGATTTCACTTCTAGCAAGCATAAAATGAGGTACAAAAAATAATCTTAGCAACGTATTGACATTTCGTACAATGAAAATAATATTACATCGATGCCTAGAACGTTGTGCTTCCATAGCGCTGGATGATAAAGAAATGATGAAAAGGATGATGGAAATCTGGTAAGAGCTCTTCAGAATATTCATGAGGAATATTTGCATGAGAGCTACATGATATTATTTTAAACTTAATGTTTGCATATGTATACATCACTGGCTAGGTCTCCCGCTGCAATGATACTTTTCTACATGACTGGAAAGAGCGAGTAGACTGAACTCTGAAACACATTTAACTTCTGCCTTTATTCTAACTTGCCAAACCGGTGTTGTGCTAGTGACAGCAGAGTCATGTGTTACAATCTCGCTTGCACATATTTTACGTGCTTTTCATTACTTCGGTTGTTGTTGTTGTTGTTGTTGTTGTTGTTGTTGTTGTTGTTGTTGTTGTTGTAGGTGGTCGCCTGGCGTGATAATGCCCACGGAATCCCGTGAGGGATACAATATATGACGTGGTACATGTGAATCTATTTACATCTTTGTTTACTTATTCATGTCCTTTATTCCAATCACCTCCTCCTTAAAAGACTGACGATCATCATAAAGTATTTCAGCTGGGGTACATTGGCAAGTAAATTGTACACTGGAATGATACACGAGACTTTTAAAAAATCTTCCCCAGTTATTTGTTATTATTATTGCTATAATAAGATCTTAAATCTGTTTATATGTTGTATTATAAAAGTATGACTTTTCGTTTCCTTCTAAGATAATGCTTTTCTGCATTTTAAAAGAATGAAGCTGCACTGTTATATTAACTGGATCACTTCATGCTAAAAGTTTCAGTCCTTACGACCTAGCGTTGGGAATACTACAGCACATATTATATAAAGCTGTATTTATTACATTATATATTCACATTTCCTGCATTTTACACAACTGAACCTCTTCAGTTATACCCAAAAATGTGTCATAAAATGAAAGAGGTGTATGTTAGGTTAGTTTATACTGATATTTACATTTATCATTATAAAAAGTAAACAAGTAAAAAAAGAACTAACAGCGCTAAATCCCCATGTAAAACTTTATAGTCAGCTTGCCCTTCTGAATCGACTCGCCTGTAATTTGGTAGTTAAATATTTTATGATCTTTAGACATATATGAAAGCAATTCAGAAGTGTTGTTTATTATTTTTGCCTTCAATTGAATTGTCCCTTTTAAACATGTAAATTTTGGTGAAACATTTGAATTTGGAACATCCAGAGCGAAGTATCCGAAATCTGTGTTTCAACACAGCACCAAAAAACTGGCTTGTGTTGCCAATTTAATAGCTGCCTATTGCATCCTGCTAATACCCAAATGCATTGTCCGATCTTGCGATAAAAACCAGTCATCCAACTTTCCATTTCAGAAAATCGACGTTGTTGAACATTATATATATATCTTGCTCGCTACGTTGTGGAGCCTGTATTCTTGTATATCTGTATAGTTCTGTTTAAAATGCTTAAGTTGTTTGCATCTTGAAGTATACCCATAATGTCAAATACAGTGAGATTAATTCAGTTACGGACCGAGTGACCGCAGTTCAGTTATGCAGTTCCGATACATCAGTTAAGCAGTTTTCAGTTTCACGCGCCGCGGAAGCTTCACACGCGGCAACTAAGCTTGTATAGGCGTAGCTAAGTCTATCGTGTACAAAACATCAGAGGACGTGAAAGATTTTAGACATAATAAAATACTTATATACACCGGATGCCCTAAATTCAACAAAACAAAATGCAAGGATTGTGGAGGGGTCCTAAATAAGCGTTTTGAGATTGAGAAATTTTAGTGCTTTGGTTTCTAAATTTCATGATATAGTATAAAATCTGTTAATGGTCAACACGCCACAGGAGGTTGGGAAAAAGACAGTCGCTTCCCTTGTTCAATGTACTGCTTGTATATAATGCTATGTTAAAGGCGTACTAGGTACAGCGGCGTTAGATATTATAATGGAGGAAATTCAAACCTTCTTATCTGCATGCTTTTTTTCTTATTCTTCTTTTAAAAACCGCTCTTTCACTGTAACGAATTAAGAAAAATAAATTAAAATGCGTTTAACGGTAAAGCCGTGAATAACAAAGTAATTCTAAACTCGCAAGGGTAAGCCATTACCCAAGTGTTTATCACCCTGACCTGTGATGTACATGTAGTATTGTACGTTCGGATTCATTTCAAATTTTGGAAAATGTTTCTTCCACTCTAGCCAATGATGTAGACATACTAGGTACTTAAAAGGAAAAGTAAACAGCTTTCTCCAGAGTGAAAAAACTATACCTGAATGAAACCAAATATCTAAAAAAAATAAATAAATAAATAAACAAAAATTAAGTAAACTGCATTCTTATTTTTTACCGCGGCATGAAAACTAACTAAAAGAAAATTGCAGGATTAAATTAAAAAGGCATTTTAAGTGCAAAAAAATATAACAGAGATCACCGAAGATATTGTTCTATGTGTCGCCCTGCATAATCCCTGCAAAAAGTGCACTGCGAAGAAATATCCTCGCACACTTTCCAAAAGATCTGCAGTGTTACGAAGCTCATTATAAGGAGCAAATACTGGCGCTAGTAACTGCTCATCAGCGTCACCTGAATACGCGTGCATGAGACTTTTAAATGACCCCATAAAAATCTAGGGGGTTAAGAACCGGAGAACGCGATGGTCAGTTTACAATACCATCTCTTCCAACCCATGCCCAGGAAGTACACCACTGAGATAATCTCGTTCTTCAACGATGAAATGGGGAGGAGCTCCATCGCGCTGCGTCGGATGTTCAGAGGGACGTCATCTTAAAAATAAATAAATAAAAAAACTCACACAGGCAAAACTTGGGTGACGAATTGAAAATAAACGTGCCAGTTTAACCATGTAGAAAGTAAATACGGTCCGATTATTAGATTGGACACGATGCCAATCACACGTTAATGCTAAATCTGTGCTGATAACCAGCCTCCACCACTATATGTGGCTGCTAATACTCACATACATGACTGTTCCTATATTTTAAATTTGGTCCACCTCTTCTGAACATGGCCTCGTCGGTGAAGAAGTGAGACTGTTCATGCTCCAGTTTCAAGGCCTTTTCTCTCAGAACTCCAGCCTAGGACCGAAGTCCGCTGGCCCCAATGCCTTGCACCTTAAGCAGATGATAGGGAAATTTTTCGTGCAGGACCCGATACACGCTGGACTTGTTTATATTCATGGACCTGGCAATTCCTCGGGTGCTGGTGGAAGATTGCGCCCAAACCCTGGTAAGCAACTCTTCTTCAAAGGCTGGCGTACGACGCCTTCGGTTTGCACCAGCATCTGGTCTGTGCAGTGAAAGATCCAGTTTCCCGCAAACGCCAATGGACATTTTGAAAGGTGGAGCAATAACGATGATGTCCATCTGGAAATCTATCTCTATACAGCTGTGCAGCTAAGATGCATAACCTCTTGCTTCCCTATAAATCAATTGCATATCAGTAAGCTCGGCAAATGAAAATCCGTTAGCTATTTTGGAGGAAATGTAAACAGTCTGTTGCATTTGATACACAAAGCACAAAATGACCCATTAACCACTCAGATGACTTTACTTTGCGCTGTCGCAGTATCGAACGGTAGCGAAGAAAGCCGACTGGTTACGATTTCTGTAGTTCGGATTACTTTAGGTGGACAATTTCCTTGATGAGCATGTACAAGTGTAAGCTTTTTTTCCTCTCTATCTCACTTGTGATCTTTTTAATAGAATAAATTTTACTTTTTCATAGGTTAGGTTAATTTAGTTTAGGTGTAACAAATAAGTAATAATAATAATAATAATAATAATAATAATAATAATAATAATAATAATAATAATAATAAATCTCCGTACTAATATTTTCTCGCCACTCGGGCGCTATTCCACTTTCTCCACTACCGTTCTAGGGCTTCGGCCGCAGGACAAGATCGGTTTGTAACGTCAAGTCTCAGCTGCTATATGCTAGGTACTTCGCGCATGAACAATGAATTTCGTAGCACTACTAAACTTTTATCCGTTTCGTGTATACCCTCGCTGAACGAACAATTTTACCGAAGTAGCAAAAGCAATAATTTTCAACTTCAACAATAATTTTCAACTAGTGTATTAACACTGCCTTTTACCGACTACTTGGGCAAGGCGTGAGCATTCTAAATAATATCCTAATTCACACATTTACGTTATATTGATGTATCAGCTGGGATATCCGATTTCGAAAAAGCGTCATTACTTTGAAAGTTTACAAAAGGGATCATAAGTTCCCTATCTCAAAAGGCTTATCTAGGACCCCTCCACAATCCTTACAATTTTAATGGTTGTATTCTGGGACACCTTGTGCATATATTATGTCGCATCCCGTGTTTATTTACACTATTGAAATCTTCTCCCAGTCCTGTTGAATATGAGCCGACAAAATAGCAGAATGCACCCTGAAAAATTGTTGTCATTGAGGCGTGGGCAACAATACCAAATCGACCCATAATCAATCTACAAAACCACTTCAAAATGGACATTACAACGTGAGGCCACTCGACGTCGACAACAAATCGCTTCAAAATTGGTACCCAACCTGTGGCACATAGCCGGAGCCTACTAAACAGCTTCATAATTTGGAGCCAACGTGAGGCCACAAACAAAGAGTCTCATAATTAGGCTCAAATTGTTGGGACCGACTAAACTGTTTCATAATTTGGCTCTCAGCGTGAGGCCGACTAAACAACTTCAATTGCTTCTAGCTTCTATTAAGATATATTTCATTTCTTACAAAAATTTAAAAAAGTAATTGTTAGTGATATTACCACGAATATTAATATTAACTATAGTCTTTTCCAACGCTGTTCATTGCAAATCACAGTGAAACAAACGTGGAAATTTCTGCAGCAGGGCATTGCGTTTTGGTGTCTCCTTTCCCTGCTACAATTATTAGACAATTAAAAAATACAGATGTAGGTCACAAGATCTAGAAACGGATAGTTTTAGTCCATCTCAAGACGGTAAGTATAAAGAGCTCTTTACAGTAACTGATACCAGAGATTGCATTAGTGGATGACAACAGAAACCGGTTTCAAAATATAGGAACGCCTTTAAAGATTCTAGACTTGATGAGCTTATTATTTCCCCCTCAAGTGTTTAATGGTTTTGAAACTACTGCTTTGCTAAATGCCACATATTGCGGACTTTTCATCACAGACCACGGTTATATTAACGTTTCGCAATAGTAAAAGGGAGTAGTGCTCTACTTCGACAATTCTTTTTCTACTTTGACAACTCTTGCCAATTGAGAAGCTCAAAGTGTAGAAGATACAACAGCAAAATATTTTTACATACTTTATTTTGTAAATAAAAGCAAGTAGAATTTGGATTATTCAAGTTAGTACTTTGTGAGTTCTAATGGAGATAAGTCTACGATTTTCTATGAAAAATATTTTTTTTTTAAATCATTTAAAACTTTATGTTGCACTCCAACATTTTACCACACAGAATCAAATGGCGGAATAGAAACGCAGTCTAATAGCCACAACTATACGAGAAATGTCTGTAAAGTTAATACACACATATTTTAAGCCATGCATGTAATATAAATGATAAAGAAGGTATTTAAGCTAGATAAATTAAAATTATTCGAGTAGTATTATGCTATGTTTCTCTTAACCTTACTCCGGATGTCAACAGTATCAGGTGTTCTTGTCATCTCTCATTGGATGGTGGGCACAGAACCGCTTTCGTGATAAAAAATAGTTCCTAGTTTAAAGTACTATCTTAGCGCTATACTTGAAGAATATAGGAAATGTACGTTGAGGTAAGATGAATAATAGCGTTAATGCATTCGGAGTTCATGCAATACATTACCGTGAACTAGATGGGAGGTTATTTTTCAAGTCTTGCTATATCCTAGCATGAGCACGTGGGACTTGATTTTTGCATTCACTTGTAAAGTATTCGGTTTGTTCGTTTAAATAATTCCCTCTTCTGAATTATATCTTTATTGTAAGATTACGTGTTTCCAAAACTTTATTTGCACATTTTCTTATATTCCTCACGTCTGTTAGAACTCCTCAAGCCACGCCTTAACCAATCAGAGCAGGATTAAAATATATGGAAAGAAGCCATTACAACAAATGACGTAACCAGAATTAAACGCTGCCTATGAGCAGCCAGACTTAAGATTGCCACCCACACACTGACTTCCATACCGATGTTTATGAAATTCTTGACTCTCTCGTTTTGTAAATACGTGAAGATGAGTTATTTCTTTTAGAAATTATAAAGTTATAATCAATATTCATGCATTCAAATTCAAAGATCGTTTGGAGATATAATCGCGTTTTTGCACACTTTCAAATATTGTACTGAAATTTTAAATAAATATATTAGTTTCATCCGTGTGTTATGAACATCGTGTTTAGTTATTAAGATAAAAAAGTATTACTTGCTTAGAAGAATTTTTGACAAATTGAGACTTTTGACTATTTTGACTATTAACAATAAACCCTAACTTGGAGCAAGCAGTTGAATGAAGGAATTAATATGTCCTAATGTCCTGTATTTCCCAAGCCCTGGTGCCAGTAATTTCAAGCACTTTGTTTATCATCAAAGTACTATAATAACAACTGAAATGTTGGAAATTGGTTAATTTACACTTTTGGACTGCACTATATGGGCCCTGATAAAAGTGCTAGTTGTTTATATTTAATATCAGATCAAACTAATGGTAAAAAAGTATTCAATTCAGCAGATTATTTGTTGAGCTGGTACATATAGGAAAGTTCTCCATTCCGTATTTCAATGTGAATTAAATGCTATGCTTTAATAAACAGACCCATAACAACCTTGAACCCTTTCACTCACAGTACAACGGATATTCTATTCCTATGTCCTCCAGATACTTAATAGCTTACAAAGAGAACTTGTTGAAACATCGGCAGCATTTCTTTACAAGGTAGGGCGCCAACAAATGTGCTTGGTCTGAAACAGAATCGTGAAGAACTCAATAATGGATATAGCCCAGGGATGTAGTAACAAAACGAATTTATTACGACCGTGAAGGAACTACAACTACAAGGAGAGAAAAACCAGACACTACTTATGAAAAGCAAACGCGATTTAGTTATACACCTTGTCACTCATGAGAAATTTCATGTCCCGGCCGCGCCAGCACTTCAGCTGCGCTCCTCACCTTGTTAGGTATTTGGACTGGAATCTGTTTCCTGCTGGTCTCACGGCAGTATGCATTAATTCGCGCAGATGTTTAGAACTTACCTCTAGGGATTATGCATGTTTATATCTAAACGTTATTTTTAAATACAATCAGCTCTACGTACTTGTGCGGAATTTATTAATAATTTTCCTGTTCAGTTGCCTCCCTCCAGAAATGTAGTTCCCCATACTGTGCACAAATTTCATACTAGATTATGCAAAACCAAAAATATGAGCCAAAACGTACGTAAGATTATAGTATTATATACACGTTTTGGGGAGCGGAGCTGAAATAGTGCGACATGCTTATTAACCGAATGTATACTACAGCGTGCGTGGATATGCACATATAAGACATTAATGGCAATACAAGACAATTAACATTTTTAAAACACCACTGCGTTAGATTGCTAATGCCAGCTAAGATATTTTATTTCCTATTTGCATTCTGTACTGCACTACCCATCTTAAATCAGGGTTAACATTTGAGAGTAGCTTGTTATTTTTATCACTGAGGTAATCTAAGTCTATCCAGTGATAAAATGTGAAATAGCCATTATATATGAACAAGGTAATACAGTAAGGAAGCACTAATTCATTTCTTTTGGCAAGTGAATTAGTGAAATTATAATAAATCAATGTCTTTGATATAAAAGTAGTTGTATCATAGCTTATACTTATCTGACATTCACATACTAAGGATTTTTTTTTTGAGTAGTGTTTAACGCCCGTTTTCACTACTGAGGCACCACAGGCGGTGGACACTGACGATACATGAGATGAAATGATAAATTGGGAAAGGATTTTTTTTTTTTTAAGGAAGGAAGCATTCCAGGCCTAAGTTTAGGTACCTCCCCGGCATTTGCCAGTTATGAAGACTGAGGAAAACCTGGAAAAAACCCCAGTCAGGGAGGACGGTCCTGGCGGGATTCGAACCGCAGACCTCCCGCTCACGAGTCCGTGCCTTAACGACCTCGGCCACCCGTGGCGGTCACATACTAAGGATGAGACACATGGAGGCGAAAAGACACAACTTATAAGCGCAGTTTGTTGTCAGAGCATACTTGAAAGTACAATTTCAGGCATCTGATATGCCAAGTTATGCGTTTTGTATGTGAACAGAAAAGCTGGATAACTACTTCATTATAGCAGGAGTTCCTGTCAAATTCTGCGAAAAATGTACGATACCGCATTGAAAAACAAATACATAAAAACGCATTGAGCAGAAAAGAATGCAGGGAACTATCGAATCTACATAATTATTCAAAAATTGTGCAACAGAAAGTCATTATATTGACGATAAACTAGGTATGATATAAAACTAATAGTAGCGTGACATAGAAGCGACGATTATTGCAGAATGCACTTTTCCGTTATACATGCTATTCTGTTCCATTCACTTTCTAGCCCATGCTACCTTTGTGGAAGTTAACATTTCATATCTTTTCATATCAATGCCTAAATTAGTGATTATGTAATAGTCAAATTCTGTCTAAGATAGCATTCTATTCGAAATTCTGCAATCATACCATTCAATATCGTCCTTAGAAATGCCAAAGAGGCATGAATGATAAGTGATAGGCTTGTAGATTCAGGAGTGTAGGTGATAAAATGGCTTCATAAATAGAAGGGTGGCGTCTTTATATCAAACTACAAATGTTCCTCACATTTTCCTATAAGATGCTGCCCCCTCAAAAGTAATGCTAACATACAATTCATATTCATCACCTAAGTGTGACAGAAGAGAGTGCTGGAGTATGTGCTGAAGGATGTGGTACTAACATGACTGTTCCAGCTCATTTTGTCTTTAAGAATAGTTCATATTTAACTTACAAGTAACTGAGGTAATTTTATGAAGGTAGCATACTATGTGTGGAAAAAAGTGTAATGTCATTTGGTCGTTTACGTGTTATTTGGCCAAAAAATCTACGTTGTCTTTTATGTACAATAATAAGTTAATGCGTCGGCATTCTTACATTCCGATTATAATATTGGGCAGACGTACGGAAACAAAGCAAATAATGCCCCTCGCTCTTTTCTTCTTCTTTTATAACTCGAATCCTAAAAAGCTTTATGAAAATAATTTGGGCTAGCAAACGTTATGTTTGGCATCACTGAGTTTATTTTGTCATATCGTTGATGTTAATTAAAACTAAAAAAGTGAGGTTAGTTCGTAGTATAGTTGAGCGAACAAATACATACTGAGTATCTGTAGTTAGTGCATTGTAAACTTATTAGTTAAAAATGGGGAAGTTTATGAACCACCAGAGTTCAGACATGCTACTAATTTACAGAAAAATACATCAGAACCCAATAGTAGCAGCTTGCTTATACCAAAAGAGGTACTCGCAAAACCACCACCAAATCGTCGGCCACAGTCCAACTTCTTGCGGATAAGGGAAACGTTGTGTCCAAAGGCAGGCGCATATAGAACCTCATTCCGTTACGCAGTCGGGAATTGATTTTACTGCGTAAAGGCCTCGCCACCTGCCGAGAGAAACCATGTTGCGCGGCCGCAATTCACAGAGCGCCTTCCCCCCTCTGTATTTATAGTAGTAAATAGTAATTGATAGATCTCCAATGTTTGCCATGTTATATTTTCCCCACTTTTTGTATTTTCACCGCTAATTTAAAATAAACATGATTTCTCCTATTCCTATCAAAATTGTGTGTTTTTCATTGGTCATATTTGGGCATCTTTAAAAGCTTTCTTTTGTCATTTTACATAATTTTTAATTATTTGTTTTTACCTTATCATACTTTATTCCCTTTGCATCTGTTTGCTTACAGCCGTCTCGGAGATGGATTTTGCATATCCTTGAATTGTTACTTGTAATTTATCACAATTTTATTTTCTAAAATAGTTTCACAAAATATCCAACATTCAAAGAAGGTGAGCAGGAATTCAACAGTAATAAATATGATTTATTTCAATTATGTCCCTGTAACATACACCGATGTAGAGAGGAATTTTTTCCATTACAAGTCAATGCTAAGTAACGGAAGATGCTCATTTTTATTTAAAAACTTTAAAATCCATGTGAATTCTTCTATAGTTATCTGTGACCATTCATCATGTTGTAATACTATTTTCATTGTGCATAATTCTGGGTGTTTATCTCTTGATTGATTAAATAAATTCAACATTTAATAATAAATATAAATATCTTTATTATGTTACATTTTTAAAGTATTCAATAAGACTGTAATTAAAACAAAAATAAGTTTTTAAAAATGTGTAAGAAAATTTTGCCCTTAAATGATATTGTCATATATTCACAGTTTTAGATCGTAAATGCTTGAAGATTTCTGGCATTATTTGGTCATTAATATCCGGGCTCTACTCACTGAAGTGCTCGTTCTCCGCTGTTAGCCATGCCTGACAATTTTGAAAGATTTTTGAGACCCTCGCCGCAATTCGTTATATCAAATATTGTAAACTATCTTCCGAATATTTTGATTTAGCGCCAGCACGGTTTTATTTTAGTTACAGCAATAATTCACATGAATGAAGATGTAACATTTGACTTTACATGCCCTACCGATAAATACACTAACCTAAGTAATCCAGTTAAAGACTTTGGAAGCGAAAATTTTACCGGCTTTCAGTAGTTATACAAACTCCGATTGCGTAGCGGTATAAGGGTACGGTAGAAAGTCAGGCATTCTTACACTAATATCTTTATTTCAGATTGTGCTTAATTCCAGAAGTTGAACCCAGCACAACAAAACTATTTACTAAATATACTAAAAATACTAAAAGTTCAGTCATAGTCTTATTTTAATATACTTAAAAAGTCGTAATATCTTTTTCTTTAACAGATTGTTTTATATTATTATTATTATTATTATTATTATTATTATTATTAGTGTCCAAATTTCTGTCTCATATATTGAATCGTTGAGGAAACGTTCAACTTTCCAAGTTCATTTGCATATTTGTGTTAAAATGAAGATAATTTCGTTTCTGTGCCCGGTTAAATTGAAAAAACAGTTACGTGAAATTTTCTTATAAACTCCATGCACGGGAAAATTCGGTCTCGTGTAGTTTTATGAACGGCTCGGAGCATATTTGGCTTTAAACTCCAGAGCGTGTATAACATTTTGCAGTTTAATTTATAAGCTGATAACAATATTTTAAACTATTCCTTATCATGTGTGAGGTATGTCCTCGCACAAGAGAAAAGGATAAAGAAAGAATGCTACCTTGCTCTTCTTTCCCAATCATTTCACAGCTGAAATGACTGAATTTTACACTCATATGTAGTGATGCAAATTTGCGTTTAAGACGATAAAGAAGCTTAATCCTCATTGGAGTAATGTCAATCTTTACTATAGTAATATTTCGCCATTTCAAACCGGAGACCGTAAGGTACGGAGTCGTGAACGGGGATTCTGCAGTTCGATTCCCGCCACAACAGCTCTACATGACTGAGCTTTTTTCCAGCTTTTCCTCAATCCTCATCAATAGTAAATATCGGAGAGGTACTCTAAACTTTGGTTCAGAACGTTTCCTTCCTTCCGAAAATGTTCTTTCCCAATTTATCATTTCATTTAATGTATTATCACAAGAGATGGAAAAATTCTTCGCTAACAACACATCAGCATAAGTCTGACGCAAGTTAGGGGGATGGGGTTAAGGTTTGTGACTGAAATACGGAAACCGGCTGTTGTTTACATCGGAACGCTAGGCAGAGGGATCAGGTACACTGTATGCTAAGGCAACGTCACGTGTTCCATCGCTAAATGTCTATCGCAAGTGATGGCCCAGTAAAGATAACTGGCATTAAACACTAGTAAAATATGTAACTCGGAATGAGAATATTGTTGTTGTTATAGTTCTTTAATGAGTAATCAGATAAGATTACTAGCAAAACAGGCAAAATTAATTACTCAACAATAGAAATATCTGCTTCGGGTTCGATTCCTCTTGGCCTCGTGAGGAATTATAACTTTCTTCTGACTCTCCAAAGGGACTAACATATAAATTAAGGCGTTGGCGGAGTAAGCTCATTTTCTCCATCATTAGCTTGTTTCAATCAACAACAGGAGAGTTTACGATAGACACCAAAACATGCCAAAGTCTGAAAGTAAACAAATAGTACAAAATGGTGTTATATTTTAACCTTAATGGTGTTTTTCTTTACCGTTTGTAAAAAATGCATCATATTTAATTCTTTTAACAGTTTATTACTCTTCCAAGAACAAGTTCAAGTACATATTATAGAACATATATTGTGCAAATTATGTTCAATATACTATAATGAGGATATAAAAACGGAAGAAGATACATCAATAAATTATGCAAACAGCTTCCTATTTACTCTGTACACTAAACAAGCGTTAACGGACATCATTCACCTTAGGACTTTTGAGAAAAGAAAACACTATAAGAAGCATTTATGTAAGTACATGAAATATCAAAATACTCTTATACAAAAATTGTAATAAGCATCCATCAAACATGAAACTAATTTATTTTGTGTTTCAATGCATACAAAGATCACGAGTCTACTGCCCAAAACCTAAGATCGCGGGTTCGATCCCGGCCGGGACCAATGGATTTTTTCGGGCGTAAAAATGGCTTCCTTCGGAAGAGAAGTAAAGCTGTGGGTTCCGTGTCGTACATTTACGACACGATAAAGAACCTCAAGCCTGAAAAAAGAGGCCTCTGAGCAAAATTTGTTGGCTGTTTCACCCCCGGATTTGAATGGGACGCTGATGACCTGCGATGTTAAAGAGTGTCCGTAAATAAACCCAATAAAAATGCTCAAAAAGTGTTGCAACTAGTTCTTAGTAGCTAATAAATTAATTATAACAGGGCCATTTTCAAATCCCTTATCTAAAGCAGATAACCTGATTAAAGTAAAATTCTGACGGATGTACTAATGAAAATTAGACGAAATAAATAAAATATTTTCCACTCAGGATATGAAATGCTTGTCCAGCCTATCTAAGAACTTCATAGTTTGTTAGAAAAATATTGACCACGTTTTGAAAATAGATAATACACTGCTGTTTTACAGACGCTGGAGTATAATGGGTGTTAATGAAGTATATTGCAATACTTTCGGAGATTAAGCAAAGAAACAATTTGAAATAGGAAATATGTTGTTCACGAAGAAAAATGATGGAGATATATGGTGACAAAAAATTTAAATATGACGCTGATAAGTACCTGATATAGCAAAATAAGGTATACATTTGCCTTAGAATATCTTAAATTTGCTTGCGAGTAAATCCTGATTTTCATTAGCTCAATGTCTGCGTTTTTAAGATTTACTCTTTAAATTCTCGGCTATATGACAGTACGACACTGAACAAGGTTAATCGATCATCGTGTTATGTAGCTTAGTCTAGAGGGAGCTATCCTTCCGATTGTGTGGCATAACAGATATTGCGACAGACTGGTTTTGAAGATTGTACATTCCTCTATTATTATTATTATTATTATTATTATGTTAAAGTGTGCTCATACATAAAATGTAAAAGTAGAAAATTTAACTATACTTGAACACTGATCCGCTTTTACTCGAAGGTAATATCATACCAACTGAGTCAAAGAGACATGCTCCACAATTTTCGTTTTTGAGTGGTACTATTTCGAATTAAAACTTCATGGGCACATGGTTCTTCAGAAACGCAATGCCATATGTTTGAAATGTGAACAGCACACCACAGATCTTCTATTTCAAATTATTTGTCTAATATCTGTAATTATTGTGATGTAGTTCATAAAACGTGTATGAACAAATTTGGTTATTAGCTCACAACTAATACGATATTTGAGAGGTTCCTACATTACAACAGTGTCATGTAAAAGCTAAATTCTCTGGGATATGTGCCAACTAAAGGGCATACACTGTCAAAAGCTTTTAGAGAAATAAACATGGAGCACTAAAATTTGATCATATGAAATCTTAGCCATGATGCCTTCATTTTCTTGGAGTTCTTTATATTAATTTCTCTGATGTCCTATTGTGGATACGGAGAGTGACATAGTTTATGACATGATTATTTGTATTGAACAGTACAAAAGAAGCTCAGTATTATGCATTTGTCGAGGATTTTCAATGTTGTCAATATAAAAATGATGGTAACTTGTTATTTTAAATACATCGTTTACGTAATTTAGTAAAAACTGTGTTTCTTATGAAAAATGGCAAGATACACTTTTTCTCTACATTTCACATTATGTTGCAGTGAAAAGTTTCACAGCCTTTTGATTATAATCCTTGCAATGTCTTTAAATTTTCGCAAATTCCGTGGTCACAATGTTAACATTGCAAATTCAATAATAAAGCTCTTTGTATGTGTTTTAAATAGCTATTTTTAATTACTCGCATGCGTAAGTTTTAAAGCCCTCCTTCAACTGTTTATCTTTGAATGCGAAACAAATATTTGTTGTAAAATGCCACAGTTTAGTAATGCAGAGAGTATCCTGAAATGTTACTCATTAATGGTGAAAAGCTACGTAACGGGGCTGAGGCAGAGATCTTGTCAAGAAAGGCTCCCAAAAAGATTAGCGTCATATTAACTACTGTCAGCGGATTCTGGATTCAGAAAGCGTAACATCGCATTTCGAAGGAGTTTGTCACTGAAAAAGATTAGTGTAAAAAGATTCCCGGTGTCGTAGAACCTTTTTACTGTACTTTCTCTTCAAAATTATCCCCCCCCCCTTTTAAGCTTTGGTTTTGAAAACTTTCATTTAACCTTTAATGTCTATGCAGAATGCTGTGAACAGTTGCATTCAATGATCTGATCTCAAGTTCGTGTGTTTACATAATTAATCCCAAAGTATTTATCACATGTCGGAAGAATGTGTTAAAGATCTTTGGATCGCCGTTATGCCAATTGCAGAAGCTAAGGAATCAAAGAAAAATAGTTGAAAAATAAGCATTTATCTCAGGAATAAATAACACCATGGCAAAATTTCGTTTAAACAAATATTCACAAAACAACAAAATATTTCTTATATTATGACTATGAGGAAATAAATTCTCCTTCCAACCTGTATACATATGGAAGTTTTCTACACAGTGTTCTAGAGTTCCTGACAAATTTAATTTATTAATAACATAAACATTATCGCCGATAGCAACGAATAACCTTCATAATTGCAGCCTACAAAGTTTGCGGTTGCCTTTATTGACATCTGCAATGCCGTGGTTTGTTTACTTCGTTTATCTTAAAATGGTGCAGATCCAAAGTATAGTGTTATCCAGGATTATGCGTATAAATATAGATATTATGCCAATAAGAGCAACAAATTTAATGCTAACATCAATAAGGGTTAAAAAACAAGTTTATAGAGACAGAGAATATTCAAAACCAGTGATGAAGACTCCATTTGAGCGAATTCCCGGGAGTCTATTTAAAGAGAATCCAAAAAGTCAGTACGCTGCCAATAACAGTATGCATAAAAAACCGAAATATTTCTACTTTGTTGTTGCCTTAATGAACAAGAGTAAAGTGGATCCCGATTATTTGAAGTGCATTAACTTTTAAGGCTAGTACAGCTTTCTCTTTCCAGAGAAAGTAAACAAACATAATGGATGTGTTTAGCGAAATGGAAAGAACTAGCTCAAAGGTCAACATTTGGTGTTAAGTAATGCATGATGAAATCATAGGGCCTTTATTTTTTTCCGCGAGGTTTCAGTTCAATCGAAAATTTATTTTGATAATTATAATATGCTTCCCAATGTGGCCATTTATAACCAAAATTTATTTTCGCCAAGATGATACATCTTGGCAGTACAAGTAGATCCAGTATGTTCGTGATTTTAGATTCTAAATTCCAACTGTAAATGCCTTGATGGCACTGAATGTATTCTCTGGTCCCCTCACTTTCCCGACACTAGCATAAAGGGCTCACAAATAAAGGGTCTTGACATTAGGAAACTGATGACAACAATCACAAACTACAGTATGTCACTGCAGGCATGCAACAAAACACATGGTCGGAACTTGACTACTGCTTAGAAATTCTATGACGATAGTAGTAGCAATACAATATTTTGAAATTAAAATTGTCACATTAACACTCTTACGCTGCTAAATCAACTATTGAGGAAAACCCGTTAGGAATTTATGGAATATACTGTATGTGGAGTTTCAGGACTTAAGTTTTAAGTACTTTCATTCGTTACAACTACAACAACAAATGTGTAATATCCTCGTTTTGTTTACGCTACTGGAAGCTAAAAACAATTGTTTTCCAACGTGTAATATAAAAGTACTTTTACTTAAATATTTCGGTGCTATAACCATACAGACACAGTCATATTTTAAAAAATGTTAGCTCTTCAATTTCCTAAGGTTTTTCGTACATTTTTATTCGTATATTTATTTTTGTATTTTAATTTCACGCCACACACCTTCGAGTTGAATGAAACTCTGATGGCACACATCAGTTCAGTAAATCGTTGACTCTCGAAGTTAACTAGTCTTCTAAAATAAACTGTGGAAGAACTTTATCTGAACAACTCTCTGGTAACCGCCTTAAGCAAAGTTCTTGCAAATAATTAATAAAGAGATATGATCTAGATATTGAATCCGAATTTGATCCTAGTTACGTCATTTACGATTTGCGTAACTCCATCAAAGCGGGCCACATAGACAAAGAATGAAAATGGAGTAATGTTAACATCTAGTTGATCGACAAACAACGACTGTGTACGATATAATTTCAATGAATCGAACCGTTCCCAGTTGCTTAATAACATCAGTGCCCGGTGATGCAATCACACGGCTAGCAATTTCCAACACAATAGATTGCCGCCGCTTGTAAATCACGTTCTCCATGACTATCTGGTCAGATTACATTGCACTACACACCCAAAAAGTAGAGAGCAAAGGGACCCTTCTAACAACTGCCCAAAAGAATTGGAAAATACTGCAAATACAATTAGAATGTTGAACTGCAGAGGAAATGTACGGAAATTGTAAGTACTATGCTGATTTGAGCGATAGAGATGGTATTGTAACATTAGGAATAAGTGTTTCGTTGAAAGTGAATGTTATATTCGTCAAAGGTGTTATTTCTTCCAAAAATATTCATTTAACTCGTGTGCTGTTTCCGAATATAATGTTGCAGGTTGTTGCAGTCTTTCACAAAAAAGTTGACACATAGACAACATTTTCCAAAATAATGAGTCAATTAGGAGTCTTATAAAAATCAAACTGTTCTATGGGAGTATTAAAAATACCAGACTATGATGAAGCTGATATTATAATTTGAGCTATATTTTTATTTGGTCCAGTTCTTTTCTGGTCCTCATTTATAACTAATAATGTTATTTATAGCGTGTATGTATAAAATGGATAGCATACATGTGTTTGGAAAATTGTTTACGGGCAATTGTTGTCAAAACAGTTATCATTGTAATTGTACATAGGGGAAATGATCAACTGAAACTCGCCCGGGCCCAGTTATTAATATAAACAAATTCTGTGGCCTCTAAGCTTGGGGTGAACCTGGAGCGGTTCTATACCGTGCTTCCCTGTTTGAATTCTGATGCGACATGGATTCATCACAGATTTTTGGTGGTGTTTTTGCGGAAAGCTGGAAAATGGGGCTTGTGGCGCTGTAGAATTCATTCATCCTCACAAGAGAGGACACATAAGCGTCCAAATAGGCTGACCTACTTCAACGTTTGCTTCCATTCTCTTTTCTCTACTCCCTTCAATTCGCGACAAAAACAATGATAGAAACATAAGCGTAGATACATCAAACTGCATTGACTCGATTCATAGTCGAGTAGGAGGCTGTTAATTAATGACATTGTATATTAAAAATCTGGTAGACTGACTGCAATTATTACCAAAAGCAAACAACTAAAGGTATTCTATCCGAGATTGAACAAATATAGCAACACGCTACGCTTGTTACAAATTACTTTCCTTACAATGACTCCACTTATTTGCACTTATAATGTTTTATTCTTAACAAGAAAAGAACGTTGTTTAAAAGTATCAACCCTTTCATTTTGGTGACAGAATACTTTATATTATTCCGGGAAAGTTGCATACTTTATTCCTGTAGAGGATATCAGTGACTTTTCTGTTGGTTTATTTAGGAAGTTAAGAACAACTTTAAAATACGCTACATCTGTCTGGCGACATCCCTAAAATTTCTCTACTATGATAAATTATTCCTCAAGAGGCTACTCTAATGCTAAGAGTACTTATGACACAGGTTTATAGTTTATAAACATCAATTATATTAAGGATTAACTTTTACAGAAAGTGTTCTTTCACACTAGCCGTGTGAAGGACATAAGTTGGAAATGAAATGAAGAATAATGCAAATCATCATATCGAAACATTGACGTGTTACAGCGCCCACCCCGGGCATGGGCTCCCTCTTGAAAAATGATCAGTTTGCCGACCCGCACAACAAGTTCTTTGCGATATCAGGTTCTTTTGTTTTTTGTTTTATTTTTTTAATCATTCTGTAGAAAACAGTGCCTCACATTAATGGTAGAGAACTTTCTTATACCTGCTCTTGACTTGCTTAATCTTGCAATTACCCAACAAAATCCCCTCCCGCTAAATTGAGGTGAACCATCTCTGAATAGTGCTTGCAACTTTATATATCATCCGCATTCATTAAAGCAGAACATGCTCCATTTCGATTAATGTAATTACAGGTGCACTTAAATACAAATTATATCCTCTAGTGGTGCACAAATATACACATTTTTAAAACAAACAGGATTTCACTCACCGCTAATTGAAGTAATTTTCCGATCCGGTTTTTTCACTTACCTGAAAAACAAGAACAAAATTAGCCATTAGCATGTGTAGAAGCAAAAATAATCTGCTTGAACAATGAATTATTTTGTATTCTTAAAGCCCAATATCAGCTGCCAAACCTGCCGGAGGATGAACAGAAATAATGATCACGCAAATTAGTCCTAAACTTCGGCAACTTATTCTGAAGCTAATCTCGATGACTTGGCACCCTGCCACAAAAAGCATAAACGTCCTCATTTAGCAAGTTGCTAGAGAATAAGAAAAGCACAGTAGCCCAAACGGGCCAGACATCTAACGTGTAACTTCCGCCTTGGGGTTGAAAAGACATCTACGAAACATGAAGCATTTGCACCGAAACCAACTTATTTCATTAATCACGTTTTTAAAATGCAGAAAGCTTTACAGCAGCTATCATAACCTCAAATATTCCGGCAACACGTTAGCTGAAAGAAGTTTCTTCCTGCTGAGAATGAAAAATATTTATGGCGTTTGACTCGAGTAAAAAACAAACATATTATAAATCAAAGTGGAAGAAAAGTCTAAAATTTTCTCTCGGGTTGTTAACTAGCTAAGGGTCTTGTAATTGAATAACAAAGCTAAAACTAATGTGAGATTGTAGCCCTTCATGGATGTTTTTTGTTCAATAATCTTTTGTTCTGAAAGCCTTTAATCTTCCGCCAACTGCCAAGATCTTTCTAGACGATGAATAAAATGATGATGGAAATTGGTCTATTTCCTTAGTGTCTAATATTATCTGTATTCACCTTTTCAGAATAAGTGAGAACTGCGGGGAAAAAATTTACCAAATAACATGTATCGACCGGTGCCTGCCAATAGACTAGCTTCTGAGTCGTGGTAATGGACCAATCTGAATTAGGAACTTTTAGAAAGCAAATTTTCAATAAAATATTAAAGGTAAATTGTATCTGCACATAAAAGGAAAGACGTATTGTATGGATAAGATTTCGTTTTTCTAGGTTTTTAGCGCTACCCGAGTTCCAATCTCGGTGATGCTAAATGACATTTCTGGTCACAAAGTTGGGAATTTTTGTTTACTTCCATAGGAGTTCTTCCACTTTCTTAACCGCACACTTTACACGTTCATTTGCTTAAGTTTTAATGACTGCCTGTCTTTCCGGTGAAGACCATCATATCTACCGGCTCTTTAGTTCAGATGAGGTGCAATTCTTAACTTTTAAACTTTGGACAATCTTGTCTTTGAGTCCCTGAGCTTTTTGACACTCAAATCCTGAACTGGGCGAGGTCCAAATGTTCCCACAGAGCTGGGTCCTACCCCTGTCAGTTTTCCGAGGCAATGAGGTGGCTAACGGCTGGTAGATGGGACTCATGACGCTACGGGATTCATTCTTCATCACATTTAGCTCCGTACAGGCTGGCACGCTTCAACAGTCGCTCTCCACTACTCATCCTTAAAAACAGATTGAGTACAGTCGTTTGGGAAAACGACTATTTTATATAAAGAAGATAAAAATAAATATGTATGACCATTTTTATCAATTACTCTGAGGTCTATGCTTTCTTTTATTATATTTATGATTCATTGTGTTCATGGAGAATATTTAATTCGTTTGTCTATTGCTATTGTGTTAGCAAAAATAGGTTTACAGTTAGAAATGTTAGCCCAAGCTGAAAGACCGTATTGCCACTAATATTGAAATAATCTAATGGTACTTATCACAAGGAATACTTCAAATTCGTTAGTTGAATGAACAATAAAAATATTAAAGATATACAAAACTTTAGTGTTGGCAAATATTTCAGAATTGGTATGATCATAGTGTACTAATTCATTTGGTTGCTAATATTAACTGATTAATTTTTATTAAATCTGTAAGTATATATTCTGCTTGAAAATAAATTATTCATTTTGTTTTCAGTAAAATATAAATTCTAACATAATATTCAGTGGATGACAACATATTAACGATGAAAACAATTTAATGGCGTAATTGTTACAATTGTAACTTTATGCAACTGGTATCATAATGTACCATTTTATTGACGATTATTACCTACAATAAACACTATTTATAATTATGGCATACAAAAAATAATTTTATACACGACTTCGTACACTGGGGAAAACCTAGGATGAAAACTCCGCCAGAAATTCACAATTCACAATCTGCATTTCGTATGACCTAGAAACCCTTGATAGATATATTATGAATAATCGAGTGATTCCGATATCTAAATGAACACAAACTCCTAACTGTTCATACCATATCATAAAAAGAAAACTTCATTCAGATGAGATTAATTCAAAATTCTCTAATACCATCTAATAATTAATTTATAAATGGCTGAATAACCGGGCCATTTTTAATAAATACGTAGCATTCAGTTACGGATAATCCTTGGAGTTTTCGTTTCCAAAAAAAATCATTAGGAGTAGAAAATAGTTAATCCTTCTACTAAAAATATTGTAAAATAACCTGTCAGGAAACTTTAAAATCATGTTACGGACTTCAAAATCAAATTTACGGCTGTATTATATATTATTAAAGATGAAAGCATTTTAAAAGGGAACATCAGACGATTGCTCTAGTTGTGAAACACACGACACATGTGAATAACACTGATACTTCCAGAATTTCTCAAAAGTAATCCCAAGAAAAGTTATGGTTATAAGTTTATTATTATAAGTGGAATAATTTATGAAACGTGGAGTAATATTTATGCAGTACAGAAGGTTTGAGAACGGATGCATATGTTCTGTCACAATCAACCGCACTTCGGTGGCTCAAAGCGTTCACATAAGGTCAGGTTTTAACAATACTGGGCGGTCCAGGTGCTCCACTGCAGTGAACAAGGCCATGATAAACACAGTTGCCGCCATTGCTCCGAGAGGTCGACAAATTATAGTGAATAGACTGGCAGAAATGTTACAGATTTTCGAAGAAGTTGTGCGTACACCATGCTGCACGATCGCTTACACATTATGCGTGTGTTTGCTAGACGGGTGCTGAGACTGCTGATGCCTACACAGAAGATGGTGCGATTGGGCATTTGTCGGGAGCTTCAGCGCCTGTTAGTTGAATATGGCGAAGCATAACCGCATTCCATCATTACAGATGATGAGACTTGGATTCAACATTATTCTCCATAAAGCAAACAGGTAAGCTCAATCTGGAAATCACCCAGATTTCCGACACCAAAAGGACCAAGGATGTGCGATCGACAGGAAAAGAATGTTGAATTGGTTCTTCGGCTGTGATGAAATGATTTATCAATATGAAGTCCCCCTCGCAAATAATGAGTATTAAAAGACTGTTTTGAGCATCCTGGCCGGACACAATCGACGAAAACGTCCTGAGCTGTATCATTTTGGTTGGCACTTTCACAATGACAATGCACGCCTTCATGTTTGCAACATGTTGCTCAACTTTTCACCAAGAAAAAAAAGCTACAATGTGTACTCCACACTCCACACATTCAGGTCCTAGCCTTGTGTAACTTTTTCTTTTTACTATTCCCTCGTCTCAAAATCAAGCTGCGAGGTAGCGTTTTGGTTCATCAACGATTGTCGTGAAGCAAGCGGAGGCCGTTCTTAAAACAACATAAAAAAGTATCTCCAGTACGTCTTCAGGACTGGCAGACACATTGGTTGATTGATTCGTTTTATTTAAGGACGCTCTCTAACATCTCAGGTCATCAGCGTCCCATTCTAATCAGGGCGTGAAACTGCCGACTAATTTTGCTCAAAAGCCTCTTCTTTCAGGCTTGAGGTTCTTTGTCATGCCGTAAATGTACGATACGGGACCCACAGCTTTACTTCCCTTCCGAAGGAAGCCATACTTAAAAATTTTACGCTCGAAAAATCCTGACCGGGTTCGAACCCGCAACCTTGGGTTTAGAAGGCAAGTATGGTTACCACTGCACCACCAGGACATATTGAGCAAAGTGCATGCAACTCAATGGGAACTACTATTAACCATGACTCTTATCTAATGTACTTTCGCAAGTAAAAAATTCTACAACATTTATTGGTTAACCCTCGTATGATAAACGGGAAATTAGTATTAAAAAAAAGCAGTTTCTAAAGGTACCAGTGTCAAACTACTGTACATAAATTCTACCAAAATGTTTTACTGTATTAGTCTTTGAAAAACTCATATTTTGAGCAGCTCGATTTTTAAAATGTGCATCTTTTATACGTAGTTCTAGTTCTACTATCCACATTCAACCCACTTACCCAGTAAAAGTATTTTAATTAATGTTCAACATATTCACAACTAAAATGCAAGAAATGCACAAGAGAATAGTTATAAGCTACTAATAGTTTGAAAAAAAATAACTTGAATTAGTCAGATGAGGAAATCACTTTTTTTGAAAATAGCAATGAAACAGTACATTTTTAATAATATCTAAAGGTTATAATATTTTCGATTTTATGTTATAACTTATTTTATGGGTAAGGAAAGTCACGTTACATGACAAAAACAGTAAACTGGATGTTTTATATATCCTATGCAACTATCTTTGGTAAATTCAATTTTCTCTCTCTCATTTTTAATAATAATTTCTCGGCCCTCAGAAGGTATCTCAGTGCCGATCCTCTTAGAACTCTTAGCTCAATACCACTTTTCATAGACGTTATGCCTCCCAAATGCACTTTTAAACGTATGAATATATGATGTGAAAAAGCTTTCTGTTCTTCTGGCCTTGCTACCATCACCAAACTACCATATATATATATATAAATTCCCGAATAGTGTTACTGAAACAATGTGTCTAAGCTGTGTTCAAAGAGATGGACTTGCACAAAATTCATTAACATCCTTAAATTTTGGAATCATACATTGTTGCTAAACATTTATGGAGTATTTCTAAGGTTTTTTTAGCTGAATTACCACGAGCAAAATAATTCATATTGTTGAAATTTAATTTTTTTCGTATGTTAAAATGTGAATTATAAGGCGTGTCTCTTTAACAGTTATCTTATTAGTTCTATTCACTACAATTCTAATACCTATTGTACGCAATTAGTATTCAACTGAAGAATGAATGCCTGAATAACTACACATAGAAGAGATAGCCTGTTCGGTTATTTAATCCTCATATAACATCTTTGTTATTAGATAGCAAAAAACAGAGTATATTTCATATTTTACCCCTCTTATCATGGAATAATCGAATGAACTAAACCTCAACAAGTGACAGAAAATGTTTCAATATTCAAACACTTCCACAATATGTAGTATTTCTTCCATTTTTCGTTTTCCCAGTTATGTTAATATTTGTTGTTTATGCTTTTTTGTAGTGTTATCATTTAGGCAAATATTTTACGCAATTTGATTTATATTCTTTGGAGAATATAATTACAGAGAATAAAAGGAAATAACCCTTTCTCACTCCAACCCTTCCCTTCTTATGCATTTCTAATGGATAAATGATAAGATAAGAGTTTATTGCAAAGCTCACCTTCAGAGATTTTGTCGCCATACATGTTGTGTTTAACAATTATCATTACAAAATGTTAAATGTTAATACATGTCAATTTCCTAGATAAATTTAATCCAGCAAACATAAGTAGCTTAAAGTCCATCCATTCATAAAATGCATAACGTAGCTTTTTGTCCTTTAAACATGTTCTAACAGGAGGTACAACTTCCTACCTGAAATTATCGAAAAATGCTTATTATATATTTTGCGAAAGCGACTATAAATTTAATGAATTTCACAAAGTGTTACAATGTGATATTATACTTTAAGAAAAACATACTTGTATTTTTTCCCTTGGTGTCTTGTTACGTTTGACACCTATACATCTGAAAGAATAACACTGTTGCAAAATACACTGGACAAGCCATAGCTGTACTCATGAAAAAATCAATACCAAACTCCACATGAGCCATAACAAACAAACAAACAGAATATAATCATGTTTCAAGAGCCACAATAGCATCCCACATTCACACTTGTCTTCCTATTTCATATGAAGAAGGGAAAAGGGCTGCAGAAAAAAAAAACAGTCAAACCTAGCCTCTCTAATGGTCGATCCTTACCTGCCCTTGTCACAGAGGAGGGTTTCTTTTTAAGTGGTGCGCCAGATTGTATGGATATGTCAATATTTTAGAAGTGAATTCCCGACACGGAAATGTGCCATTGTGTTCAGATGGGGAAGACATTTAGGTGTGGAGGTAAGGAACAGTATGGGGACGGTATGCGCCATAGGGGTTCTGGTTATACTGCATTCTTTCACACTTCATATGTTCTTGCTCCACGGGTGTGAATCTTTCACATTGTGGCTTTTATTTCTCGGTTCTCATAGACCACCAGATAAGACTTCGGTTTCAAACCTATGTTGGTTTTTTATTAGTTTTCGTGTCATTCCTTTATTTTGAAAGCAAATACAAGCGAGCGGTTGCCCTCACTCTTCCGTATAGAGGTGACAACGAAAGAGAATTTAAAATATTGAGGGAATGCCGTCACCAAGCAATGTGATACATTGCGAGTTCTCAAACTTCCCCCAAGCTTTACTCCCTCAAGACTGTCTCAGCTCTGAGGGGTCTTTAGATTCAAATATATGTTAAGTCTCTGCAATAAATCTAAAGTTGGGAACCCTTTTTCTGTTAGGGCCTTTTATACTTCAGCTTTCCAACAAAAACTTCTTTTGCAAAGCAATGTTTCAGTTTGGAGTGCTCATCTTCGGGAAAGATTCCTAACTTTGTTTAATTATAACAAAACTAACTGGATTTTAAACGTGTTTAATTCTGAACGGAACAGCTTGAATCTTTCCATGAGTATTGAAAATGAATATGCTTTGCTAGATGCAAAATTCGTTACGTTATTGACAAGTTTTCGAAATAGTACGCTTTACTTATGAATGCATTACAATTATTTGCCATTTTATAACAAAACTAATCCTCCGAATATGTAATTCGGATACAAATAATCCAAACAATTTGCAAGTTTCCTCTTAACACTTAAAGTTATAAAAATAATTGTTTATAATCATTGTATGTTTTTATGATAATAACACTATTTCAGAGTTAAAATAAGCTCATAACCCTCCGTTGGGCCCAATACTTATTTTTACACGATCGAGCGTGATGTCTCTGAAAGGTACCAGCGACATTTATGGTTCTGTGGTGTCCGAAAATGGTTCTTCGTGTAATAATGTGGATTTTTTCCCTTGGTGGTGAACGGAAGGCAGGAAGCCCGCAGCTATAATTGTCAGTACTAACACTCAGACACTTAAAATGTACATTTACTCCCACCATTATCGAGAAAGAAGATGCTGGTATTGCCTCTTACCATTTTTCATGCTTATGAAATTAACTGTTATCCTCTGCACCTCACTCTGAGGAATAACAGAAATTTCTTCACGAAAGATATTTTTCAGTTCATTTAATGTATATAAGTTTGTCTTGTACACTTTTTCCTTTAATACTCCCAGAAATAAAAATCGGGGAGCCGAGGGGGTAATATGTTGTTATTGATACCGTCGAATGTTTCCTAAATTGCATGCGTTACAAAGTCCTGTTGGAAAGCCGCGAAACTAAGTTTCCCTCACTGTTAATTCGCGGAAGAATGTTGCAGAATATTCTGCTCATACTTATTAATATTAATATTTTTTTTAAAAAGATAGGGCCTGTTATTCACTCGCCGCTAATAACGCAACACACTCATACCTTTCGAACATGCAGGGGTTCTTCATGGAGCAGTTTAGGTTTTTACAAACATCCAGTATAGGTGGTTTTGTGAATTAACGTACATTCACGCGTAAAGAAAATTAGAATACGGTAAATTTATGACATGCACATTATTGAAAATCCACTTACAAAATCTACCACTGGATGTACTTGCACTACGGTAATTTTATAGGGTACAGTAGTTTGTAGCCGTTTAAACAGAGGAACAGGAAGTTCCCGTTTGCTGAGAAAGACGTTCAAGCGATTTTTAGGGGAACATTCTAGAGCATGTTATCTAACGTTTCTTCTGTGCATAATGTTCGTAAATGTGTATTTTTTTTATCAAGAATACTTCCCGTTTCACGAAATTTACATACTAATCTGTGAATCAAACTTTGACTTGGAAGTTGAATATCTTGAAACAATCTCCGAACACTATGAGGCAATTTTGTATGCATACGAATTGTAGCTATACACTTTCAGTGACAAAAATATCTGAGTTGAGTCATATTAACGTATTTTAATACAGTGTACTAATTGCACCTCCTAATGAATACTTAATACACTGTCACACTATACACAAGAACACGTCCTTACTTTCCTAGTGTAAAACTCGTATTGACCTCCCCTCCAGCTTTCCGGCCGGCTTCTATACTTGAGAACAAGCTGAGAACTATAGAGCTCGGTCAACTACGGTTAACTGCTCTTGGAGCGGTCCCGTGAAAAAAATCATTCAATACTTTTATTATTATTATTTTAATATTTGTCCATTTTGTAGTATTCCTTGTTTTATTTCTAAAAACAATACTACACATATATATATATATATATATATATATATATATATATATATATTGAAATGACAAGTGCTGATATTGCAGGAAATAAATTATTACTACTCATGCACTACAAGGAAAAGAAAAGTAGCATTATATTGCATAATATAGAAGTAAATAAGCATTGTGAGGTATTTTAAAAGTTTCATGAATTTATTTAATTTTCTCGTAGTTCTGAGATCATAAATCTAAGGCACATTTTGTTAAATATACAATTGTTTACAGCAAGAAGGACATATTTGCAAGAAAGTGCCGAGAATGTACAGTGACTCTTTTTAGCTACACAGACCAAAAGTTATTTCATTACGGGCTTATACAGAAATTTGCAGCTCATTGTAATAACGTTATAATCCCGGGACTTTTTGTACGTCATTTAGATTGAATATTTCTCATTTTTGTGACACGCATACACGAGAATGTGGTTGACAGCAATGAAGAATATAAAAACAATGAGATACATGAGGGGACGCAATGTCTCTCTCAGATAATTTCGCTTGGCAAATAAACAAAAAATCTATAATGAGTAATGAGGTGCTACAATGAGTTTCAAGAAGCTAATATGGGTTGGAACAATTTCGCATTTACAGTTACGTGAGTACGCTGAAAAAATGTAGGAAAGTTGTCTCTCGGAGAAACGGAATGTCAAATATTTTAATAAAAAAATTCGTTTTAGGGTTAATATATTTTTTTCTCATAATTTAATAAAAAGCATGCCTATCTGTACACATAATCAGATTCGAATATTATAGCCTAAGGAAACCGCAATTGAAAATTAGTACTGCATCTGATTTTATAATATTGCACATTTACATTCCAGGTCATTAAATTGTTGATTTTTAAGGAGAAATACATTAAAAGGTTTAATAACTCGATAGTAGTAAATTTACTTGTTACAGTTGAATTGACATTTTAAACTGTTTTGACAATATAGCTCTCAGAATTTTTTTGGTTGGAAAGAAATAAAGATGTATTTATTCAATCATTTGAAATCACTGGCAGTTTCCAAATTAAAACGTTATTAGCACAGAATTAAACATTTTACATAATACTTTCCACACATTAAATTGTCATTTAACTGGCAAGTGCAGTGTTTTCTGGTCTCTGGGTGTCTTCTGGTAACAGCTTCTCTACAAGGACAATCCTTTCTAAGTATACCGGCGGCATTTTAACTGCACAAGAACTTTTGGTTTTTACAGAAACTGTTTTCATCTCTTTCTAGGATCTTTAATCCTTACTTGTACATTATTGCTACCAGCCTTTTGTGTTGCTTTCCATTCTTCCCATCCTTTTATTTTGCATATTATTTTCTTTCCCCGTTCTTCCCCTGAGCATTCGTAGCAGCTTTTCTCACACCTCTGACAAAGATTTTATTGTTGCTATTGTTGGGGATGTCTGTCTGGCATAAGTTAGATGTAGATAGCGTTTTCATTTTCTGATCACGTTCTTGCAGTTTTCAGGGTGGAGAACATTTTCACGTCTGAAAGATTTGGTCAAAGTAGGGGAGAAAAGCGTGGGGTAAAGGGAAGAAAGCAGCACGCCATAAGAAGAGATAAAAATGATTGCATGAGAAGGGACAAAATAAAGAACGATGCAGAACATTCGTGCTTGGAATTTAAGGGTTCTAGCACTGCCTGCAATCTCTATATTCTCGTCATTTCCACATAATTCAGTCAAATGTAGGTATTTATTTAACACGCAATTTAGCCTAGCTGAAAGATGTTGCATTCTTTCTTACTGTTCTTCTTTTTTTTTTTTATCAAGCTTACTTTTGCTTTCTCCTAGCATTGCAGCTAGTGGCTAGACGCCATTTTCTGTACTTGCACATTTTTTAGTATTAGACTCTTGTGATTGATTTAGGATACCCGTTTTTCATACAACCTTAAACGTTTGGCACTATCGTGAATACTTTGCTTACACTCTGTGAGTGCAGTTGTGTAAGCATACAATTTATTAAATGTCTAGCACAAATTATGTACTCTTCTTAACTATTAAACATTTAAATATGAGAAGGACTGCTGTCCAATAAAACTTTACAGAATACAAGTGTTTAGAAAATGCAGAAAGGAAGTTTATAATAAATTAGAAAAGTGCTTTAAAACTTTAGCGCCGAGCGGGAGTGGCCTAGGCGGTAACGTTTGGAACTCGCTTGCGGGAGGTGTCGGGTTTAAATTCCTTGGGGTCACCCATCCTGACCTTTTTATTTTTTATCGCGATTTCTTCTAGTCACTTAGGCGAATGTTGAGATCGATATTTACTTTCAACAATTTTTCTGCTCTCGAATTTTCTTTCATTTCATCCCGTTGGTTCTGTTACAGAATCGAACGTGCTAGGAGAAGTGAGCTGGTGTTATATGCGGTGTAACGCAGGCTTGCGCTTTGGAAAGGTTTCTATTTCGGCATCTGGAATAAAAGCGGTCCTTCTAAGGGGCTCAAACTTCCTAAACGGAGAGGACCACCGGTGTCGAGGTGTTCAAACTGGAAACATTAGGACACATTCTATGTCCGCAACCACCACTTCTGGATTCTGGCTGCTCAGTGTCTCCTTTACCTCATCTCTTCCTCCCGGAGGTGTTCCCATTGGGGCATAGGCACAAACCGCCAGCCGTTGAGCAAAGCCGAAGTAGCCGAAATGCCTCCTCCTTCTCTAACAATCCAATCCAAGAACTGTAACTATAAAATATAACGCTTCAGTTTAAAATATGTTATAATCGTAACAATGTATACTAGATTTATTGCATTACAAATATTTTATAATAGCATTTATTACTTTTTAGAAATTAAAACTTTATTTTTTAAAAAAGTAATTTTATATATTTCAAGCAAATTGTCTTGCAGGGTATGCTAACACGTGGTTTAAGAACCGACCTTGGACAATAGCAAAAAGGCAAGTTCCTTTCATACATGTTAACACCAATTTTGAAGCTATGGAATAGTGTTTTGATTCGATAATGCGCTTAAATATTTCTTTGGGCCGTCTACTTCAAAAGCAAATCTTCGCCTTTCAAGATTAACAAAGTAAATAAACGATAGATAGCTGTCTTCAGAAAATTAAAAATCCAAAATATGAGCTTCTACCTGAAAGCAACAATTTAATTGGACGTTGGGAATCACCCTTACTCAGAAAATTCATAACGGTGGATTCCAATAAATCCTCTAGATTATGCAATTTCAAACTTAAGATGAAACATTCTTATAAATTTCTGTTTGCGGAGTCGTAACTTTATTCTGTCAAAAAATAGGGCTTTATTTAATTTGACTTTATACAATCACTATCGATCTTATTCAACGTCTCATCTAAGATAGAGCAACACGGTTTATTGTTACAGTACTGATATTCCATTGTTTATTAATCTACAATTCTTATTCAAAAATCATGTAAATGTCTCAACCTTATAAACAGTATCATCCATAAGTGGGCTACTTATTTTCTCATGGGAACACATCATAAGAGACCATGGATGCCCCTCTATTCCAGATCATAACACCATCTGGCAATACGGAATTTCAGAGTGACTCACCTGTCAATATCAACTGAGAAATTAGGCAGCTGCTATACAAGAAAGCAAAAGAAAACGTACTTGAGGTAAAAACGAAAATATGACTCAAACAGTCAGATTTAATAGATACCGAAGTTCCCAGATAACATGTTAAAGCAGTTAATTCAAACAAACTATGTTTGTTTGAATTAAAACTACATTGAAAAACTACAATTATGATGCGTGTTTTAGTTTTAGAGTTTACCCTGTTGATCTTTGATCTCAAGAATGTAGCACGGATATTCCAGTGAGCTATAAATAAATAAAATTATTCTACACAAGCCTAATGAACCTGGAGTTGTCCAGCATGAGTATTATAAATATAGCATTATTTGGATTTACTGCAGTCCTTTTTATTTTCTTTCCCCCCGCTTCTCGAGTCTCAGGATCTCTAATATACTTAAACAAATACGTCTTCAGTCACGTTCCTATCGGCTTCTTTGGATTTTAAACCTCCTTGGTCATATGCTTGACCCCTTTCTCACCGCATACAATTCTTTATACACGGTGAGAGTAGTTTAAAAGTCCCTCAACAAAGGTCGGTCGACCAGCGGACCAACCCACTTCCAATTACTGAGATTTCCCATGCGGCAAGCGCGGCGCCGTTCTCTCCTCCAGTCTGCTGCGTACGGGATTTTCACAGAGTCGGGCAGCTGTGTTGTGCAGTCGAGAGTGAGGTTTCATTAAATAGTGCACTTGTTTTGCGAAATGGTGAGATAGCCTCGTCGTATATTCATTTTTAGGTACAAAAAGTCGTGTGGCAGAAGGAATCCAGGCATTTGGAGTAAATTTCTAGGCAGTCCGATTCCAACACGAAAGAATTAAAATATGTAGAGTAATTTATTCAAACAGGTTCTGTGACTGACTGAGGAAAAAAATCAAAGCCGTCATTTACTCGCAGAAAAAAAAACTCGATGAAATAAGAGCTTCCATTAAAGACTTCCTCGTTCGCCAGATCATACGATTTGTAGTTATCACCCTTGACATTGAAAAATAGAGTATATTACTAACCTTCACACACTGGAATAACTTAAAACAAACATTTGGAACAAGTTAGGTCCATTAGTGATGGCAAACTGCTCTGCGTCAGTGATAAATTTTTAAGATGTGGATTGTTTGTTAGGAAATATGAGCAAAATTTCAGTACCTACAGGTGGGTATAGTATTCTGTTATTTAATATGTTGTACCTAAATTTTAAAATGGTGAAATGCTTGAGCGCTGTTAGTCTACGCAAGAAAATACCTCGGTAACGCGGGGTCCAGCCGTCGATCGTCGACAATTTTAAACTGTTTTTACTGCATTTCCAAACCAACTTCATCAATGATATAGATACATTTTTCGGATCATCAACTACCAAAGACAGTTCATGTAGTGCGCAGCTTTATCATAGTCTTTCCAAGATTTTTCTAATGGCTCCAGGAGCAAAGTCCATTATCAAGTAACTTGAACTGCAACAATGTTACGAAAAGTCTGCAAATGTTATGCTATTTGCACCTTCTAAAGTACCCACTCAATCACTATTAGCAGTTGATGTTTAATGCAATAACACAAATAGTTAACAAAAACCAAAACATCAAGCAATATATGAGAGTATGAAGAAAATAAATTGTAATTGTGTCCAGTCCTTTAGATTCTTCTCATGTAACTCAACCCAACTAAACTACAGCACGTTTGACAGAGAATTATTAGTCGTTTATGCAGCAGCTAAAATATTACTGCCACATGTTAGAGGAGCCCAACCCAATTCTACATGCTGATCGTAAAATTCTAATATACACAAAACATAAATCTGATGATGCAACTCGTCGTCAATGCGACAGTTGAACGTAATACTTCATTTTATTACATACATACGTTACATATGTGTTCAATTGATCATCCAGCACCATAGCAAATTCTTTCTTAGAATAGAATCAAGAAGGTATCTGATACCATGGATTTGGTTTCCGCGATTGTTTCTGCTGGTAACCTTGCATTTTGTCTGGGATGAGGTCATCCAGAAGTGTCATATAAGAGCTCCAGAACTTGCCTGGAATGCTTAAAGACAAAACGTAAAAATGGTACATAATATCTTCGTTGTATGTAGCTGTCTAAATATATTTTTCATATTTGTATTTGCATATTGTCAGACCTTTGCCTCCCCAACAAAAATGCAAATATTATTAATTTAAGAACCACTGACTACTACAAATCGTGACCAACAGTTATTTCTCATAAGTAGAGTCCAGATTTTGTGTAATACCAAATTTAAAAATATATACTTAAATATATGAGCAAAGTTGTTAGAGATGTTGATAAATGTGTAATACATGTAAAGTCAAAGATTTAATTCCTTTATTAGCTAAAGGTTAACATTATTAGAAAAGATATTACCTTTTTAATTTTCTTCAAATTATAACTAGTGGAACTGAGACATTTGTACATGTAATTTCAAAATAATCTGTTACCAACTAACCACTTCTGCTATCAGAATGAGTGCAAAAGTACTGAAAGACAGGTGTCAGGCAATACAAAGTGAGAAAATTTGAGTATTCGGAATTCTTTTCTAGTACAGCTTACATTTCAACGGGATCTGCACGACCCCTCTCACGTAAATTTCCATTATTCCCGTAGCTTCTTGAAGATGCATACCTAAGTCTACAGTTTCTTGATAATATCCGGTAGCCAACTAAAATGGCATGTGATGTATGAAACTAAACAGAACACTTGACGGTTTAACGTCGACATGGATTCACTCACAAACTCTGCAGAATCAGAAAAACAATTTTCCGTCTGACTTAGCAACTTCTAAAGAGCTTGCTGTAGAAAAGCACAACTTTAATCCAGGCTGCTTACCTTGTAATCACAGGTTGTGGAGGCAGAGACATGTATGTACCTGCTGCTTGTAACACTGTGCACTATAGGGAGATTTAAAATAATAACTTTTTCATTGGTGATATCAGTCTATTTACTTCCTGGATTTGATTACAGTCGCAAAACATGAGCCCGGCATGTAAAACTCACTAATTTCATGTAAATTATTTCGTTACCAATATAATGTATTTTGAAAGTGCTGCCAATACAATAAATGTTTTCAACTTGGACTTTATTGAAAATACGACTGGTGCCATAGTTAACAACTGACCGTTGTAAATGCTGAAACTTTTTAGGGCAAGAATGGAAAATATTTTAACACGATCATTTTTTTTTTTTTGAGCAGTGTCTAACGCCAGTTTTTACTACTGAGGCACCACAGGCGGTGGACACTGATGATACATGAGATGTAATGATATATTGTGAAAGGATATTTTTTAATGAAGGAAGCGTTCGTTCCAAGCCTAAATTTAGGTACCTCCCCGGCGTTTTCCAGTTTTGAAGACTGAGGAAAACCTGGAAAAATCCCCTGTCAGGGAGGACGGTCCTAGCGGGATTCGAACCCCAGACCTCCTGCTCACGAGTCCGTGCCTTAACGACCTCGGCCACCCGTGGCGGTCGCCACGCGAACATTTGTTGGAGGTAACAACCTCATGTCATTTTGCTTTGAATGTAATGAATGAGTAATAATAATGTTAAAACATGAAAAAATTCTGTAGTTCATTGTGAAATATGAAATACTATCTTTACAAACCATCTAAAAAGATGTAAAATAAAACTTATGGAGACATTTCTACTTGTGTGTCTCGAAAACATTTTCCTTTACTTTGTACATAAATATGTGACATTAAAATGTGTAATTACATAAAATCCAGGCTCTACTCATCGCAATCGGTCAACAAAATACTTTATTTTGAATTTGGAGGCATATTAACCCCCGTCACTGTCAGTAGCAGATAGTTTCGATAGTAGAATTTCCAAAAAATGTTAAATCCCATACACTTCAAAAGTTAATCACATTACCTCAGGTAACTTGAAAAAAAAATGTGGGCAAATAACTACTTAATATGTAACGGAAGGGCTAAATTCCATGCGCATTATCTGTTAGTGTATCAAATCTGCGATAACCAGGTTCTCTTGCGCAATTCAATCTTGAGAAAGCTATTAGTTTTTTAATTTTTCGATTATAGAGGTCCTTAAACATCTGAAATACAGACTTTACGAGACCTATCTTGCCAGAAAATTGTTAAGATAGTATTTCCGCTAACTTCGTCATCTGCGAGGTAATTAAGTTTATCTATCACTTCTATATAAAACACTCTATTGCCCTAAGTGAGCAAAAATCGTGTTTGTTTGTTTTTTAAGAATTATCTACATCCCATGAGGTTACTGTACAATTTAGGTACTTCGGAACATGAAACAAGTCAACATTTACAGAGTTGGTTACATTAATGATGTCTATATGGACATTAAAAATGTTTTAAAGTATATATTTATATATAGTTATATAAATTAACAGTAATTATAAAAGTAGATAAAGATAAAACATTTAGATAAAGTAGAAATATAGCAATTTCAAGTGTGACTTTATCTAAGTGTTTTATCCTGATCTACTTGTATTATTACTGTTAATTTGTTACATTGTTAATAGTGTTATTTTATTTTTATTTTTCAATTATATGTATACGTATATATGTATGTATATGTACATGCTGAATAATTTCAAACATATTAGAATTATTTGTGGACAATTAAAATGTTTTAAAATATATAAATTCACATTTTTACTCAGAAATATGAAAAAATTATTTAAGCTGCAATACATGTAATAAAAGAGTAGTAGATAGTATTTAGTATAATGGATATGTTAGATTTCCGAACATTTTCCCTAAAGATTTTCACCAGATGACTTTTCCCGAAAAAAAAATGAAATAATATAAAAATCCAGTGATTGTTGAGTACATTTACACCATATATTCTTGATATTTTAAAGGATGCCTAAACTGAGAAATTGTATCCAATGCGTCTCAGATAATCGTTCTACTACATGGTGATTGTCTGGTTGGGATTTTAAATTCATGCCACTGTTTTTTACGCTGTGCACGCATATCTGTCCAGTCATATTTCTTCTACCACAGCCTCTATGTCGCTTTCTGTAGTTCTTTCAAAGCTGCAAATATACTTGGATGTTTTTTCCGAAGTTAGCCAGCTCTCTCATTAACGTTATTCGTGCGATGGTCATTTATTAATGTGGTTTGATACTGATTCCACAAATTGGATTTGTAGCTTGGGAGTCCTGGCTAGTCGCCTACTCTAGCCCGTTTAACAAATATATAATTTATGTCCAAGAAGTCAAATAATGGTAGAATAACATCTGATGCTTGTTTACTTAAGTTCTGCAAAATAGTTATGAACATCGTTTACTACCATAAAAGTGAGAGCTAGAGGCATATGTAACTATATTTAAACATCTCTATTATCGAGGTTATATTCTTGCTGCAAACCGTCTATTGCAATCGTCTATATAGGAACTCAGATAAATGTAGAAAGCAATAAGATATTCTCTTTACCATGCCTTTCTCGAAATCACATGTTACTCCTTTTGGGTACACAATGTTCCCGGGCTGCATTCAGATTTTCTCTGAAAACTTGTGTATACAGTTCCCGATTTTACTAGGCATAATGGCATAAATTAATGGGAAGGAAATAAAAGTATCAGATGTGAGATAAACTTAATTCGCCAAGTTTATTGTCGAGAATGATTTCGTAAATGTACTAGAACTCACATTCAAAGTTTCATTGAGGAACCAGAAATGACTTTGTAGGACAGCATGCCCCATTCTTTTACAAACATGATAAACATACGGTATTACAGAAAGATAACCTGAATACTACTTGCTAATCAAAAAAACATATATACAACCATACATTAACATATAACACTGGAGTTCTTCTTTTAATTACAATATTAATGTCCTTGATTACCTGAAATAATATACAATTATTATTATAGTAGTTATCAGAAGTAATTGTACTTAAAAAGGAAATTTTGGGACATTTCCTGCTTCAAATAATATTTTGGTGCTTCTTTGTTTGTATGATATAACAGCCGGCTCGTTGTCCATTTCGAAATTTTTCCTGATTGTGTCACATTAACTTGTAATTTTTCATAATTTTCGAATGTATAGCAACACCAAAAGAATGCTTGTTGTTGTTGATTTGGTTTATTTATGGACGCTCTTTAATATCTCAGCTCATCAGCGTCCCATTCAAATCAGGGCGTGGAAAGGCCGAATATTTTGCTTAGAGGCCTCTTCTTTCAGGCTTGAGGTTCTTTTTCGTGCCGTAAATGTACGACACGGGACCCACGGCTTTACTTCCCTTCCGAAGGAAGCCATACTTAGGATTTTTACGCCCGAAAAAATCCATCGGTCCTGGCCGGGTTCGAACCCGCGTTCTTGGGTGGAGTATATAATAATAATAATAATAATAATAATAATAATAATAATAAACAATTTCACCTGAACACCACAGTATTTTCCTATCTTTATAGGTAATGTGTGAAACGGCATTCCAGGCATTTCCCACATATGTGTGTTTCTAATAAAACTTTATGAGCTATTTATTTATTTATTTATTTGAATGTACCACCATTTAACGTCCCGTCAACGACCCAAGTCTTTCCTGATGGCTGAAATGTTGACGTAAATGAATTAGGAGTCATAGAGTTCAATGTTATGTGATCATTCTCCTTTTCAGAGTAAAGGAAAACTCCAGAAAAAAAACCAGGCAACAATTCGAACGGTTCTAACGGTGTCCATTCGTCTATACCGATAGGACGATATATTTTAAATGTAAATTTTTTTCCTCCCCGGCCGAAATACTTGACATTTTCTCAGTAAACCAGCAAAGTTCTTCAATTCTTCCAACCTGGCAAGCAAACTTTGTCGATCTATTTCGATACATATGAAACATAACGGCACATAGATTTCGAGTAATGTATGCGCATTAAGGCATTATTGTCCAAACTTAACGATTTTAAAAAAGGCATTTTAACTGCTTTATAAAGAGCGACTAACCTGCACATTTATCCACTGGAATATTACCCTGAGCCAAACTCCAAGTGACATATCTTACTCATTTTGATCGAAATAATTCACAAGAAAACAGAACAGCGTGAAGCGGATGCAAGAGTAAATGAGGCATTTAAGCTTTGCACTTGAATATCTGTAGAAGGCTTTTGGTTCGAACATTACCTCAAGATTGTGATGAGGACCATCAAAGCATTCATTTGCTTGACTGATGTAAGACAATACGCTTTTTCATAAATGTATATGAGGAACTTCTATTGAATTTAATGCATCCAAACCTTGGAATACCATTTCTTTAGACGATGCAAAACATAGCAATAAGAATAACAGATCATATAAAAACTCTGTCTAATAATCCGGAATTTAAACTGAAAATCCTTTTATAATGAACATGTACTATGTTATTCATAGTATATACTTCAGTGTGTCTGGTAGTTATCCGGTTAGGTGAATTCTGTACATGTTCCAGGCTTAAAAGAATATAATTCAGCTGATATTTTATTTTTCATTTATGGGTTGAGATTCAGAAGAATTTAAGCGCTGCTTTTGCATCTGTGCCAATTGCTCTTTTTCAAGCAATACAGAAGCATAATGTTTTTTTTAATTTTTTTTTATGTGTACTAACCATTGAAAAAATTTATATTCTTCATCACCATTAAGAGACATGTAGATTTTAACACAAAATTCATGTAGTACTATCAATATCATTTAAAGTTTGGTCTTGTGGTGATTGAGCGAAGTGAGGTATTAAATATTAATTTTGATTATGCTTACTAAGAATTTTTCTTGTTTTTGTTATTGACTGGTAGGAATTAATTCAATACACATCAGTTTTTCTTACTTATTTTACTCTGTACTGGAATAAATGAGTTAATACCAAGATTGTCAAAATACTTTTGTTTTAAACACATATATTGTGCCGAAGTAATAAAGTAGCAAAATATTGAGTAAGTGCGTTTACACAGGGTGATGGAAGATTCATCCAGGCTAAGTATAGTGCTCAAAAAATCCCTGAAACTCAATATAATTTTGTTATATAGGGAGCAAAACGGATATTTTACAATCAAAATAATGCTCTAGCTTGAAATTAAACATGGTCAAGTACCGTAAACCTTTAATGTATCTCATTTATCAACTCGTGTTAGTGCTTTGTGAAAAGAACAATATGTGGCCAACAAGTATTTCTAAAAGTCTGTCTTAAAAAGTATATTTCCCGTCCATAATTTAATGCAAAAAGAACTTATTTTCCAATTATCATTGGGATTATTTTTACTCATGGCATGCTATATTTAGAACGGGATTTATTCCTGTTATTATGCATAATCAAAACATCTCAATGCATGAAGTACCACGCATTCAAACGAGAAAAACGCAATTGAAACACCGTACAACACAGACAAGCCTTGAAGTGTGTGGAGGATCCCTTCAAGTGAAAAAAGTGACATTTCTTTCATGATCCCTGAAAGAGGGTTGTCACGACAGAAAAAGCGCTATGGCAAACGAGAAAAAGATTTTGGGATGCAGCCAGAAGCATGAACTTGTGTCGGCGTCGGTTTTGGTGCATTCCACTCCCCGCTTCGTATCTAGAGTTGGCCAAGCGGAGCGTTTGAGTAAAGTGAATACAGAGAAACGAAAAAAATTCAACGTTTTCTACGATGCAACACATGAAAAATTTGTCTGCCTTTGATGAGTACAAGCCAGACCTTTGTGTCACGTGTAGCCATTAATAATCCATAAGACATTCTTAAGTTATTTATTTTTTCATTTTTTATCTCCTCCTATTTTAGGAGGTTTCCGCACACAACACTTTCGGCTCTTCAAACGAGTGCTTTCCAATTCAAACTCACACTGTAAGTTTTAGAGATACATGCTGACTTATCCCATATTACAATTTATTGAGGTCCATTTCGGGCTTTGTTCTTTAACGATTTGTGCATATTTCTATACGTACCTTAGATAACATTAGAAAACCTTGTTTATATGAGGCAATGTACCTAACATTTTATATTAAACAAAGAAAATTATGTATGTCTTCTTCCTGTGTCTCTATGACATGATGTAGTTTTGCGTTAAGAGTAGGATAGTGAAATTATGATCATAATACATTCTTGTAATCCTGAATATTATTGAAACATTCAATTTTCTGAATTTATGTGGTCTTCAGGCTACTGGAAACCCCATGTGCTACTTAATTCAATTTTATTTTTTAATTCTGTCACTAGGTAGTATGGTGATGGTATGCATCGATGATCGTCAAATAGTTTAATGTATAAGTACATTAGTCCAGCGTGGTCTTGACTGTTGTAACATTAGTGTAATAATCCCCGAGCTGCTAAACCTGAAAAAGAAAAATCGGGTAGATTTAGCTTTAGCGTCTTTTGAACTCGACTGAAACTCATTACATTATGTGGAATTTCGAAAGGTTTTAAAGATACATCAAAGCGTGAAAATGAAATTTTTTAACTTTTAAAATGCAATGAGGCTATAAAAGATATTTTGAAAAGCGAATGAGCCTTCTAACACGTCTTTTTGGCGCAATTTTTAATGTTTGCCATTTTTAAATTTACCTTTAATATTCCCATTGCTACACAGAATAGTTCTAGATTGATTTTCGCTGAACATATTGATTCAGTTAATAACTATATTTAATCGTAAGTAAATTTGGAAGTAAATTAAAAGTTGAATTTCCAAATTTTTATATTAAATAATTTTTAATCATATTACTATTTGGAACAATATAACGCTATTTATGTGTGTGTGCTTTTGTTTTCTTACTCTCAAATTATTACTCCTATTTCTTTTATGTGCTATACAAAGTTTTAATAGTAAATGCAATTCTTGCAGGAGAATTTATATGGGCTCCTGATACTTAATGATATTTCTGTTTACCTCTAAGCTTATTTATACAATTATACATTGCTGGCCATTAAAATTACAGCACATTGTAGGTGTTCACAATAGCCATGCAAAAATGATATGATGTTTTGCCTTTTCGTTCGGTTGTTTGACGGAGCCGCTGGGATACTACACATCCGTGCGTTTGTCATATCTCAACCCACTAATCTCATAGTTATTTCGCTGTGGAAGTATTTCGTTCAGTTTGAGAATAAAATATTCATAATTACATCCCGCACTCTCCCTTGATCAAATTCAGGCAACTGTTGGTATTGCTGTCGTATTTCTGACGAGTCATATACTCGTACGTTCCTTCTGAAAAAATGTAGGGCCGGTTTAACGCATTTCTTATGTGTTGCAATTTTAAAGGTTTTTAAAGGCCGGAAATGTATATTTATACATATATTACTTCTCTGCACACATATTTCATGTAAGAAACAGGAAAAATTACAACCTGCAAGCAAAAAGCTGGACTCTATAAATAACTTGCCTTTTCTCTGATTAATCCTCACAAATTTGCTAGCATTTAAAAATGTCATTCAAAATGGTACTCCTTCCACAAATGTTGACCCATATACCTGAAATATTTCCTCCAGTTGCATTATAATGCTTCGCATAAAATTTCATGTACATTTTTCTCTTAGACCTCATAAACAATTTCTAAAACTGCTTTCTTTGGTCATAGCTCTATTTTTTCGATTAGTTTTAATCTGCCAGTCTATTAAAAATAATTAATAAATATACCGAGTGGAAGATATATCGATGTCATCCTCTCAACCAGAAAGAGATCTCGAAGAGGACAATGGGAAATAAATATTAACACTTTTCTTTGATCTTTCATAGAACTGCAGGAAAATATTTTGGAAAAAGAGTCGTTTGGTAATTGCGCTTTCCTGTTATAGCTATCGGAATGACGCAATTAAATGGGCGTTAAACACAATTCAAAAAAAGGGGGGGGATAAGAGCTTTGTGGAGGAGAGGAAATGTAACCGCTGTTCCACAGTACACGTTGTTGCGCACTGAATGTCGGAATGCGGATGCGATTTCTTTGCACCAATTGCGTTACCGCAATAATGTATGTAATGTATTCATAATAATAATAATAATAATAATAATAATAATAATAATAATAATAATGATGTTTGATACCGATATTTACTTCCTAAAACAATTCTTTCATGTTCTTGCTGAGAAAGTTTCAATATTTAATGAAAGTACCTAAATGGAAAAATGTGTTTCTTTGAGCTTTGAATTAAAAAATAAAATGTTTTACACTTAAGCATTAAGCATTAATTTAAACATACAAACACCAAATAAATACAGTAATTTATAGTTCGACTATCTCTGAAAGAAAATAAAATAATTTTTTACGTAACCTTTCAACAAACATAAATAAAAGCGAAACAGTTGATTTAATAATTTAAATGTATACAAGAAAAATAAAATAATTGCGTTTATTTAAAGGTCCAGTGCATGTTGCCGTAATTGCGTGCGTATGTGCAAAGGTGCAAGCTGTAACTAAACGATCAACCAATGTGTGTGAAACTCCAGTTTAAAACATGCCAAGAGTCCAATCTCTACAGTGAGCTCAAAATCCGGTTTGAAGTGTGCACAAGGTCAGGGAGCATGTCCTCCAACTGCTCATTGTCACAGGCATTGTCGCAACATTGAACTCCAGTTAAAAATGACTAATTAATACAAAATAATAGTGCAAATATGTGACGAAATGAAGTGCTTAAGGAGGAGATTGAAGTGAACAAAAACTGCTGAGCAGCTGAGCCCTATCATATATTTTAATGTGCCTTGTCGTAAACATTCTTATATAATTTATAAGGCTATGAAAAGGGCACACATTCCTTTTTTAAAATGCTTTTTACAGATCTAAAATGATATTGCAATTTTTTATTTCTCTCCCCCTCTGTGTGTGTGAAATCTTAATACATCTATATTCCTTCCATCCGGTATTGAAAAATAAAAAATTAAGTTTTTACAGCACAAATGCCAAATTTGATTTGAAAAAATTACATCTAAGGAAAAGTGTTTTTTTACAATGTTAGTTTTCAAAAAAGGAATAATGCTCAGTAATGAATGAATAGATTCATCGGAAAATGTGTGTATAGACTACTCGTAGCCTCCGCAACCTCAGTATAAAACATTTATACTCCATATTCAAATTATTAACTTACATTTTCCCCATTTTTGCTTTCGTATACTTTTAAATCCAACGAGCGGCAGGGTACGACTTGTTTCAGAACGTGTTACCTAAGCATCTTTATATTTGATTTCTGTCATTTTTACCAAAATCTGTAAGCACAGAAAAATAACGCACCCTGAGAATGGGAATGTGGTATTCAGATACCTTAACTGAAAGAATAATCATGTATGAGTTAGCCTCGCTAATATATGCGCCCATCGTCTAATATTTGCACATATTCTGTGAACTAATCTCATACATATATTCTATTTAAAAGCTTAAGCAAATATGCAAGAATGTTTTCCTAATATTTAAATAAACTCTTGGAGACATAGCCTTTGAACATTTTTTAGTTACTCTAATATTTAAAAACTCCTTGCTGCCGTGGTTAATTAGATATACCAGAAAGAGTTCTACTTCAGGTTAATTGCCGCAACTTAAAATTGAACAGGGACGCATTGAGTAGTTCTTTGACACTTCACTATCTATTTACAGACATTTACACTTAGATAGAAGTTACTTCGGCTACCTCAAAGCGTTAAAACTTCCGACGACAGTCAAGCCTGTCCAGCCAAGAGGTTCATTGATCTAATCCCTTCATATGCTCTAGTGCAAACTCAACGGACCTCGAAAACTCTTGGTGAGGTTAAATGTCCAGAGTTGTTTAGGTAGGCTGGATTTGCCAGACAATAATGTCCTAACTTGGATTATACAACTTCGGCAGTGGATGTTGGTCTTCAGGGTTGAAATATTACTAGTTTGCCCACTTTTAAATAAGGGAATGATAGTACCCCAGTCCGAGGTATGGTCGAAAGTTGCCCACACGCGCTCCAGTTGTGGAGAGATGCCGGCGATATACCATGCTTTCACATAAAATCTATCCCGCAAGCGCAATGTTTGATTTCGTCGGCTGGGCGTGTCGCGCCGCTCGCCGCCGACGGGATTCAATAGTTTTAGTGAAAACCTTACAGTAGCTACACATCCCAGACCTGAGATGATCAGTTTAAATTTCCGCCAATGTTAGCTTCCTGAAAATGGTAATGACTTTTACACATATGCCACGTCTACTAACAATCTTTAGTTCTTTCTTGTTTTTTTCCCTAAAAATAAAAGAAACTCATAGTGACTAATTGTATACAAAACATTAACATTCTAGAAACGATAGGATATGAAATTGTAAACGTAGAGCTGAGGGTCTTGTATAGGGTGTTTCGAAATTGGGAGATGGTTGTTTGTATGTACTTCTAAATTATATAGTTGCAGTTGTACTTACAACACTCCAAATTTAATGTTCATATTGACATAGAAAATTTAATTTTCAAAAATCGCAACAAATTGACCAATGGTAAAATGTTAAAAAAAAAAATAAAATAAATAAAAATAAAAATAAAAAAATAGAACTTCATTTCATTCCCGTTGTTATACTTTAATCTTCACATACAACTAAAAAATCCCAAAACAAACTCTGAATATTCCGGAACACTGTGCAACATTGGACTGAAGTTTAAGAACTGCCCTGTTACTAAATAAGAAAATGGAGTTCTGAGTAAACGTTAGGTGGTTGAATAAAAACATTTACTTTTAAATAAATAGTTTTACAATCCGACTAACCCAGCGGGGTGGCTCAGGTGGTAACGCCTGGGATTCGCATTCGGGATATCCCGGGTTCACATTACTTGGGTTTGCGCCCATTCTGACTTTGGGGTTTTTTCCTGGTCAGTTAGGGGAATACTGGGATGGACCTTTACTTTACACGAATTTTTCGTTATCGCATTTTATTCCGTTGGTTTTGTTAGAGTCGAAAATGCCAGGAGAGGTGAGTCGTGTACCATGTGACGGTGGCCTGAGCTTGGGAAAGGTTTCTAACCCGGCTTCTGATATTGAAGCGGCTCTTCCGAGAGACTCGAATTCCTTGGAGGGCCCTTTACTCGACACGCGCTGGGGTGTTCCATCTGTAAACATTTGGAACTACGTTTATTCCCCTGCCTCACAACCCCTGCATACCGGATGCCCGGTGTCTTTCTCATACCACACCTTCCTACCGAAGGTGTTCTCAGTGGGGCGTAGGCACAAACGGCCAGCCCTTGAGCAAGGTTGAAGTGATTGAAATGTCTTCTCTGTGCCTCACAATTCAATACAATACAAGACTATAGTCTCAGCAATAAAACTGAGACATAAAGAAACTATGGAGTAATCAATGGTCAGGGAGATTTTGAAACGATATTTCTTAGCTTCAAACCACAAATAATTTACCTGTTTAATATAGATTTAATCATGTTTGATTACTTGGTTTGTTTCATGTACAAATGACGATTTCTTGTGATGTTCATAATACTTTCCAGCAAGAGTGCACATACATGTTTCACTTATCAAAAGAGACGTAAAAACCTATACTCCTTTTAATGTTATTTATACAGCAAAATCTAGAGTCAAACGGATTATGTACTGTTAAGTCCTGAGAATTCTTAAGAAGGGTCCGAGTCGAAAACGTTCTATTGTATATGGTCAGTAAACCTTAGGTTTGATCTGTTGGCTAAGAGGAAGAATCATACAACTTTATTATTGCAAAGAAACGTGGGTATAGAGAGGCAAATAACCTTCATAAGGGCAAAGTAACTGTATGCGGAACAAAGATGAACAAATACATAAACTCATACGTTATACATAACATAGTGGCAAATCAGAAATATCCGAAGGACCGTATGAAGGCGCAATAATCAACGAGAAGACATAAATAAGAGAAGAGGCTATAGATTATTCTAAACAAAGATTTTGAAAACTAGAAAGTAGTGCCTCGACCGACAGACTGCTATAGTTATATAAGGTAGCAATTTCAAAGCTCCAAAAAAGAAAATAGAGGAAGGAATGGAGTCAGTCAGCCAAGATATATTCATACTTATACCCGTACATAGCTGCATACCGCCACGAGTGGCCGAGGTTGTTAAGTCTCGGACTCGTGAGCGGGAGGTCTGGGTTCGAATACCACCAGGACCGTCCTTCCTGACTGAGGTTTTTTCCAGGTTTCCCTCAGTCCTCATAAAAGGCAAATGCCGGGGAGGTACCCCAAACTTAGGCCTGGAACGATTGCTTCCATGAAAATAAAATCCTTTCCCAATATACCATTTCATCTAATGTATCATCAGTGTCCATCGCCTGTGGTGCCTCCGTAGCAAAAACGGACGTTAAACACTATTCATTCACACGTAGCTGCATAGTCTATATGCTCTGTTATAGTCATTACTTAGATTATACTTGTACTTTTCTACATGGTAGTTCGTATCATCAGTTAAGTTAATACAGTGAGATTTTATAGCTCAGCGAGACTTATTTTCAGTAACACTTTAGGTATAGTTACGTTCAGCTGAATTAGTGTTTTGTTAATAGTAGGAAAAGTGGAACATTGCTCGAAATAAATTCCGGCAAGTTAACAGTGTATCGTGATTGAATCTAGCCCGTAGACGATAGAACTTGATTGTGCATAGTTCTGATTAGACCACGCAAAAGTGAAGCAAGAGATCCGTGGTTTTCTCAGAACATAACGGTGACTCCTAATTATGCAAAAGACATATAATAAATCATGTTTTTCACTAATATCACGAATCTTATAAATCTCCAGCCAGCTTCCCGATTCCTTTCTCCGTGGATACGAAGCACAAAACTGCAATATATTACAGATGAGCTATGCCGAGGCAACTAGACTACTGGACTCGTCTGTGGTGGAGAAGAGAGCAGCAACACCATTAATACAATCAACTAATAATAATTACCTACCAGTTCTTTTTAACCTTTTCCCTCCCCACATATATTATCCGATCACACATTTTTCACTTCAATTTGCTAGTTTAACATTGCCTAGCCACCTTCTTTACTTGGTTTTTGGCAATAAGTAATGAATACCTTTACTGCTTTAAGTAATTCGGTGAATGGAATAAATACAATAAGTTGGGCGTAAATGAGCACAAAATCCGCTTCACCTAACGTTACTTAATGTTCATGATCCAGGGTAAAGCCTACTTTCAGAACAAAAACCTAATTTCTTCTCTTCGGTAGGAACAAACGTCATACCACATGTTTATATAAATCTGCTACGTAACCCTGACGTCAAGAATACGCAATGGCGCATAGAGCTAGTGTGCATTATTGTTGTTATTATAGCAGTATTATCAATAATATTAATAACTATAACTCTCCTTGCAAAGGGGGAAAAATTACCCTTAAAAAGGGGAAACTTCTGAAGAATATTCACATAAATTAACCCAAATAAAGGAAGTGCTCAAAACTACCAATAATACTTGCTACGTTAAGAAATCTTTCTGGACAACTTGCTTAATCCGCGGACGTAGTGACTAGACTATGCAAAGAACTAGAGCACAGTTTCCTCACATTTATAATTATGCAGGGACTCAACAGAATAATGTTGGGTACAGGATGCCCTGTATATGAATGAAGCTATATTTATATTGAAACACTTTTCAAAAAATAAATCTGTAAAGCGTGTAAGCATGGATGGAATATCTTGAAGCACATATTCCGGATCCATTCAAACTGTCTTGGAAAGCGAAATGTGGCTACGGAGCTATGTGGGCCGCAAGAAAAAAGGAAGAATTAGGCAGAAGGCATCCAATTACTGGCGGTTCAAAAAGCTCGGTTAATAGAACACGAAAGGGGCATCAAGGTTGGGAATTCTCATAAGGAACGCCTGAAGAGCACATGGTCTGCTACATTGATTAACAGGATCTTTCTTTCCTTTTTTGGTTTCGTTAAGGTGTAGAATCGCCAGGCAAGTTTCTTTAAGAAATTAAGGATAAGAGATGTGACGATATTATTTTCTCTATTGAGAGAATTGCAGACACCTACATTTATTATATATGCATCTTAACATCTTCCAAAAAACAAACTATTGATTTTAACTATTTGAGCAATCTCAACTTTGCCTAAACAATGCTCAGAATCATAGATATTTATCAGAATTGTATACCTTAGTGTAAAGTTTTTTTTAAAGAAATTCCTTTTTTCCTTTTCATTTTGAAATTAACATTGATTTCAAAATAACCAGAAGGAAACACATTATTAGTTTCCAAGGACCGTTAGTGAGCACATAATGAGAAAAGCAACATAATTTTTGGGTCTCATTAATATTGCCTAATAAGCTATTAATTTGATTGTACTATAATTATTATTATTATTATTATTATTACTCTTAGTTTACATTTTCGTCACATTTTAAGATCAATGAAGAACGATTTCTCAAAGAAATGAAGATTAGTTAATTAGTATCTTAAGATCCCGATCTGTGATTTTTCTGCAAAAATTCTTTATTATTTAATGCAGAAAAGCCCCTTTCAGTACTATCATTTGTATCTGGGATGGTTAGAAGCAATAGAACAAGTTTTGACACTTCAAGCAAGGTTTCGCTTAAGTTATTTTGGTTTGATACATATTCCAGTTTGAATAATGCTTTGAATATATACAGTTCCGACCACAGCCCGTGAGGATCAAAACAACGTAAATTTGAGTAAACGCAGATCACTATTATTATGAAAAAGAATTGGGAGGGGGGAGATAAAAACGGGGAATGTTGGGGACTGTTTATTTGGAAGGATATCAGTTTGAAGTCATTTCAATACGCAAAAGCGCTGATTTTAAGCAAACTCACGTCATAATTGTATCCTTACCTGCTGTGAGATTCTCACGCTTGTATTAAAGGCTGCAATTGTATACTCGCCCTCTTTTCTCTTAACCATGTTAAACCCAAAATCGCGGGTTCATTCCCGACCAGGACCGATGACTTTTTCGAGTGTAAAAATCTTAAGTATGGCTACCTTCGGAAGGGAAGTAAAGCCATGGGTCCCGTGTCGTACATTTACGGCACGATAAAGAACCTCAAGCCTGAAAGAAGAGGTCTCTAAGCAAACTTTACCTGCCATTTCACGCCCTGAATTGAATGGGACGCTGATGACCTGAGATGTTAAAGAGCACTCAAAAATGAAAGGAAAAAAAAAATCAACCTTAACCATATTAAACTTATCTGTGGCTGTAGAGATTTTACCCAGTTTCTCAATTGAACATGAGAGCAAATGCAGTAACACACTGGACAAGAACGAATCTATTTGCACATGGTAAATTGAGTATAGGGTGGGTAGGTAGGTATCACGAGAATTAAGCATGCCGTTTGTGACGTCACGCGGTGTCAACGCATACAGTGCAGGGCTGTTTACATAACATAAATAGCTTTTCACAAAGCAAATTAACTCTTCATGCACAACTTCAGTTATGTTTATTAAGATTTAATGAAAACATTAAACTCTGTATAAATATAAAGGCTCGAATTTCATTTATTTATTTGTTATTTTCTTTTACACATTAATCATCCTGCATGTTGTGGACAGCTATTGTTATAACAGTTTTCTCAATTTCTATTCATTCGTTTGTTCATTTTTCACTCAGTTGAAACATTTTCTAGAAATTTTTTATGAGTAAATCAGAAAACATATTTCCGATTAAGTTCCGATTCTCTGAAATTCTCTTTTTATGGTCTTCATTCTAATAACTGTGCGTGTTCGAACAAAGTGCCTAAGAGTACGCTCTTCTATATCCGAGTATTTTAGGTATTAATTGGTCCATAAGGGTCTTTTTTACATTTGAACATTTATTTAAGCCACGTCCATGAAAATTTATAAGGTCTTGTTCTAAACTGACGGGAGAGTGAAGCAATTTTTCTGTTTCTTTAATATAAGTGACGAAAGCCAGCTTTTCTCTTCGGGAAAGTGATTTCCATGTGTCCCAAACAATGAAGCAGTTTCACCTCGTTTTAATTCATATTTTATATGCTATACAGTCAGCAAGCATTTCTAAGAGTTGCAACTTCTATGAAAGTCTTCCCGATTTAAAACTTTTTTTTATTAATATTGTAGCTCAAAGATTTTGTTAAATATGAAATCAACTCATTTTCCCACATACTTTCTCGACTATACTCATACTTCTTTCTCCTTCCGCATTACCATCGCCTTCTATTTTGCTGAGCGTTGGTGCACTCAAAGTAGTGTTTGCATCCCGTTCGTGTATAGTTTTCAGACGTTAGAACTTCAGAATGCGGCTTGTTTCTTTTAAAATGATAATTTGTTATTCCTATTTTATTTGTACCTGTGGTTCAAAGTGGTTTCTTCTTCTTCTTCTTCTTCTTCTTCTTCTTCTTCTTCTTCTTCTTCTTCTTCTTCTTTTAGAAAGATTGTTAACTAGACGATGCTTTTTCATTTAAACATGAAAAAGCAGTACTTCTTAATATGTTTAAGGATTGAGTTTAAGAAGCTCCGTTTTCAAATTTCTTGCGGAAAATTTCTGAACAGAAACAGTCGGTTCTTCTACGCAATTGAGTCCATTTGTTTCTTAGCTCAATATCTTAAGGAAACCTTAGGAACAACTTAGCAAGGTTGACACAGTAAACAACTGCATAACTATAGGGCATGTTAATTTCTTCTTAATTACATTATGAACTTAAAAAAAAAAGCTGGTACTAACAAAAATCACCACAAGCAATGCTATTTACGCAACGAACAGCCTGCATAGCTATGCTGCTAATAAGGATAACAAGGATACTAGCTGACATCACAAACAGGAAATGTTACTGCACATACTGTTGGAAGCTGAAGAAATGGCCAGTGACGTATGCGCGGAGAGAAGGGCTTTATCTGCCAAGTAAAACATTACGTACTGCATGTATAACATTATTCAAATATTACGATGGTCCTTTCTAATTGCGTTAACAAAGCAAAATATTAATAGTGAACAGTTGGACGTTTTAAATTTCATGTTTTAGTTAAGTGTTAGAGTATAGTGTAACCCTACTAACTACTATATATACATACAAAAAAATGGATATACCACAACAAGGAAAGAAAGGAAAAATTATACGTAGTGAAGCCGGAGGAATTGAGAATATCCATAGCTACATGTGATGAGTCCAGATAATACAATTTAGATTAAAACAATCGATCTTACGTGTATCCCACTACACCGGTGTTCCAGTGAGAACAAGTACCAAGGTAAGAAGAGAAGGGTTTGAAGCCGGTGAGTTTTCTTTGTCTAAACCGGGAAATAGACCAGAAGCGTACAAAAGTGAATTCGAATGTTTTTGACAAGAATGGGATAGGCTGCTGCATAGATGAAATTTATGCTATTCGAAAAAGAAAGAAATGCATTTCCTTAAGGGTTCATTCTGAGATGAGTTCTTAAAGAAATGAGCTACAAATGGGAAAAAAGGATCAAAATTAACGGAAAATATTAATTGAAAAGCCAAACATAAATGGAATGGTGCTATAAGTATCTGAAAGCAATACGCCACTTTAGAGAACAGAATTATACTATTGTATATAAGAGCACCATATTATATATAATATATTTTTGCTTCTCTAGTTATTGTTATTTTAGTTAAATTGTTTATTTAATTTTAATGTATATACTAATGAGACTTGGGTGAACAATAATTTAACAATTAGGAAATGTTGGCAAAATGAAAATCAACCAGGCTCAATGACTAGGTCCAATTTCGGTAACCGTCTCATTGTAGCCAATGTAGGATCCAAAATATGTTTGTGAAGAATTCATTTTCAATTTTTCAATCAGGCAAAAGCTAGGAAGATTATCATGGTCAATTGAATTTCAGAAACTTTGAGCTTTGGATTAGCAATCAGCTCCTTTCCAACCTCCCAAAGGAGAATGTTGTGGTTATGGATAATGCTCCACAATATTTAAAAAAAAAAAAAAATGAAATACGCCATAAAAGAAGAGGAGAAGTTGTTGCTGCAAAATAACATTGCTCGTTCGTCAAGAGACATGAGAAAATTTAAACTCTGCATATTGATAGAGATCCATAAATGGCAAGAAAAGTGTTCCGCATTGGCAAAATATTAAAATTCCATGGTCATGAAGCAACAAGTTTGCTTCACATGTGTGAACTGAACCCCATTAGCGTGCGTGGTCCAAAGTAAAACTTGCTAAGAAAGAAAAACATGTTAGTGCAGAAATTAATATGCAAGCTTTACTGAAAGTGCACTTTTGGCTTTTACTTCCTTCACCCCTGAGCACCGACGCCGACTCTGATATATATTGTGAGGAGGGGGCAAACTTCCTTTGTGATATTTGTAAATACTCACGTCAGCAATATTAACAACACAAAGTTTGTAAATGTTCACCCCGCTGAATTTAAAATGTAAATCTCTGTTAATGGTATGCGTTAATAAGCACACAAATTAATATAAAGTAATAAGTTTATGCTATGTACTGATCTGAAATGAAATCTATGAATTTGTTCAATTATATGATGTTAATTCTTTACTAAGTTAGGAAACGTTAAGCATATTAACAGCAGTCTGTATGTGGTCAATGTTTTCCAAACACATTATAGCACAAGCACAGGCTCTGTTTACGATACGTGCGCTACTCCTGAACAATGTCCTCATCTGTCACATTGCGTTATCAGCACATATCTCTGACCAGCCATCTCTTCAGCTCTCAACTCTGCCGTATACTCAATATATCGTATATTTGCTCATCAAATCTACACCGAGTTCGTAATTTATTACGCCCACTAATTACAGAACTCTGTTAAATGTAATAATAGAAAAATAAAAACTTTAGGACTTTCAGGAATCAACACTGAATGTTGATTCATGTTTTCATGCACATACGAAGTCTCCCAGCCCATTATCTGTTGAGAGACTGGGATCGAATATTTATTACTACTTATGTTACTGTTGTGTTTGTACATCAGATAGTCAAAATTATCTCATAGTTTCTGCTACTCTGAAACTAAGAACGTTACAACCATGATTCTTACTATAAGGTCCAAGTTTCACTGTATCTTTTAGAATATCTCATAGATATAATATCTTACATTGTGACTTTCTTAGCTAGTTAAAATACTCTCTGGTACAGAACCAGATAGGTAGTTCAAGATATACTAATTTAATAATGCCCTACCATAGGCAATACTTCACAGCAAACGTAAAAAGCTACTTGATCTAATGAATTAGCACCGGATAATTTTACTGGTTTATGGCGTATCTGATTCCATCCTGTGATACTAAAAGCCGTATCTGTTCAGTTCATCTGTAGCTTTTTGCATGAGGGTACATTACATCAGGGTCTTTAAATATTTAAAGGTGCAGCAAATGTTTGACTACCATAATGAAAGCTAATCACATCATACATAATAATGCAGTATGATACACTAAGTTTGTTAACTGATATCTGAATTATATATAATATTTATGCTAGATATTGTAAAAGTGGAGGCTTTTAGGTATGTACTAGGAAGCGTGTGCTTTGAGCTGCACACCTTTAAACTGAAATTGTTCTGTTAAGGTATATGAAAAATTAAATTAATAAATGTCAGTATTGTGCAAATTACTTTATAGACATTTTATCAAAATAAGTTTTTTAACACAATGCACTCAAACTATAGAAACTGCATTTTGTAACAACAGTTTTATAACGTTCCAGTGCTATCAACTTTGATTTAAAATGTAATGTGATGCTATTAATCTATTTAAGTGGATAAAAGGTACATATTTTATAATGTATTGCTTATTTGACGACTGGTTTCCGCCAGTATGCAGCCGCGATCTACCGGCCTGTATTTTACAGCATTAAACTGATCTCTATGATTTATTTGCATAAATAGCCTTGTTGGTAACTCTGGAACCATGTCAGGCTGGAAGAAAACTGATAATAGCTGATTGCATCAATGGATATTTCCAAGTTAATGCTACAAATTCTTTCAGCGCAAGAAAATTACATTCGAAGATATCATTACAAAGGCAGCTCGTCAATTTTGACGAAAATGAGTTAACGCCATTAAGTGCAGGTTAATAAATTTTGGTTCATAAAACATATTACCCTTATCATCTTAAGAGGGTTGATCTTGCGATAAATACTGAATTACATAATTAGTTATGCTTTATATACACCAGATTTGCTCAATGTCACAGCCACAGTACAAGCCTATTTTACGAGGGCTGCCTTTCCATCCATAAAGAATGATCATACACATTTTACATGCATAATTCCTCGCTCTAAAATTTAACATTACAATATTTAGTTAGCTTAATGCATAATGTACAAGTGGTATTAGTAAATGTACGACACGGGACTCACGGCTTTACTTCCCTTCCGAAGGAAGCCATACTTAGGATTTTTACGCCCGAAAAAATCCATCGGTTCTGGCCGGGTTCGAAACCGCGATCTTGGGTATAGGAGGCAAGTATGGTAACCACTACACCATCAGGACCGACCCAGAGTACTGAGAACACTTCGGACGCTACATGGATTCTGTAAAATCATTTTGTATGCTGATGAAAGAATTTGAGGAAATGGATGCAGTCAACGATAAAAAGTGGTAGACCGAAATTAGTAGAAAAAGAAGTGAGCGCAGCTCTAGATTTATTAGAAGTCTAGGATGTTGGGAAAAAATCTACATAAAACTATTTGTAGTGCTAATAAAGTTGCAAAGCGTTTGGAAATGAACTATTCAACAGTGTGAATTCTGTCTGAGAAGTTTTGGTTCTTTCCCTATAAAATGAAAACGCGTTTTGAATTCAAAGATTAAAACAAGCAGATTCACACCATTTTTGCTTTACAAATGTTAGCAAAAAATCTAATTAATGTTTAATGGCTAGAAAAATCCTTGTGGACATGGGATCAGACATTTGAATTCAACGGCCACAATTACAAGATACGGTCGGAAAAAAAAATTAAAACGCATTTTTTCAGTAAAGAACACATGATGTCAAGATTATTGCCCGATGTGCTTTTAAGTCACATTTTATAATATTACTCTATTTCTATAAAGAATTAGAAATTGCACAAAAGAAAACGGTAACGGTAAACATGCAGTGTATTTTTTAGTGTTGCAGGACTTTGTAACAGGCAGCATTACAGAATTACGTAATCGAAAACTTGTTTTAATGCAAGAAAGCGCAACTTTTATACATAATACCGTAAAACGCTATTAAGCAAAACATTTGTTGATCGCGCAGTTATTTGGCATTTTCCCAAAGGGGGATTTCAAGGTCACCAGATATGAATTTGGCTGGTTACTGGTTATAGGGGTTGCCTCAAAGTAAGGATATTTGTGCACTTACTACTCGTGAGAAACTGAAAAATTCCACATCGGATATCATTGAAAAAATTCTTAGGAACGCCCATACAAATGCCGTTTACAGTTTGCGGCTATTTCTTATTGAACAATAAGCTGGTGGGCATATGTAACCTATTTTTGCTTATTGTGATAGCTAACCATATTATTAGATTCGCCTAGAATTTTAAGTAACATGAGATTGTGAGGCAAAAATAGCATCTGCTTTATTTTTATTAAACTACAATGGTGAATTACACTTCTTTCTACATTTATACAGAAATTAAAATACAATACACACACTTATGGTGATAACGATATATTTATTCATTTTTGTCAAGTATACACAATTTAGTGTACAATTTAGTACTTAAGCAATCAGCCTTTGTTTCGCTTTGACATACTGTTAATGCATGATTATATTCTCTCTTGCATCTGTGGATGATGACACCAGACATCGATTTTCTTCTCAATAAACAGAGTTTTAGTGAAAATCACTTTCTTTGCCACTTCCGTATTCACCAGCTGCCAAAAATTCTCAATGGTAATCGTATCTGCTGAGTTTCCCGGCCAGGGCAACAAAGAGACACTCTTTTCTTGCAGAAAAGTTATCACAGATTTTGTAGTAAGGCATTTGGCCCCATCTTGCATAAAAATAAACGACTCTCCTTTTGGGAACCATTATCTTGAGGTAGTAGCCTCCTTCTCAACACCTCCTTGTACTGGTCCTGGCGCATTGCTCCTTAAACAAAATATAAATGTCCAAGCCTTTGCCACAAATGACTGACCTTAATGTTTTACATTCTGCGCAACACAATCTGACACACTTTACCAGGACACCACCGCATAACCTCACCTTTGTTTGCCAGAATTTTATAAGTGCTCTCATTACTAATACAAACCTGAAATAATGGATAAGTTCAATGATAATTTTAGTTTAAAGATTGATTTAAGCTCATAAACAACTTTAAATATTAAACTTACACGTTTACTAATTTTCATTAGTCCAAGTTTTTCTCCTTGTGATCCTTTGCTACTTAAGACGTTTGGCAGCCATAGAAGAGATTAATTTGGGCTTGCGGGAGGCCTGCATGCTATGAAATTAATTTCTGAAAGTCTGCGTCTTAACAGTTATTTCAGATGATGTGATGCCACTGTCTTCAAGACAATTTTTTATTTGTTTTGGTTAGAAAACCTGTTTCATCTTTTTCAAGCAACTCTCTGTCCTTTGGGAGAAAATATATTTTTGATCACATTTATTCCTCTTTTGAGGGCCTAATTCTACACCCAATTCATTGTTCTTTATTCGCCTTACAGATGCTTCAGGTAGCTCCAATCTTCGAGAAATCTCTCGATTTGAAAAACACAGTGTTAATCAGTGTTATTACCTTTGAAAATTTCGATGTGTTGACACCTCGAAATTTGCCCATTATTCTTGCATGCAGTTAATAGTTTTCACACAGAATGACTATTAGTGAACAAAGAATATTTAATTTTGCGTTTCAAACTACAAACGAACGGCCAAATTTAACTTCAATAGCACAAGCCTGAAATATGTCTGTGCTATTCTTAGTATTATAGTAAGTGATGTTTGGTTAGCGACAATGTGCACTCTTACAAGAACAAAACGCCACAACAATGCATCACCTCTAATACTTAGTGGGGGATAACAATGATAAGTGAGCCATATAATAAACATAATAAATGCATTTAAAAGTAGTAGGATGCGTCTAATAATATGACCACGTATTTTTGTTTATCCTTGTTACAATAAAATCATAGTCATTGCAAACAAATTGGTGTTTTCATTCATGCAAAACCTAAAAATTTGCCATATAGCCATGTGAATGTTACATCTGACTTTAGAATAATTTGATATTTCTGCAGTGTCACATGTGGAATAAAGTGGGGAGATAAAATTGTTACTAAAATATTTTTTATTGTTTTCAACAGTATGTACATGAGTATGACTAATAATATTATAACCTATGCTTCTGCATGAAAATTAAGTTCACAATGAGCTATCAAACTAAACTAGAGCAGCTTAAACTTTAAGTATTCTACTTGCTCTCCTTTTGTTCCACTTCACGTATCATCATTTTCCATCGCCTATATCTAAACAGTGAAAACGAACGTTAAACGCTAGTAAAATGTATATTACATCAGTATCTAGGTAGCATCTATTTCAGTGGGTGCCTTCCATACAGTAGGTTGAACTTTACATTAGAACCTCATTATTGAAATCAAAATTGGAAACTGATATTTTAGTTATATGCTTACTATAAACATTACATACCTATAACAAGACATATCTTCTCCATATCTGTCCTCTATCTATAATGATTATACCATCAATTAACTTGCAATGGAGACTATTACTGCTTTATCTTTTCATACGCATGCACTGGATGATTTTTTTTTTTCAGAGCACTATTACAAATCTGATATATACTTTAAAGACAATGGTTGAAATTTAAGTAATTTCTGTTTTAAAAGTTCGTTTCTCACATTGGGAACACAGCATGCGTTTGAATAATTCTCCCCACACACTAATGTAGGCTAAATTAAAATCAGCGTGGATCCATAGCAGTCTAAAATTAACTAAGATTGTTTCCTCTTACAGGCGCTTGTAGATGACACAAATGAAGTTCTTCCTCCTAAGAGCTTTACATTTTCACTCTGAACTGTAACCGACTCTTTATTTCTCACACTTGGTTTAGGTTGTTTACCAATGCCATGGCTTTATTGTTATGTTGCTATATTATGAGGCTCTTTCCCCTTTATTGCGTTTATGGTTTAATCTACTCATTTTCTATACTAATAATTTGCCTTACTAATATATGCATATTCACCTAACAGAAAGCCAACTTTGACCTATAACCTAACTTCACTAACGTATACTATATTGTTTGTTTTACACATATGTTGCTGAATGTAAACTTTATACTTCATAATTATAAGCGAACGTAACTAAAACAACAATATTTAAGCTACACTGCTTGTTAGCTTACAGAACTCTCGTCAACACAACGCAATACAACATTCCAAAACAAATTGAAGTACCTTTTCGCTCCAATAAGCTATAAACCGCTTGTTTGACTGCAAGTGTTGCCACTACAGATTTCCAAGTATTTAAATCCCTTCTCCAAAATTAAAATTGTACAAATATAGTGAAACTGTAAGGAATCATATAAGGAATAGTAAAAATAAGTTAGAATGAATTTATTTTTCATCACTCAAAACGGTAAAAAAAAATATAGTGAGAACAGGCCCCATGGGATGCGCGAAAAAATTCGAAAGGGTGTGTACGCATGCATATGAAAACACTGCGTAGACAAAGGACGAGCGATCAACAATTGCATAAAGGAAATGGTGCAATTTTCTAATGAACGGCACGTGGCTTTTTACTATTACATAAATCTGCAGAAAACCGTCACGAATAAATACCCAATGTTTTATCAGTCATACAATAACCCGAATTTAGGTGAATCAAACGGTTTAAGGAGATTCGCGCACAAGCAGGGAGGTTCTGGCGCTTCGATCACTGCAGTGAATGAGACCATCATTAGCACAGCGTCTTCACTGTTGGGCAAACTCACAGCATAACGCTAGATAGATTGGTGGGCATGTTCCCAAGGTAGTGCTTTCACTATTGTATACGATGCTCTTGAAAACTGCGTCCATCTGGTTGGCACCGGCACCAAATAAGCATTGCCTCACGTTATCTAATATTTGGTCGGACAAAACGTGAATGTGTAAAGCACACTCCATACAGCTTTCAGTTCATCGACGGTTATTCTGAATAAGGGAAAGGGTTTTGAAGGTGATATCAAAAGATGTATTCAAGCTCATTTTCCAAGGCTAGCCATTACTTTGGACCAAAATTGTGCAACTCGATGGGTCATATTTTGAAACACCATATCAACCTAAATCCTGCCTATTTATAATTTCAGTAAAAAAATAATTCTCATTTTTTTGTCATCAAATTGCACGCAGAGTAATTTGAAGTAACTAAGGGGATGGTTCAGGTGGTAACGCTTGGAACTCGCATTCCGAAGGCCTTGGGTTCAAATTACTTGGATTTTAATGGTTTTCTCCAGGCGAATACTTGGATGGATCTTTACTTTTAACGAATTTTCCACTTTCCCATTTCATTACTTTGTTACAGGGTCAAAAGAAGGGAGCGGTGGACTGTGACTTACGGTTTGGAAAGACTTCTCTTCCGGTTTTAGTATGGAAACGGTCCTTTAGAAGGGATCTATCTCTCTGGAGGGGTGCTCTGCTGGCGTCTAGGTGTTCTATCTGGAAACAATGTTAAGAAACACTTCTACGTCCGCGTTTCACCGGTCGTGGATTCTACCCTTCCCTCATCCCTTCGTCCCGGAAGTGCCCCAATTGGTGCAAAAACGGCTAGCCGTTGAGCAAGACTGAAGTACCTAAACATCCTCTTCCGACTAACAATCCAATCTAATCTAAGTGAAAATTGTCAAGTGCACTCAGACATTTAAAGAGTTGACTTAAGGATTTTTACATTTTCGCAGTCAAAAATGTAAGTGGGTTATTAAACTACAAAATTTATAAATTTCTGAAGCAATGGAATATTTTTTTTTTTTTTTTTTTTTTTTTGAGATGCTGACCAAATTTCAGTGATGCAACTTCTGCTAGTCGAATAAGTCGCCACAATAATCCACAATTGGAGGGAAAGCTGCCCAAATTGCACTTCTAAATACTTATATCGGGATCCAGGTATAAACCGGGTTGACAACGGAAGAACGAAATCGGAGCATAGAAGCACGGTTTTTTGTAACTTGTGTTATTTCAGCTTTTAATTACAAAATATTTTCTTTGTTACTGTTTTTATTGTATTCCTTAAGAGGGGTACTGATAACAAAATACTTATTCTTTTAATTTTTATCATATTCATAAAAATATAATTGAACTCTAATATTTTACTTGACATGTGAAGGATAAAATGATATAGATAAAATAAATTTATGTAATCCATACTATTCCTACAAAAACAGTACTTAGTACACATGTACACAGTGTAGTAGCTATTTAAAAAAAAATATATATAGAGATTTTGGTAAAAAGTTGTTCTAAAGCACAGATTGTACATTTTTTATTATTCTGTTCGAGTCACACAGTATCGCGAGGTAATGAGTCGTTTCACTTTCATACAAGGATATTTTCATTTTTTGAATATTAACATTTCTCTTAGAATTTAATTTCGAGAATAAACGGAAAGCCAGATTTTCTAACTTCCTGATAATGTGCTACATAATAAACTGAAAGTTAAGAGGTCGCACATCTCGCCTAATCATGGTTTTTGCTCATGCAATATAAGCGTAAAGTTTGTCAAAGTCACAATTACCTTATTTACAAAAAAAAAACCCTGAATGAAATTTAATAACTCGTTAGATGTATGTAAGCTGGTGTAGGCTTGCTGAAAACGCCCAGATATCAATCAGTTGACCAAAAATGGTGCAAGTATGTCACTCCTGTATCTTTCTACATTTATTGTATTCTCAAAAAATATTTGTTGTGTTACTCTGTATGATGTACAACCATACACCGATTTTCTCGTCATGCAGTAGGATTTCATGTATAAAATCGAGGTTTCTGAACCTGCAATTTTGTGTCGAACATGGCCACGTAAATCGAACCATGCTTCATCAGTAAAAAGGTGGATAAATTGTTCTATCATTAATTTTGAATAACATCCAATTACATACATTTATCCGATTTATCTGGATCATTTCCATGCAATTCCTGGAAAACAGAAACCTTATATGATTCTAAGGTTACAAGTTTGCGTGTACATTGAAGTAAGCACTTTTCTCTTATTTCCACAGCATCTATCAGTACAACAGTTTCAAACACATTACCAACGATTATTCCTTTAAAACTTTCTGACAGCTATTTATTGGTAATTTGACTTATTAATAGTTCTGACTAGGCATTTCCGCGCTTCTATGATTCGCTATGGCCCGTTCAGCCATTGGAGGGTATACAGGACGTTCCTCACGCATAATAGTTTCCTTCTAATGCATTTGTTACATTCTAACGGTTTATACATTCACTTGGTTTATATTCTCTCAATTTAGTTTCTATTATGGGTAAAAGATTAGAAAACTGTTGTTAAGAAATATTCCCAAATTATTTATCGCCTATTTGTTAAAGTACATACGTAAAACAATGTAAGAAATCCTCACAATGGGTAATTTGTTTTATAACAATTATGCTATAGTACAGCAAACTTAAGACAAATATTTTCTCATGCATTTAGTTTTCAATTGTTACAATAATGTATAAAGATGTAGAAGGAATAGCATTATTTAACTATTGATCTATCGAGCTCTCAGGAGATACCTTTGGAAATCGCATTCGGGGGGTCCGGAGCTCAAATCCCTTGAGAGCTTTGGTTTTTCGTGGCCTTCCCTGGTCATTTAGGCGAATGCTGGAATGGATATTTTCTTTTCACTAAATACCTGCTTCCATATTTCATTCCATTGTTTCTAATTGCAGGATCGAAAGTGCAAAGCGACGGTTGAGTGGTTGTATGCGGTGTGGCGATGGATATTTTTGGTGAAATTTCTCCCTGGTATCTGGTGTATGAGTAGCCATTCTGAGAGACTCGAATTACTTAGGTGGGTGCTAAGGCGGCTTCGGGATGGTCAACCTGGAAACGATATTACGAACCCCATCTATGTCGTACCCCAACGCCGCCTGGTGTACCTCTAATAACATTCCTTCCTTCCGAAGATGCCCTCCTTTGGGGCGTAGACACAACGCTTCTGGTGTTACTGAGGTTCTGAAACCCCTCCTCCGTCCCGGTCAGTCCATCCAGTCTATCCATTGGTTTCGTAGTTCTATATAATCCTCACAAGACAGTCATAAAATAAATCCTGAATATAGTGAGACTATAAATAGTATATGATCTATTGACAAAAATATAATAAAAATTGAAACACAACTGCGAATGTTTCGTAATTAGTCATGACAATGTACAATTGTTACTTTCTCTCCCTCATTGTGAAGTTACGTAGGCAACTATAGACAACATTTACAAATTTACAAGCATTACCAGAAACAAATTGCTGGGATGTTACAGTGTGGAATATTAGTATTCGTGGTTTGTATTAATATTTGTGGTAACATTTATATTCTATAAATATTCAGTGTAGCTAATTTTTTCGATAAATTAAACAAATGTCCCAACAGAAGTTTACACTACATTTAGAAATGTGCTATGCAAAACTCTGAACTTGCTATGGAAGACTAAACATTATAAACTTGGTGTGAGCTCAAGTTTCATACATAGTATTCTTGTTAAAAGTTTGTGAGTCATGGATACCTTCGGAGTCAGCTAAATATTATTGGATGCCAATAAACTGTGCTGTCTCTGCGACAGAAATGAAACAAGGAGGGTTCTCTGTGACTTAAGACTAATTATATTCAAATGCTTGACAGCCACTAACATATGGTCCAAGTAAAACATTTTCGCCATCGCTTCCTAACTTTGTATAAAATAAGTTTTCTAATCAGGAATAGTATAACCACAGGCAAGTCTGAAGACCTCGGACTTTCACTATCACGGCAAGTAGCAGTAATAAGTTAATTTTAAAGGTACAGGTTTCTCCCCCTTCAGAGTGCCCAGTATTGCTTCCTGTTTTGCCACAATGAAAAGCTTTTTCTTCCGCTTGCAGGTTTTTGCTCCAGCCGGAGGCAGCAGCGGGTGGAATGAATCCAATTTTTCACTGGCAGTTCTTCTCATCTGTTACTTTTGCCTTCTTTTTTTTTCCATCCACCCGCTCCCCATTCCCTTTTCGTTTCATGGACTCATCTTCCCCACAATGTATTTTCTTCCAGCCACTCCTCCGTCACTCTTTTCTTCCTTTCGGGTTGGACTACAAAAACCAAAGCAATGACATAATATTTCATGTTTGTTCAAGAACACTGCCCACAAACAGTACTTCGAAACATAGCACTGCAGCAGTCACCAGAATGAGAATTCCTTACACAAGCCACAGAAGCAAAAACGGAAATTATCTAGTATAATTGAATTATCATTCCCTTCCGAGCGGAACTGCTTTATTTTGCAAGAATTTTAATTATATTTTCAGTGATAAATGGAGTGCATATGGAACGATGTTATCCAAGCGAATCAATATTGGAATCACGATATTATATTATGTCTCCAAGACCGATTGTTCTATATTAAATCCATAAGATCAATGTTAATAGCGTTACCTCACGTGGGTTAGAAACCGACATTAGCTTGTCAGAACTATACAGTTTCAAACCCAATTCAAACTAGGTTATGAACAACTTGCTTCTACATCTAATCTATGCAAACGAAAAATAGACAACAAAATTTAAATTAGTTCCAATATTCTTTTATATAGATGCGTGCCTCCTATAGGCCATTTCTGTCAGCTACATCATCGCCAATCATTTCTCATACTAGTCAGATTAATATTTTTATATAGCGTCTAGTAATATATTAGGTGCATTGTTTTAAATTTCTTAAATAGGTTTGTCTAATGTGCAACAGAAAAAGGAAACAATACAGCAGAAATGAAAAGAAACTATAGATAAGCAAAAGGAGAAGAAACAAATTTGCCATAAGAGAAGATATATGAAAACCTTTGTAATATATCTATATTACCCAACGAGGTGGCTCAGACGATAAAGCTTGGAATTCCCAATCGGGGTGCCGGGTTCAAATCCATTGGTGTCCGCCATCCTGACATTTGTTTTACTTTATTTTGTTTTCTCGCCGTTTCTCCTGGTTGCTTAGGCGAATATTGGGACGGATCTAAACTTTCCACGATTTTCTGCTCTCCCATTTTATATTATTTCACATTCCGTTACGGGGAAGGAGGGGGCGAAAGTGTCAGAGAGAGGTGAGGTGGTGCGGTGTATCGGCAACTTGCGCTTTGTAAAGGTTTTTGCCCCGGCGTCCGGCATTGAAGTAGATCTTCTGAGGAACTGGAACTTATTGAGGAATAAACCGGCGTTGAGGTGTTCTATTAGGAAACATGTTGAAGACCCTTCTACGTACATACCTCACCGCCCGTGGATACTGCCTGCTAGGTATTCCCTCACCTCATCCCTTCTTACAGGAGGTGTCCCCACGGGGAGCGTAGGCACAAACGACCATTCGTGGTAAGAGTGAAGTATCAAGGTATCATCCTGCGTCCCAAAATCTCAATTCGATCCGATCCAATAAGCCTATAATTACTTTTACATAACTGGCGAACTTTTTCTTGCCTAATTTATTTCTGAGGCATGCTGTTACCGAATAATTTAGAATAAATTTAAAATTTTTCATCTTCGTGTTTAATTTTTGAAATATCTAAAATTAAAAGCTTAGTGTATACAAACTGTAAGTTATATTTATATGGTAAAAGTTATTATGTACAGATAGAGAAAAAATAATGCCTGACCTATCAATATTCTGTACAGTTTTTAAATATGGAGATTACTGGGTTTGAATTATCAGCTACATAAACCTCACAAAAGCTACGTATTTAATATAAAAACTTTTAGGAGACGAACACATTGCTGTTTGCTATCCTTTTTATCAACAAAGCATTGGAGTTTTGAGTGAATCTAAACCATCTTCTTCACAGTATAAACCATAATATATATCCACAAAGCTGTAACCATCTAAGTATTCTTATTGTTTAATTTGCTTTGATCCCTCATGCTCACACAATTTAAAGTATTAATATTACTAATTATAAATACCAATGTTCTAAAAAGCTTTGAACTGTACATGTGTAAAATACTTTCTCACCTGCTCTTCTGATAAGCAAATGAATTAGTCAATCATACTGAATAATTTGCATCAAACTGTTGCGAAATCTGGGCATACAATTCATATTTTGTGTTTTTATTTCATATATGCGCTACTTTGATACAAAATAAAGACCTGTATAGTGCAACTTGAAGCAGGAAATAATGCTGCCTTTATTAATTTAATATCTAAAGGCTGCAGAGCTATATTTATAAAGGCATTAGATTTGATAAGGATAATTATTATGTATAGGTATAAGAAATATTTTAGAGATAGGTATCCGAAATAGAAATAATTTGTAACTTGTAACTTACAAAACGGTTTTGTATACATTTTGTAGTTAAGATGTTAGAGAGAGACAGAGAGTATACCTGACGACTCGATCGCTGGCCGCTCCTTAGACAAGGCTGAGGAAAGGGTAAACTATCTTTTGTTAGGTCACGAACCTTTTGCCCAAGGAAATACTTAGGAGTTCACAATAAGGGAAACATGTGGCCGTAACGGGACAGTATTTAACAAAGTTAGAGGTAGCAATAATTTAAGAGAAAATGAAAATGTCAGAACGGAGACGAAAATGTTTTATTACAGGAAAGCCGAAAAAACAGCCCATCCACAAGTGCTTAATCTCTAGGAACATTTAGGAATCTACAAACTAAGGAAGGCAAAATATTTTCAATAGAAATCAGAATATAAGGAAAGTGCCGAAATTTACGACAGCTTGTTCTGGGAAAATTCAAGTTCGTGGGAAGACGTTAGATCAGGGGGGAAAGAATAATTCTAGCCAATGATCTTCGGATAAAAGTTAACGAATCAGGAGAACTTAGATACCAATAAATAATTTTAGGATAGCCAATGACGAACATGTAACACAGAAATAGATAAAATACGAGGGAATTTAATTTAGCGAAAGGCGTGGCGATGTAGTAGAAAAACTAGAGTACAGAAGTCAGAGGGGCATTCGCATTCAGTAGACATTCATGGATTCACATACACGCTCTCAGTAGACACATAGTCATACATTCAGACCTTCGCAGATTGAGATTCAGACATTCAAGAGAAACAGGGACATCATACGAGAGACGCGAAAGAAATATACGGAATCAGAAATATACGAGTCATCCGAAAGCAATCAGTCTAGATCATTTCTAAAGTTCAGTTGAGGGCAGTGTAAATCATTTTCTAAAGTCAGTCTAAGTGTGTAGTGAGGTCAGCTAGGAGCCGTCAGGAAGTAACCTGCTAAGTTATTAAATAAAGTAAATGTTCAAACAGTGCCGGACTTATTAATACAGTGAACAATCTCCTTCCCCCCCTAACGACTTTCAAGTCGTTAAAAACAGTCCAAATTTACCCTGAGAACCCATCCTTCCCCCCTACATTGGAACGACTATATTAACCTACTGCAAATTAATGAACAACTGTGGAACCACGTAAATAACCGTTCCAAACTGGATATATGTTCTTTAACCCCCGTAGTGGTTTTCCAGTTAGGCGAGTTGTAACGAACAGCTGTTGAAAAAAAGATTTTCAGGTTAACTTGAAATACACGAGTAAACTTGTGTTCAATAAAACTCTCTGTAGCTGCTTTGATGGATTTTTATTAATATGAAATGGGTGTTCGATTTTTTCTTTTTATTCGTTTATGTAATGTTTGATTTGTTTCGTGCTTAGCTGAAACAAACTGTAGTCCTTTAGCAAATGTACCTTGAATTTCTTTCCACAGCTTTTAGAAAACAATATTATCCGGAAAAAAATGAACGCAAATTTTTGTACACAGCATCCTCTGTATTCCGAACTGAACGATATATAGCTGCATGTTATCTATTTACCCCCTTTTAGCCAATGTAATTAGTGGAATAAGGCCTCGGACCGGTGGGCACGTACTAACCTGAAGTGGGAAAACAGATTTCTTGTGGAAAATGCTGCTTTATGTGATTATTTCAGTACTATTAGGTATGTGTTGTTTCTTTTTTCCCACTATATAAATATAGATAACACTAATTGCCATACTGGGTAGGCTTTTATATAGAAAAATTGCTTTCTTCAAGCAGTAGCTGAATTCCGCGCTTGCTGTCGCGCGCCGAAATGCCTGAGCGACTCTAGGCAGGCTGGTACTACCCTCTCTCTCACCATCTAAAACACCAACGAAAGAAGTGTACAGAATATTTTACAAGTTTTCATTTGTTTGTGTTGTTATCCTTGTGCTGTAAGTTTTATTGGATTTTGTGTAAATTTTAATGTTTAATTTGGTACAACCTTCACCTCATAAACAGCATTTTCATTGCATCGTAAGGCATTCTCGAAATACAGCGCAAAATAGTTCAAGAAATCGTGCTACGAAGTTAACAATCTCCGAGGAAAAGCAGTTGGTGGCAGGCAATGTAATGGACAGCCCAAAAGGCGAATTTATAATTTTTGAATGGTGAATCAAATTCTTACAGAATGCAAGACAGTCTCAAAAGGAGTTAGTGGAGGTGGATTGATAATTTGATTTGTTTTATTTACGGACGCTCTTTAACATCTCAGTTCATCAGCGTCCCATTCAAATCAGGGGGTGAAACGGCGTATAAATTTTGCTCAGATGCCTCTTCTTTCAAGATTAAGGTTCTTTTTAGTGCCGCAAATGTACAAAAAGGGGCCCATGGCTTTATTTTCCTTCCGAGGGAAGCCATACTTAGGATTTTTAGGGCCGAAAAAATTCATCGAACCGATCGACCCTGGCCGGAATGGGACCCGCGATCTGGGCAAGTATGATTACCACCAGGACCGATAATGGGGGTGGACAAGTGTAAGCGGCAAAGATAATTTGGACTTTATGGCGTTTTTAAAACGTGTGGATGGATGTTTCTGTAACATCTTCACTGTTTTGTAGTTTTGCGATTTGAGTAGCATCAAAACAATGTTATTCATAAAAATCTAATTAATTTCAATCGCGTATTTTTGTGGTGGTAAAAGAATAAAATGTTTAAAGATAATGTCGTATTATGGAAGGCTAACGAAAAACGAACATTTTTTCCATTTTCTGAAAAGGTTAACACTCAGATCTTGGTCATTCTATGCCATCAATCACAAGTCACTATCTTGGCAGATGAGTGATTCATTCTACATACCTATTTAACCTAACACTGGAAATTCTCTCCTTACTTTACCTTTCCGTTAAGAGACTTAAATGTCATTTTTCTTCGATAAAATATGATGCACGAATGTCTTGTATGTTACAGATTGGGATATTGTCTGAATAGTCCGGAGTTCCATACAATTCAAGCCTCCAGTGAGTACAGCTGATGAGTAAACAGAAATAAAAGAAATACCGCTAACAAACGGTAATTTGTTATTGCAGTGTTTTCTAAATTACAAATACCACTCACCGGCACAATAGCAATAATTATATGCAGTCATTACCACCATAATATTTATTTTATTTTACTAATCAGTGATGCTCTAACAATTTCTCATGAATATTTTCAGCCCAGTTCTGGTTGTTTGCCAGCTATGATGCCCAAAAGTTTTATACATTTTGTGATTAATCTATTTTTATTTTTTAAGTATTGATGTTTGCTATATGTACCTTACTTAAATTGATACAAATGAAAGAAATTTTATAGTGTAAAAATAAATTTAGAGAGTGTCAAAAGAATGGGTTGAAGTGAAAATATAAAAAGAAAAATTGCAACAGGCTGCGATGTGGGCAAAGTAACAGGAAGTAAAGTAGAGCCATTTTGTTCTCAATATAGTTTCTAAGATTCAGAAATTGGTCATAAATCATAAGAAAGGGTACAAAACCCAACTGAAATGCTATTTCTTTGGTCTCCTTTTGAATACAGGGCCGATGCTTCAGCAAAAGAAAAAGATTTTCCAATTTTCTTGAGGGAGAACCAGCCTTATTCGAAAACTTTACTAACCTAAGAGGTGAAAGAAAATGTGGTAAGTTAACATGTGCTGAAATGTTTATCTACTGATCGTGTATGAAGATCTAGCCATTTCGATTGAACAAGTAGGAAAACCACGGAAGGATGAACGCTTTAAAAAGTATCACATATAAAACCATGATATAAGTGTATTGAGTCACAGAATGTTTTCCTGAAAATGCTATGATCTAGAGACAATAAGCTCGCCCCTGTTCAGAAGAAGAGCAATGAGAGTCTTTACTTAGCTACTGCACAGAAAACTACATGAGCAAAATAATCTTGTTTGAAAAATCTGTCAAGAGTTGGGCTTGAAATAATCGTCCCCCGTAGTCCGAATGAAATGCTTTATCATCGAAAAATTTGTGTCTGAGACGAAAGATATTTGCCTCTAAAAATAATTCTGTTAAACGACGGTGTAGTAGTACTCAGTGTTTCTTGAGCATATGCAACACCAGCGTGAACTCCTTCGCACTTCAGATGTTATTCTCAATAAACTCTGACCAGACACTGCAGCCAGAAAATGGAGCTAGTATCAAAATTGAAAACTCATTGGGAGTTCTTTTAATTAAAGTATCACATAAGTTATTTGTAAAGTAATACTAGATATTTTTTTTATAATTTCAAAAATTTTAAAATACCCATGTAATTGGAGATCTTAATAGTCCAAGGTAAATCTTGTCTTTTACAAATCCAATTATCCATGTCTACTGTGTATTCAAAATTGTTCCCTCAACATCGTTCAGTTTGTGTTTCGTTGAGAAAAGCTGATCTGGAATATGTAGATTTTAGTGCACGTTATTATTACACGATGTGGCTTACATAAAGGATAAAAGGTAAGATCAACTTTTTAATAGGACGTGACATTGCTAAAGAAAAAGCACATTATTAATCTTGTGAACTGTAATTAATAATAACATTTGCTCGCTCCCAAATGCTAACCTAACCAATATTAGTCATTGCAAAGAAGTACAGGAATTCAAAGAATCAAAATCCCAACAACTGTAGAACGTAACAACACGCTATCTACTGGTTTTAAACCATTTTTCGTTTAAGAATTACGCTTTTCTAGCAATGTCCCTTACCATAAGGGTGCGGAAACTGAAATTGAAACCATATCATGTCCTTAATACAATTCTTCTCAAAGCATTAAACGTTCATACTTCTACTGATTACACCACAATTCCCTATTTAACATTTCTATCATAACACGATTATGATGGAAGCAATGTATTATAGGCTTGTGATTTCCTGTACTTAGAACTGAATATAAAGCTCTTGTTCCTTAAAGCTGACCGTTTGCTCGTAAACCTGAAAAAAGATCCACGATAGTCGTACCTACGAGTTACGTTTTTGAACACTTCGAAGGAAAGAGCCCTGACCTACAACATTATGAAATCAACAACAGCCTTTGGTCACTTCATTGTACCTTCCGTTTGCCACGTTAACAGTAAAGCACCGTTCAAACGATACCATATTAGAAACTTACCACCACGGGTGGCCGAGGTCGTTAAGGCATGGACTCGTGAGTCGGAGGTCTGGGGTTCGATTCCCGCCAGGACCGTCCTCCCTGACTGAAGTATTTTCCAGGTTTTCCTCCGTCCTAGTACATGGCAAATGCCGGGGAGGTACCCTAAACTTAGGTCTAGGACTCTTCCTACTTTCATATAAAAATACCCTTTCCCAATTTATCATTTCACCTGATGTATGATGTGGTGTCCACCACCTGTGGTGACTCAGTTGTAAAAACGGACGCTAAATACTATTAATAAAAATATGCAGCATATCAGAATTAAAGAGCAATGAAACGAAATTTAAACCAATAACCTGGTTTTGGACATTACGTGGTGCCACCTTTATGAGATTATTGGCTACTGATGAGGTTGGAATGTCGATCTTTGAAACAACAGCCGAAAAGAGGGGACTTTGGCCAATGACTGTGAGTAAAACTGTTCCACTTCTTTTCAACGTTAAACATTGATTGTCGATTACCTGAGTAATCGGTACAGAAAATAAAATGTAAACTTTCTTTTCGGTTTGAGTTAAATTTCTTGTTAAAATCTAAATCCAATTCGTAATATGGTTTGCGTAATTTTTCAACTTTATTGACAGGAGATAATTAGTAAAATACACCGAGATTTTCCTTAAGACTGCTAAGTTGTTATGAATGATTGAAAGGATAGCCAGTAGTTTGTATATGCTGCGTTGAAGATATTGGCGAAACTAAAGCAAGTAGAGTCGTTTTCTATTGTCAGTAAACTAAAGATTCTCCAGAGAAAGAAAATAGCGCTTCACACCAGAATCCACAGAGAAAGAGAATTTACCGAGAAACGAAAGCAAAAAACAAGTCGAGACTAAAGTTTACTCTTTTAAGGGGGATACTTCACCCGTCCGATGCTTAAAGCATGAAGGTTTTCTTGCTCTTAAGCGAAACAGCGGTCTCGAAATAATAGACCGTGTATTTGAGGGTAGTTTTAGATTTCTTCCGCGTGTCTTTCTTATCAAGACTATTATGCGTTATACAGCTTGATATTAGCACCTCTACAAAACATTTATTTATTGTAACCATAGAAACAAGCAGATATACAAAGTTCACAAAAGTGCATTCAATATTACTTCACAATGTAGAAAGCTAATGGCAAAGTATAATAAGCAAAACAATATATAATATAATATTACCATGTGCTTGCTTCGCTTTACATTTTAAAGAAATGCAATGGCAAAGAACAATGAGCAAAGTAATTTAAATATTAATATTAGTACGTGCTTGCCTTCATTTCACAATTTAAAGAAATCAATTGCAAAGCACAATATGCAAAGTAATATAAAACATTAACATCACCGCACGCTTGCCTTCAGTTTATCTAATTCAAGCATAATAAGCAAATTAATATAATGTTTGAAATTTGAGGTTTATTGCTAAGAAAAATATAAATACAAATTACAAAGGGGCCTCCACCTATCTGACCCAGGCCATTTTACGTGTAACCCCTCACAATTACAACAATTATTGATCCAATAATAAAGTATGTACTAACATATTTACCTAAATTCAAAATAATTAAACAAAGTACAACTTTTCCCCTCGATTGCATCAGTTTCCAGTCCCCGGTTCATCAGCAGCAGTCAACGGGAATTCCAGAGGACCAGGCTCCGACCCGACCCAACCCAAGCTACTAAAATAAATATTTCACATTCTTTACCTATACTATTGTTTTGTCAGCTAGCTATAGTTCTCTACAAATTAAAATTTCCTTTATTTCTCTAATATAACTATAATTGTACATTTATTCATATTTTAAAACAATTTCCAATATCAAAAGCTTAATAATTTAATAAACTTAACATAATTCCATCCCCACCCAATCTCCAGTCAATGATACTTTTTCATAATCATACAGGTATTCTTTATCATCTGAAATTGATCTAAACTACATGTCGTTCAAATGACCATTTCCATTTCCTTTTTACCTTCCATAAAAACTCCCCTGATTTAGGTATCTGCTCATGACCGTCAAAGAGCTTTCTCAATACAATTTCTTTATTCCTTAGTAATCATTTGTTATTAATTAAGCTTTACCTCCAAGCATTTGTGACCTTGAAAGATAATATAAATTTCATCTTGCTTCGCCCCACAGATGTGACACATTCCCGGAATAACATCTCCCCTCATTCCCCTTAATTTTCAAAAACCTAATCGAACCCAGGCTATGCTTTCTCCTTTATAAAATATTAATATTGCCATATGCTTGCCTTCAATTTACACATTAAAGAAATCTAATACCCAAACACAATACTGCCACGGGTGGCCGAGGTCGTTCGTTAAGGCGCGGATTCGTGAGCGGGAGGCCAGACCATAATCGTCCTCGCTGACTGAGGTTTCTTCCAGGTTTTCCTCACTCCTCATAAATGGCAAAGGCCGGGGAGGTGCTCTAAACTTAGGCCTGGAACGTTTCCTTCCTTAAAAAATCCTTTCCCAATATATCATTTCATCTCATGTATCATCAGTGTCCCCCACCTGTGGTGCCTCAGTAGTAAAAACGCGTGTTAAACAGCATTCCAAGCACAATAAGTAAAATAATTAAAACATTAATGTTGTGCGTGCTTGCATTGTATGTACACATATTAAAACCTAAAAATCCTATAAAACAATAAAGCAACCCCTAAAATTAAAGAGAAATATAAAACACAATTTGCACAATACCTTGTTCAATGAATGAGACGTGGGCAAAGAGCACTGAAACTACAACTTTCTATTAGCTGGCCGAAAGATGTCTTTACACCTAGAAATAGCTACTCCTTGTTCTGAGGCATCCTCGTAGTAAGCCCAAAGTAAAGATGTAACATCATCACACTGATCTCGACCAATTGGGAGAACGGACACGAGAAGATGGTTACCACTAAAATGAAAAAAGGAAAAAAGGGAAAACAGGAATTTGGCACAAAGCAACGCATGAATCCGTTCAAAGATGACCTAACAAGTAAATAGAAAGACTGTCATTTGTAATATATTGAGACGGGGACTCCCAGGACTCGAACCCTCTAGGCAATTATCACTGCCGTCTAAATTAAGCGTATGTATGAATATTACGTATTGTTGCCTAGATATGTTTGCATATTTATTTCATATATTTTCCTCAGTACACATGTCTCACAAAGTATATTTGAAATATACGAATGTTCCATTAAATAGAAATAAGGAAGTGTTTACTGTATAGGTCTATTTCCAGAAAAGCAATAAACATCTAAGGTTCCTTTTATGTTAGGCAGGGCAATTGAACCTGCCGCTCCCTTTGTCATTGCTTGTGTAAAGTCGTCCTAAGACCGTTACTTTTGTTGGTGTGAGACGTGTTAAGAATGAGTTAGAGGAGTGAAGCAACCATAATATCCCCAGTTTTGAAGGTTGCACATGAAAGGCAGCTTGAAGGGTCCATTATTTGTTAGATCACCAAGGTCAGCGCTCTCTTCCCACCGGCAAAAATAACAGGTCGTTCTAAATAAACAAGTCGACAAAAGGACCCTTACGGGATACCAATCGGAGATATCAAGAGGTCGCGACCAGGAAATCCAACTTATAGAAGGCTTGGACAAAATTAGAACGCAAAGAGTAATTTTGATTTAATGACTCTTAAAAACGAAAGCAGGTGTATTTTTTTTTTTTTTTTTTTTTTTTTCCCAAGCAAAATATGACAGATGAGATACGAGAAAAGGTTACGATAGATCAGGAAAACAATTGCGCGACAGTGAAAGCGAACTAGCAGAAAAGTGGCCTCTGGGAAGAGCCCTTTCGAATAATTAAGTATTGTCCGTCTGTAGTCAGTTATTAGGTAAAGTCCGTCGGTAATCATTTATTAGTAGAAAGGAAGAAAGTCTGGTGCGGAGAACGTTCCTTATAAAAAGAAACTGTTGGAGTGGTGAGAGACAAAAGTTCGTGTGAGTTTAGTGCCGGCGCCTTTAAGAACTTCTGAAGACTTCCTCAATAAAACATTTCCAAATTGTGAACCCCGAGACACCCAAAGCAATTGAATAAATCGAGGCTGATGTCGTCACAACACGTGCATTCTATCCACAGTCACCTTTCCATCTCCTTTTCCCTCGAGACAAGAAATGTGTTTCCAAAATACCAGCACAATATCATCGGAGCTGCTAGGAAACCTAACATCAAGATACCATCAAAGGAGCCGTGTGTGGACGGAAAAAAGTCTACACCTCACCCCATTAAAATTCACCAAATTCTTGGTTAATGCCACACATCGTCCTGACTTCCGCATCTCCCCACTCACGATTTTCGATCCGCCGCAAAATGATTTCCCGACTTATGGCTGCTTGCAACTAACCATAACCGCCACTAAATTGGCGTATCAGTGGGGTGATTAGATAATCATCCAAATCCACCTCCCGTTCCACCCAACAATTAAAACCGCCACAATATCTACACGGCTAAGACAACGTGACTTGCAAACTTCTTATATTCTTTCATTCCTAAAACTGGCATTTCTTTCTATATTGTCAAAGTAACAATTCTGCAGAGTACTTTTGGACATCAGTGGTCAATAGCTGACCTATGGTCATCATATGCAGAATATCATAATTTTTTGTTTAATTCATCAGCATTTTTGACTGACTGCTGACTTCTTGCATCCATATTACCTTTGTCCTGCAATATACCATTTATAAAGCATCTTTATAAATCAATCGTTATCCTTCTTGGAATTTTTAAACGTAAAAATATATATCTTCAATTCGTTCACATGATTTAATTTCAAACGTTTTCTTTCCTGGTATATTGCTTTATACACTTCAAGCAAATTGCATATAGGTTGTTATTTATTTGGAGTTTGCTTTAAGGTTGATAAAAATAAGAATAGTTGTTCCTAAAATACTAATAATATTATTATTAATATTTTAACTCCCAATTTTATTCTGACATTCTGACTAGAGATCAGAAACAGACCAAGACCACGTCAGAAACTGCTTTATGATTCATTTATATTAACAGACTAATTTAATTAGCTAATTCATTCACCTACTATATACTTTTATTCGCTAGGCATAGTCACCGGCGTTTTATATGCTCACAGCAAAGGAATGCATTGTTAACTGAATAAACAAATTCTCTTTCTTATGAGCCATAACTGATCTCTTGAGCGGAGATGAAACGAAGATTCAGCAGCCTCAATAGAAAGGTAGCGCAATATTAGACGCCATGTCAAATTTGTGCTTTCATGAAGCACACACCATAATACAAGACAATCTAAATGTTTTTCTGGTTTTAAAGCCATAGCCTAATTAGCTGTTAAAGTGCTGACGTTTCGCGAAAACTACGTTCGGCAATGTCCAGAAGTTGTTTCCTGATTTTACTATGTGGTTCTTCAAATCTTCCACGAGTGAGCAAACGGCCTAGAGTGGGGCTTCATTTGCTTTATATTTTGGTCGTTCTTTGCAGAAAGAGATTTATGTTTCTCAGTTAGTTTCCTCTTATCTTAGTTCGCCATTACTCCCTGAGGAGGAATTTTTTATTTGTTTATTTAAGGCCGCTCTTTAACATCTCAGGTCATCAGCGTCCCATTCTATTCAGGGCGTGAAACGACCGACAAATTTTGCTCAGAGGCCTCTTCTTTCAGGCTTGAGGTTCTTTTTCGTGTCGTAAATGTACGACACGGGACCCACGTACTTCCTTTCCGAAGGAAATCATAGTTACGATTTTTACGCCCGAAAAAATTCATCGCTCCTGGCCGGGTTGGAACCCGTGACCTTGGGTTTAGAAGGCAAGTATGGTAACCACTACACCACCAGGACCGACACTGAGGAGGAAGATTGCAAAATTCTCCAAACGTTGGATGGTGTATTATCATTAACCTTCACGCAACATAAGCTGAAAAGTTTGTACAATATGGTGATCATTTATTAGCAATCTAAAGATTACTAACAATTTTGGATGTAACCCAATCACTGTTCAAGCCACGAGACAAGGTTCCCATTGTCAAGTTAGATGGTTTTGCAGTTACCCAGTATTCTGATTTCTGCTGAGTCTTTAGCGAAGCTTGCTGATGAAGGGAACCGCCCACCTTAACGGTGAGTGCGACCATATTGTAACACAGTAGGTCTCTATGGGTCTTTCTTGGTTTTGTCGCCCGTTTCACGGCAGCTGCTGTGTCTGTCTGTATTCACAGCGCTAACTTACGGCGAAGCGAATGTTATATCCGAGCAACCTATTCAATTTCTCGCAAATATAAGTACAATTGCAATGAAATAAGCACACACATTATGTCAAGAGATATCAAAAATGTCATTCTGCTACATTCACATATTTCTGCCATATTTTTAGAAAAATATCATTGAAAAATAAAAATCATGTAAGATCCTATAATAGAATAATGTATTTTGAGAGGTCACGGATGAGTAATGATCAAATATGTTCTGTTTATATAAACCAGTCTATATTACACAGAAAGGGATCTTATATTAAAACTTCCTTTACACAATAATCACGATATGATAAATTAATGAAGTAAGCAAGGAAACTGTTATATAAAATGTGTACCTGAGCCAAAACATCAACAAATCAGGAGCTCATTCATATGAAAAGTAGGTTTTTCAGGTATGCTAACTTAAAGCCACAAAAGTTACAGCAAAAAAAAAAAAAAAACAAACAAAAAACAAAACAAAAAAATCCTCTTATTAAAGCTTTGTGGTTTTCCCCCCTTCTTCGATACCAGTAGTGAGAAAATGGAAACTAATATGGGAAAGCTAACAGGAATCCCCATTAAGTTGCGTGAATTCTATTACAGAACTTGGCAAAATTCTATCGCAGCTTTTAGAGCCAATCACCCCATTCATTGATTATTTTGTGTGTGTTTGTGTTTATTGGGAAGAGACGTTAACACTCCTAAAATCAAAGCATCGATCTATTTAAGCCAATTAATGGAAACATTTATATTTTAACTACTGAAATATTTTCAGTTAATAAATTTAATTTATAATTATTTTCATAAATGTATGTTAAAATTATATAATTGCTATTCGCCCCAAATAAACAGGCAGTTAATGAACTACACGAAATAATTTTAGAGAGTGCAGAGGTGTCTTACAAGTAATTTTGGACAAGGGGGTATGAACTATCTGTTCAATTTCGAAGCTATGGCTGTAAGTTTCTAAAGAACCAGTACGCCACTGACTACTGAACATGACATTCGGCAGATTGGAAAACAGTGTGATGTAGCTGTTGTCTATCCTATGGGATATCTTTGCCTGTACAGTTCTGCAGCTGCGAAACCACTGGTTCTTGTTTCTCCATAAATAAGACGCATATCTGTAAGTTCACAGAACAAGTAAACATTCTCCATTTTGCTTCACAGACAAACTGCAGCATACTAAACATTGTGAATTTAAACAAGGAAATGATACAAGTTGTTACTGTGCTTACCAATCAGAATTATATTGTTGAGTATGCGTATCGCAGCTCTTTCGTGTTACCACATCTTCATATTAAATAATGAAAATAAAGTATTTGCCTCAAGAGACCTTTGGAACAATTGCCTTTTGCGTTATGCATGAGCAAGTAGGGACTTGCTTCTAGATGCGGCTACTTAGCGCAACAAGGCAGGTAATGGATGTTCAGTGACTCACTGTCAAATGGCTAGTTCGAGATTTTATAGATTTTTATGGCACTAAATTTTGTAAACGATTACAATGATCTACCAAAAATCGGCATTTCTATGCTTGCAAATCACCTTTGATGCATTCAAAGTAATTTTTTCATTCGACCTTACTTTAACATCGACTTATCAGCATTTGGTGTCAACATGTTTTTAAATGTCATAGAAATGCGCCATTTTTAGTCATGGACCATATATTGCCTATTTCAAATTACTTGTATACGACCACTCTACCATCTCCGAAACTATTTTGGTGTAGGTCATTAACATCCAGTATATTTGTATATAGATGAACCATGCCTTAAACAATTGATATTTTAAGAAAATTAGAATATCATATGCAAGTTATAAATAGTTGTTCATTATAAGTGAATAAAATGCACTGGAATTAGCGAAATCCTAAATATCATGTTCGCTGGAATTGCAACTATTAAATTTGTTCATTTATTCCAGGTCAAATATATATATATATATATATATATATATATATATATATATATATATAAAACTAGCAAATCTTGGAAATTATTTGAAAACTTTTAGCGGGTGGTATTTTTCAGTGCATGGATTAGGAAATATGTATTCAGTCTTGTAGAGCAAAGTGAATGGAAAACAGATACATCTACTCTTGAATAAAGTTTGCTGAAACCTCTGCATTTTCGCTACTAACTTGAGTCTGTAGGGCGAAATATCCAACAAAGTGGCTGGAGTACGAAATCGAATTGGTGCAGCGGTACCATTGGCTACTTTCACAATTACCATTTTATGCAGGAATATAAATGTCATCACTATAATCGTAATTCACTTAGCTAATCAGAATGTACCTCTGATTATTCTAAGTAAGAAGGTATTAGCCTACAGAAATCATGTTTAATAATATTGGATTCCCTGCATTTCTCACATTTGCTTACGCAGTTCCAAAATAACAATTATGTAGAGTTCTCTCAGCTCAGAAGATTTCAGAGACTAATTGATTGGGATGTAAAATTGGAATCGAGTTAACTGCCACTGATATATTTCCATTCACAACACAAGCATATGTATGGTTATGTATAGACTATAGTCTGAATCGATAAATACTTGATCAGAGTGCAGCTACTGAAGCAACCTCTCTGCATTAGATTTAAGGACTTCTTTTCTGCCCAGGATAAGCGGTTGCTTTAGTATACAAGATTGGTGTGTAACATATTTTATTTTACACTTATCAAAAATATCCCTTAAATATTAACAGTTATAAAATGTTCATTACATTTGCAGCAATGTTGGAGGCATATCTCCTTTATTTTGTTCATAAACTTAAACCCCATACATTCCTATTCCGTAAAGCGACTTTCAGATTTGTGACCTCTCAACACCAGGGAACAATAAAGAATTAGAGGTGAACGAATTAGCCAAATGCATTTTACGATAGTCACATCATATCTATGAAAAGATAACGTGTATTCCTTCAGAGGTTTACGGTTTAAATCAACAGCAAATTCCAGTTGCTCCGCATTCAACAGGACGTCCTAAAAAAGCACATAATCATTTTCTGTAATACTAAGCATCTCGTTAACACATTTTAAATATATTTATCTTTGTGTGACGCAGGGAGGAAAATTAAATTTATTTTATGATCTACCAATGAACTAAAAGCTTTCGTTGCATCAATATAAAACTTTTTATTCCTTTTCAGCTAAACTTAAATGTGAAATTTATGTTTGCTCAAACATTTTGCAAGGATAAAATTGTGCATATTTAACAAAAGTAATGTTAACAGATAGTGAGAGCATCGGCACGGTAAGACCTGTGTTTCGAGTCCCGGCCGCGACCTCGAATTTTCCCTATCCGAATCCGTTTACAAACCTTGGTCTAATACATGATTTTAGTGAAAGCATCACATTTCATATAAATTAACTCTAAGGTCTAACCCACAGGTCATGCTTCAGTTTCATCATTTACACCAACAGCTGTTGCGGCTTATCAAGATGCGCAAACGTAGCTGCGTGACTTTTTTGTCCCCTGGGAAGCCAACACTCCTGTGATGGAACAATCGCCATATGTGTGTGTATGTGTGTGTGGACGCGCGCACACATATGACGGCTTTGCCTTTAAACTTTTTATGATATTTCCTGAGTTTTCATGTAATTTGTAAAATTGTTTAAATAATCTATCATTTAAATTATAATTAACCCAATACGGTTTCTTTCGTTCATTTTTTCGATTTCTGAAAAAAAAGAAGGCAAAATATTACATTTTCCATGACTATTTTGCATCTGGTTTAATTTGTAACAGAAGTCGTCGATAGTAGTCTCTATCGTGTATGCAAGGGCGTTATAACAGTGAAGAAACAGCTGAGTGACCAAAACCACTCGTTTGCGGTAGTTCTAATAGTGCGATTTCCCAGGCCACATTTATTCGAAAGTTTTGAAACAGCTCTTCAAGATAAAATCTCTGTATCAAAGTAACCTTGGAGAAATCCACAAACTCGGATGGGAGAGATACGCAATTGTGGTCGGACAGGACACTCAGAAGGTAAGAACTTCAGTATAGCAAGAAAATGATATGTGGTTCACGAGCTCCTGGCCCCGAGCTCAACTATTTCCTATTCGCCTGTTGCAAACCATAGCCCAACACATGGCTTGTAAGAAAAATCGAGTTTTATATAAAGCATTGGTGGCAACTACTTGCTTTAATTCATAAATAACCCAGAAATTTTATTTACTGGCACTGAGAGTTTTCATTTTGCATTTAGAGTTAGGTTTCATGTAGGTAGACGTTAATTTAAGTCATTCATTTCTAGCGATTTCTCTGCATGATTGCAGAAAGAAATCCTTTTTCCATCTACAAAACAAGTTATCAGTTAACTCTCAATACCCTAAACACCCCTCCCATTGTGTGTAGCTTGTAGAGAATTAAGATGTAGAGAGGGGATCTTTTCATAGAGCGCTTAGGGTATATATGTACATAAAGAGGCACCCGCCCTCTTTCACGTTACAATAGAGTGAGAGTTGCTATTTGTGTGTGCAGATGCTCCTATTGTTACAGGGTGAATAAGGGTTATCTATTTTCAACATAGCCAGAAGGCTGTTCAAATTAAGAACGCTTTTGAATCAATTCAACTTGATAACGGCCAAGCAAGATGCACGCTTACTTCCCCTTGCACAAGTTTCCACTGGTGATAAAGACAAGAGGCCTGTACATTCGAGCACCAAACATACACGTCTGTTACAAGCACATGCAAATGGTCACGCTTTATACCAGCCAGTTAGCGATGATAAACTCCAATGCTGGGGGTATATTTAGCGCCAAGTGCCATCGCTATTTAGGCATAACTCAAGCATGACTTGTCCCATTCTGTGGCGTGGCATGGCATGGATGATATTACACAAAATGAAACAAAATGCAGACCCGGAGCAAGAAGCCATTCAAAGGACACAACCCCCCCCCCCTGCTTGGTTTCTTTCGAGATAGATGTCTTAAAGTAAATTTTCTCTCTATATGAATAAATTTCATCTATGTTTAAATTTAATGTAATCCAGAATTTTAATTTTTATATATAATAAAGTCATACCAGTTATTCGAAAAGAGACTGCTTATTCCAACATCCTTTATGCATAATTTCTTCTCTGTTATCCCTGAAAGAAAGATCTTGCTCAAATTCACGTAAAAATCATACAGTTTCGATTTTTAAATGAAGCGTTTAAAATCAAGTCATTCATTGAAAAAATGCAGTTCTGTAGTCAGCGGAGGCAACTACTGTAAGCTCTGCGTGCTGATTTAAAAGAAACGTTTAATGATTCTTTAGATTTTTTAGTTGAATGTCAGGTGTGATCAGCACAAAAGCCAACAAGTACCTAAAAAGTGATAAACCTAACAAAAGAAAAAAAAACAATGAAGGTAAGCAGGTAAATAAACGCTGTAAATGTAACGTTACATCAGAAAGGACAGAAAATAGTATGAAAACTGTTTCTGTTATTTTAACAAACACTTTTTTGAAAATAATATTTGGCTTGATTGCAGTGCGTGTGAGAACATGATATGACTGAGATCTAAAAACCATACAGAATGAATAAGTTTCACTGTTATAAATTGTTTCCAAATGAACTTGTTATAAACTTTAAAGTTTCTGTTAAGTATGCATTTCATATAATATTAAAACTGTTTACAGAAGAAATCTAATATACATTGCATTGTACTTTAGTCTTGCGCAACGGCTGGCAGTTTGTGCCTAAGCTTCAACTCCGGGAGAATATAGATAGCTAAACGTAATACACTATTTCACCAAAATGACTCAGTTTTTTCTCAGTAAGTACTAAATGTATAGCAACTATTTTCAACCGAGATATTTTAAACGAGTAATACTTAAAATAATTTTTGAAACTTCAAATGATAACTCTTAAATAATATGTAATAGTGTAAAACATAAACATTTTAATTTTTTTCCAATATAATTAAAAAGCCAGTATTGAATGATCTATGCTATGAAAAAAATTATTAACTTAAATCGAATTCCATGAATTAATGCAGCAACACAAATGTATGGTAATATTTTTTGAAATTTCGGTGTATGCTTAAATTTAGAAAAAAAGTCTTAAAGTGCAATAACGTCAAATTTGTGCACGAAAACGATAAAGTAAGTGTTCTTCCCTGTTAAGGAAAAGAAACTGCCTACAAGCAAACCCAAGCACTCCTCTATCAATGCTACTCAAGGGTTTAGTTAAATACTTTCTTCTGTAATATTCTGAAAAGATTTTGCTTTCGTTAGAACTGTAAATGAATTATTCAAATTGATATTAGAGTATGTATATCCGAATAAATCAGAATAAGGCAATATTTTTAGTGTACTGCTTAGAGATAGATACGTATGAACTAAGCATAAAGCGCAGTGAAGCTGTATATAAGGGTTGATAAATTGAAAAGATGAAAAAAGAAAGAATCTTTGGTCATCGTAATAACATATACAGAGTACTCATTTCGCTATGCAATCGGAAATTGATTTTGCATATGGGAAGCTACTGCGTAACGGCCTCGACACCTGCCAAGAGAAAATAAGTCGCGAGGTCGGAACTCTAAACGCGTAATTTTTGTTACTTTCGTAATTTATTAGTAGAAATATTAATTGTTATATTTTAGATGCTCGGAGTGCTTGTCCTCCACGTGAAACACTCGCCGCAATTCATTCTCTTGAATATTGTAAACTGCTACCCGAATATTCTCTTTCAGCGCCTCCATGGGTTTCATTTGAAGTGCAGCAGTCATTTTATTTAGAGCAACATGCAGCTGCTAAGTGGCTTTATACGCACTTCCGACAAATATATCAACTTGACCGGTTAATCTGGCAAATACTTTTGAAGACAACTTTCTGATGGATAGCGTACTTCATCAAACATCTGTTGCATTTAAACTCGGGTTTTTGGTCTCGGATTCTGGTATTTATTAATCATAATCATTCCTTTTCCATGTAACCATACTTCATATTAAATAATAATAATAATAATAATAATAATAATAATAATAATAATAATAATAATAATAATAATAAAGTATCGGCCTCAAGAAACGCCATGCTTCATCCGGCGGTTGAAGGCTGGCAGCTTCGACTCGGAGTACTCAAAGACAGAATACATCGGCATAAAGAGAAATAGCTGCGGAGAGTAAGGCGGAGATATCTCCTGGACTATCTTAATTGATACATTGCGCAGTTTAGCTTTTTGTTCCAGATTTTTCCGCTCGAGAGTAAATTTTAGATTGTTTTATTTAATTAAATGGATGAAGTTATTGATTTAAAATTCGGGTGGAAAGACCTTTAATTGCAATATAATTATTCGCCTTCCAACATATTCTCTCCTTTTGAACAGTTGTATTCCATATTCAGTGAATTTCTTATACAAAATATTTTATGTAGTTTTTCCTTTCGCCCCTTCCGTTTCATACTATGGGTTGTTAAACGTGATTTATCCAGGTTTCGAGCTTCAATTATGCTGGCAGTTTAAAAAAAAAAATTATTGTAAGGAGCTGTTGCGACTTAATTGTTCTAAAGTTTGCAATAAAATGGGTCATTTAGCATTATCACAATCTATCACATTTACAGGTTAATTACAGAGTTACACGCTACTACATTTGTGTAGTTATAGGAACTGAAATCTTTACACAAATATGAGGTTGTACTTTTTATATTTTATGTAATAAGACCATAAGATATTGAAAGAGCGTAGTTAAATAATTGCAAATTAAAAAAGATCATCTCATCGGTGCCGATGTCGCTTCTGCCTTACTGCTGAAGGTCACCAGTTGACACATTTCTGTAATAACTATTTAAATTGTTCTTCAATGTGTCTTTGTGTCCTGTGCCTGGATGATCCGGGATAACGCTCTTTCCTCTGAACCGAGGTTCAAGGATTCAAACCTGGAAGAATGATGGAAGATATTTTTGTAGATATAAAAATATCGAGCCCAAGTCTTACAGTACGAACTGTTAGCCAGGGGTTCCATGTCGCAGATTTAGGGCACGTTAAATAATCTCATACCTGAAAATAGAAGTCCTGGGCCATTTAAAGCATGAGCAATACCTTAGCATCACACTAGATGGAACTTGAGGCAATAGGCCGGCTACTTATCATTCTGACATCTGTAGGTGCCAAATGTAACTAAATTCCTGTGGTTCATATGGCCCATCAGGACGCGGAACAAACCTTAGGCTTAATTTCTGTGAGATCGTGTTAGTAGAATGGTGAAGTATCTTTGTTTGCAATATATCAGTATATTCCAGCTTAAGCTTTTTAGTATCAAAATATAACTGCATACCGTAGTTTATTTGAATCATCTTCAATCAAGATCATATACATTGATTTATGAATGTTTTTAATCTTTGTAATCACGAGCTACTACAATGAAACAAAATAAATTGTGACAAAATTACAACAACATAGGTTACTTTGCTTCTCCTTCTCTGGCTTTAATACCAAGCTTGAGTAAAACAAAACAAACAAAATATTACAGAATAATTTGAAGCTAATTTAATTTTTTAACGAAAGCGTATTATTAATGGCGACCATTATAAAAAAACACCAGTCATTGCTTAGTACAATTTAAAACGTAACATGGTAGAAGTCAATGGCGTGAATAAGCCCTAACAAGGAAGTTTGGAGCCACAGACTCTCGGTTCCACATCTAAAATCACTTGTTTAAGATCCTTTTGCACACAGTGAAAGATGCCGGTATTGTTCTTTAACATTTTATACAGGTTACACATACACACAGAATGTTAATAACCTACATAAAAATAATTTCAGAGTGTGCAGGTGTGTCTCACATAAGTAATTTGGGATGGGAAATGTGCAGTCTGTCTTCAAAATTCGGAGCCATAGATAAAGTTTCTAAAGAACCAGTGGTTACTTAAGTTGCCATTCCATAGAGGGAAATGTAGTGTGATGTGCCTTACGTCTATCGGGATATATTTACCTGTACAGTTCTGCAGCTGCGAAACCATTGGCTCTTATTTCTCCATAAATAAGACGCATATCTGCAAGTTCACAGATGTAAACATTATCCATGTTGCCTCACAGACAAACCGCAGCATAATAAACGTTGTGAGTCTAAACAAGGAAAGGATACAAGTTGTTATTGGGATTACCAATCAGAATCATGTTCTTGAGTACAGGTATCGCAGCGCTTCTTCCGTGTTACCACATCTTCGTATTAAATAATGATGATAAAATAAAATTATTTGCCGCCTTTCGAGTTATGCATTAGGTCACATGAGCAAGTGGGAACCTGCTTCTAGATGCGGCAACATAACGCAACAAGGCAGGTACCGCCACGGGTGGCCGAGGTCGTTAAGGCACGGACTCGTGAGCGGGAGGTCTGCGGTTCGAATCCCGCCAGGACCGTCCTCCCTGACTGGGGTTTTTTCCAGGTTTTCCTCAGTCTTCATAACTGGCAAATGCCGGGGAGGTACCTAAACTTAGGCCTAGAACGCTTCCTTCCTTAAAAAAAAAAAATATCCTTTCCCAATTTATCATTTCATCTCGTGTATCATCAGTGCCCACCGCCTGTGGTGCCTCAGTAGTAAAAACGGGCGTTAAACACCACTCAAAAAAAAAAAAAAAAAAAAACAAGGCAGGTAATGGATGTTCAGTGACGCAGTGTCAAATGGTTAGTTCGAGATTTTATAGACTTTTTTTGCACCAAAAGCTTGAAAACGTAAATAGCGAGTTATTAAAATCAGTATTTCTATGCTCTCATGAAGTACTTTTTAATTTATTCAAAGTCACTTTTTCATTTCAGCTCACTTTACACCGATTTATCAGCATCTTATGACAACATGTTTCATGCAAAATTTTAGTCGTGAACCACACATTTCCTATCTCAAATTGCTTGTATACGACCACTCTACCATCTCCGAAACTATTTCGGTGTAGTTCATTACCATTGTATGTTTAATATTAATCTACAGTAAACTACCAAATTCTCCACGTTATAATATTTATACAACTGGCACTATCACGATATGATGAAGCACATATGGTACAGCCCAGAAACTTAGAAAATTTATAATAAGAGAAGAGAATAATTGTAATGTTAAAAGAACACGCTTTAATACGTTATTCATCCTGAAACACTTACACACAAACAATGTTTATTTTCTATAATAGGCATGTTCCCCACTTTTGCAATTTTTAAGCTGTTTAGGAAATAACTATACCATCCAAATCTTGATGTATATTAGTTTAAGCTTATTTTATTTAGTTTTTAACTTGTCCAACGAATAAAATATTTTAAAAGACATGGAAATCTTTTGTCTCCTTTCATAGGGGATTAAAGGTGGGAGAACAGTAGTGCAATTAAGTCAAACAAACTTGTAGAAAGGTATTTTCAAGTTTGCATTGTGGAAATGCTATTCCTGAGAAACCTGCTGACGCCTAAATTTGACCTTTGTGAAGTATTATACAGCGGAGTTTTCACAGAAACTTCAGCCTGTTCATAATACATACGTTTGATTTATTTTCAATATTCAGCGCCCTGATCATGTCTCTGTATATTTGAAACAACTTTCTTGATCTCGTTTAAAGGACAGGAGACTACTTCACTCTGTATTTGCAGTATGAAATCATCAATAGCCACGTCGGTCCTTGTGCTCTAGTGGTAACCATACTTGCCTTCTAAACCCAAGGTCGCAGGTTCAAACGCGGCCAGGATCGATGGATTTTTTCGGGCGTAAAAATCCTAAGTATGGCTTCCTTCGGAAGGGAAGTAAAGTCGTGGGTCACGTGTCGTATATTTACGGCACGATAAAGAACCTCAAGCCTGAAAGAAGAGGCCCCTGAGCAAAATTTGTCGGCCGTTTCACGCCCTGAATAAAATGGGACGCTGATGACCTGAGATGTTAAAGAGCGTCCTTAAATAAACAAATAAAAAATCAATAGCCACAACACGCCTTTCTTCTTTCTTGCCTTACGTTATTGAATTCCCATACAATCGTGACACATGATCACAACATAACTTCTACCTAGCAGTACGATATCATGTATTTGATCTGTATCTCAGCAGCCATTGCTCAGTCTTGAAATTCATTGTCACAAGATATCAGGGGTAGCTGAAGTCTACTAATCAGGTATTTATTTAGTCAGCAAGACCAGGCGTTTCGGTTTAAATTGCTTCATGTTAATTATTATTACACATTCATCCTAAGACTGCTAAAGACTACTAATTCAATTGTGTCTCTTCCATTTCAACTAATATTTAGCATATTTTACTTTTGTTTTATCTTTATTCCGAATACTTAAGACTACTTTTACATAATATTAATAACTGTTTTCCTTTCACTGTGTTTCCTATATCTAACGTTGTTTAGTTGCTGTCCCGATTGTCTTATGATTTTCATTTGTACCTGCCTTCATCTTGTCTCCTTTATCTATATATGTATCCATTTATTTTATGTACTAGAAGGCCCCATGACCTTGCCTTTGGCAAAATTATAAAACATTATTATTAATGTTAATACTATATGGGTGCTAATCAGCAAAGATCAAACCGGGGTAATACAGTTGACAGGAAAATGACAGTTCACAAGGGTAGGCCCAATATAATGATTTAATTTTTATCAAAGTTTAGGTATAGCTCATAAACAATGAATATTTTAGTTTTTCATTGGTGGATAGTTTGTGAAAGATTAACAGCGGACGTAAGAAAGCATAACGTGTGTATCACAAAACTTCAAACTGTACCTGAAGGCAGCATAGAACAGTAGAATGCGTTACTTGTAGATAACATCAAACAATTAGTTTATGCATTATGTTTCTTTATTCTATTGCTTTTGTTTACGGTAAATTATGCCCATAGTCAATCGTACTTTTAACAAATGAAATCATCTTCGATGATATTAGGTGTTAGTGATGTATTTTCATTATTTTTTTATATAAAATGAAATCATGTTAGATTATATTAAGTGTTAATTATGGATTGTGTCATTAATGAACATTCTCAGGACGTAAAGACAGCTATGCGCAATTGTGGAAGTGGCTTTTAGCTTGTCTCGATTTCAGATCCTGAGCCGATTATTTTAACTGGAATATGCCAGTAAATACCGTTCTGTAATAGATATAACGATACCAATACGTTGCAGAGACCAAATAAAATGGAACTATTTCCTAAATGCTATGTGTTTATGCTGAAATAGTGCTACCCTCATTACCGGAAGTAACCAAAATGTCGCCGCCATCTTTGTGGTTCCAAGTAGATGTGGTTTCTCCCTCGGTCTCTACTTCTGCTACGTAAGTCTTTACAAGGTAGCGAGATATTTGCTTTTTAGAGCCCTTTCCTAAATAAGACACTACAGCTAACAGAATTCAACAAAAGGTTTTGATAAATGGATTTCAATTTTAAGCCAAATTACGACCGTATAATATTAATCCAAAACAAACCGTAACTACAAATTAATTTTGTAATTTGCACAAGGGATATGTCACAGACATAATTGAACCAAATACACTTCTACATTCTTTTGCTTGTGTGATTACTACTTATCTGTAATATTTTAATTTTGTTGTGAAACCTTAAGTGGTGTATAACATGTACAGCGGGTAACGATGACCACCCACGTCACCAATTTTGCAATGCACAAGTGCCACCTCAATGGCAGTAATGGACCGGACATTAACTGTTTCATAAAGTATTTATGAAATAAAAGCACCTGAAAAACACATAGCAATTGAAATTACCTGCATACTTTCTTTTTTATATATTCATTTTGCCACCTTTAAAAACCATCCATTAATCGCTTGAAGAAAATGTCTTCACCGCTAGCACGGGTTTTGTTCCAGCTCCCCTTCCCAATACCGCTGACTTTAGAGCAACGTATTTTTGTGTAAATGTTACACATAAGAATCAGTTCGCCGCGCTCGTCAGGAATGTATTCGGAAGTTCCCGGGCAACTGCACCCTTCCAGAACTGCTATTTATGATCTTGTGATTAGATATTACTGGTTCAGTGTAAAACGAGAAACACGCGCGAAGACGTATCGTTTTAACAAAAGACAAATTAGACGAAATTGGAGCAAATCTGGAACGTTCGCCAACAAAATCACTGCCAAAATCAGCACAAGTTGGATACTCAGTGTTTTTATACAGCAACAAAATTGCTAAAACTCAAATCTTACAAGTTTACATGTGTCAATTGTCTACGACAAGGTGATCCCGTAGCAGTGTGCTTATTGTGAGTGTTTTCTTTCATCATCAGAATGAAGGGTTAATTGACCCATAACTTATGTTCTATTCAAAAGAGGTGTGGTTCTACCAAAATGATCATGTGAACACTCAGAATATTTGCTATTGGTGTTCCGAAAATGCAATTTGTATACAAGAAGCCCTCTTTATGGTATACATATCGGAATTTGGTGTATGATTAGCGCAAGACGAGTAATCTATTCGGTTTTTTTTTCTACGAGCAGACAGTAAATGGAGAGTGCCGAAATGACATTCTGACACCATTTTTTTATCAGCTGACGGAACAAAAGAAATCATATGGGTGGTTTGAATATGATTCCCCCACTGTTCACACAGCAGAACTCCGTGGGTAAAATTAGGGAAGAGTTTGAAGATAGAGTGATTAGTGCTGGTGTATGGTCCTAGCGCTTCTCAGATCTAACATTTTGTGATTTTATTTGTGAGATAGCCCAAAGAACAAAGTGTACAAACCCAATCCTTACATAAGAGGAAAGAACTCAAGGAAAACATACGAAATAAATCCATAAACATTACAGTGATAGAACTAAATCGTGTCAATTGAAATGTGTTTTGCCCGACAGAATACCTGTTTAGCTGAAGGAGGAAGACATTTACAGCATTTGCTATAAGGTAAGCTTTTATACACTGTTTTAAGAAGCGAAGTCAGAGCACAGGCGCGGCCGGATGTGGCATGTCCAGCTGCCGAGACGCAAATTCCGTGCGGGCGGTAAGGAAATATTGAGGAAGTCCTGTAGTTACTAATGAGAAATAAAGGTAAGTTCATTATATTTATGACGGTTATTGAGTAAGTTTTCGTATTTCTAAACCTTGGTTATTAAATTAACACTTTACAAAACCTGGCAATGATAATTAGTCCTATTTGTTATGCTTTCTTACTTTTTCGAGTAGTTATGAACTTTTTAAGTTTTCATTGAAATTAAGCCAGCCAGAAATATACTCACTCCTGTTTGGTAGAAAACTAACACCGCCCCTCTTCCGCTATAGCTATGGCTGCGTGGCATATCAACCTGTTTCTTGCTTCTTAGACGCCCATCTGCATACATGCGCCAAATTCGAGATCAGTATCTAAGACATTTGTATAACAAATCACACTACAACTTCACGCGACATGTGGGCTGGCGGTATTCAACATACGCCGCCTGATTGTCTCCGAAGAGATATCGGCGCCGCCATCCCTCATGTTCCAGCACATAAATACTCGCCAGTACCTGCCAAGAGACAACTGGCGTGCGATGCTGCTCATTCATCGCTCGCATCAAGGCGTAAAACCTTTAGAAGTGATGGTAGAACGCATTTCACGCACATGTACAGGAGAAATATGGTATGAATAGCAAGGGTCCTGGGAAAATGTCATTCAAACACAGACACGAGCATTTTTAAAAAGGTCAAAGTGCGTCATGAAGTGACACAAATTTTCGGAACAATGAACAAAAATGAATGAACTCAAAGTTTGTCCGCACAGTACCCGATTTTTCCATGTTAAATGGCAAATCCAGAAAAAGCAGAGAAGCTGCTCTAACAGAGAATGTAAAAAAACGCGCCACAGGAGAGACTAAACAAAGCAATTACTGAAGACAAACTTTCAGAAATAGCATGTGCTACGTCACCTGTTCATTCATTACTCACTGTGGTGGTTAAAATACGTAATAAAGAAGAAGTCTATACAGTCTTTGTAATGAAATTACGAATTGAAAATTATGCAGTAAAACACGAGTTCATATAAAAGTTAATTGGAAGTTATGGTACATATAGAGTGGGATTTTTTTTTAAAAAAAGAACAAAATTTTAAATATAAACATTATACTTTGAACCTTAAAAACGAGAAAGTAAAAAGTGAATTATATAGTCTAGTTATCTAACTTCAAGAATTCACTTCTGTCGAATATAAGGCTTTTACACCATCAAGCGGGAATTGCTCTTCTGCAAATTTGCAGCAAAGCACATTTAATAGTATATTTTGCAGCGACAGCAAAATGTTATATATTAAGACAATGGTACGAAGTAAGTTACGACACCAGCATTAAATTCGTATTAGTGTATTAATGGCCATAATATGAAAGATGCGTGTGTTGTTTATTCTACTACCAGTTATATATGTATCAGGCAAACGCTATTCATTTATTTAGAAACGTTGGATTTTAGCGATACTGGTCATATGGAACGAAAAACACCGTCTGCAATAGTTTGATTTGGTTTATTTATGGACGCTCTTTAACATCAGAGACTCATTCAATTCCGGGAGTGAAACGGCCGACAAATTTTGCTCAGAGGCCTCTTCTTTCTGGCTTGAGGTTCATTATCGTGCCGTAAATCCACGACACGGGACCCACGGCTTTACTTCCCTTTACTTAGGATTTTTACGCCCAAAAAAATTCATCAATCGTAGCCGGGATTGAACCCGCGATCTTGGGTTTGAAGGCAAGTATGGTTACCACTATACCAACAGGACTGACTTCTGGAACAGTAGGAAACAAAAACAATTTAATCAGCGATAAATCGCCATAAGTACGATAAAGTAAATAAATAGCTTTAAATGCGTATCGAAGTGAACCTCATTTAGATACAGACAATAAGCAGTAAATAAGTGGATGCCAGAATGAAAGCAGAACTTTTTTTTTTTTTTCAGTTTCTTTCACCAATTTTTACACTATGATTATAGCATAAAGTTTTTAAAGGAATCATACGTCATTGACTAATAAATACGTTATAATGTAACGGTTGGAGTTTGTGGAGTGTCTCTCTTTGGTGTAATTGATATGATATTGCGCTCAGATCATTGTTATCGAGTTCTAGTCTCGTCCTGTACTTTCATTTTTACTTATACATGTTACGTATAAGCAGAGTTCATTATATAGAAATACAAAATAATAAATAAACCACCTTGTAGAGTCCGAACCTACGATCTTCAAAACTATTCAGTCGCTTTAACTAATAGGCCATACAGCCAGGTTGACAGCTTCTTCAGGGCACTTAACACAACAAATCAGTTAACCGCTGTTTAGAGCCGTACTGTTATATGATTATTTAGAGATTTTAGGTATATTTATAGCATTAAATCTGAAAATATTGCTGATGATCTATTAAAATCGAAATTTCCTTGTTCAAGAAAGAGATTTGAAGATAATCTAAGGAAATTTTTACCCCATATAGTTTTAAAACTGGGTTATCAGCATCTGATTTCAATTTCTCTATTACCATAAAACTCACTATTTTTCTTCGTAGCCAAAGATTCCCCATTTTATGTTATTTGTCTAAGACCCCTATTGTTCATTTATACCTGCAGAACTTATATCGTCCTATCAGTACGAGTTACATGAAGTAAACCTCTGAAATTCTGAAAAATACCGAAAAATATTCATATAAATTTAGAAATTATAGCAAATATATCTATTAACAATAATTAAATTCAATGATGAAATACTTCAAGTAAAGCGTTTTGACTTACACCGTAAAATTACAACTTTGGATTCAGGAAGCTCATTTTATTGAACTGTAATTTGTGCATGTGTGATAAATATTTATGTTATTTCTAGCTAACATCCTGACTTTCAATTTCTTATATTTCCTTTCCCTTTTCCCCAAGATTAACTCGTTCACCATACATTATCTGCAGGCAAAATATGGCTATTTTCGATTTTGAAAAAAAAAAATTATTTGCAGTAACATTTTAAACATATTACACTTACAAGCGCAAGCATGGGCTTCGCTTTTCTTTATACTGTTACCGTCATTTTAGTATTTACTACAGTTAGGACCTCTTTTTTAAAGTGTCCACCGCGTTAATTTTTGGAACACTGCTCCAGAATGACAAGTAAGTGATGCTTGTGTGTAAGGAAGCGAGTCTTGAAAGTTAAAAGCGAAGAGCACTACACAGAAACTATTTCTTTTTAACATAAAAAGCGTGCACTCTGCAGCGTAAGCGATAACATAATTGTAAATTGAAGCTATTTAACAGTGAAGCGCATTTCTAAGCCTGCTACCAAATGAAGTTTTCATGTATTTGATATACCAAGTGTGCAAACAATAGTGCACAAACTGATATCCCTGCTGTTTCAATGATATATTATTTCTACTATTTCTAAAGAATGTCACACCATAGATAGCATATACATTGAACACCATTTTGTTTTGTGGAGAGAACACATGTTTTAGAGCAATATCACTCTGGCAATAGCTAAAAATAGCTTGTCCGTGGTACAATTAGATTTCTAAGTTGTTAAAGAACCATAAAAATGTTTATTCTTTATTTTTAGCGAAACTGCTAGTTACCCAATTAATGTTCACTATATACCCAGTGGCCCAATTAGTAATTACTATGGTTTCTATATCAGATTGGGGTGCTCTTCCGCTTGCTAATGTCCATGTGAGACATAACTTTTGCACTCGGTATAAAAAGCAAATCCCAATAGTACAAATATTTACTCTGTATGCGAACACCTACGTAATTATGGCTGCTTTAATAAAGACAACATATGTGAAAACGAGTAAATATAATCAGTTTAGTAACGCTGTTGGGTTTTAGGACCTAAGATTACAACTCTTTCGCAGTTTCTACGTATTCTTTATATAAGCTATGAAACGTATAAGTAGTTAAAGTTAATTTCTAACTCCTTTTCATTTCAACTGCAACCTTCAGCCGCATTGAACATTCATTATTCATATAGCGAATATGAAAAACCAGGTGTCTTCGAAACTCATTGGGTGGGCAGGGATAAAAATATAAATGAATGCAGACTGGCTAAATGTGTGTAGCATGAAGCCGTTTATCTTTGTCAACACCTTCCAAGAATCCTGAGAACGGCTATGTTTATTTCAGTTTTGGCAAAGCTCTTTAATGGGTGGCGTTTACCGAGAAACATCAGCAAAGCAAATCTATTGTTTTGCACTTGCATAGTACCCCAAAGGGTAAATGATATACAATTCGCAGAGCATTATCCACTAAGATTCTGTGAATCGCTTTTATTTTAATGATGTTCCTGTAAATCGCAGGAAACACTGCACAACTATTTATAGACATTTTGTTAATTGGGTTAAGATTTAACCGTACAAAAGCAACTAGTTTATAAATGTAAATGTTGATGGATACCAGACTTACGTGGACCATCATTTATTCAATTCATTTGCGATTTGGAATACTTATGACAGCTGTGTGAAACATTAATATCTAAAAAGTACATAGAGTTTCATTATAGTAAACAAAATCTTAAAGTATGTTTGGTATTTTTGTTTTCCATAGAGCGAAAAAAGTAATGGTTTCTAATTTAAGCAGTCTCTAAAAGGGGGACAGTGAAACTTTCTGCCTTTGCATTAATCCTAAGTTAAGCACAGGATGAGGAAAACTTCCGGAGTAGTAGCAGTATTAGTAGTAGTAGCAGTAGTAATAGTAGTAGTAGTAGTAGTAGTAGTAGTAGTAGTAGTAGTAGTAGTAGTAGTAGTGGTGGTGGTGGTGGTGGTGGTGGTGGTGGTGGTGGTGGTGTTGGTAGTAGTAGTAGTGGTGGTGGTGGTGGTGGTGGTGGTGTTGGTAGTAGTAGTAGTGGTGGTGGTGGTGGTGGTGGTCGTCGTCGTCGTCGTCGTCGTCGTGGTCGTGGTCGTGGTCGTAGTAGTAGTAGTAGTAGTAGTAGTAGTAGTAGTAGTAGTAGTAGTAGTAGTAGTAGTGATAATAATTTCTCACACCGGTACCTTCTAATTTAAATATACTTTAATGTTATTATAAACATATCAACGGACCCAAGGTATATTTTTTTTTACCTAAGTTAGTGCAATTATGTTCCTTTTCATTTGGACTCGAATATATTCCTATATAATAACCCATCACATTCAAATATTGAGAATTTTCTTGACATTATCTATCGGTAATTAAATCATGGGGATATTCTCTCCACCATCGCCATTGCATTCCACTAATTTTATTTGCCGCTGCCGCTGAAAACCCCAAGATGGTTCTACGACGTTTCACAACGTAGATTAGAATTTTTGCTGCAACATATACAGAGTAAGCATAAAATGCTGTTTTAGTTTTAAGAATATATGAATAGTTACATTAGTATGCTCACAGGCGCAATCGAATCCCTATCTGTCAGGGTATGGCGCTTCTGGTCACGCGCGCTTCTAATTCACATTTGCGTCGCGTGAGGCAGAATGAGTAAAAATGATGAAGACGCCTCCTCAGAAGGCTTTCTGTGAGCAGCTATTTGCAACACCACAATCACCCGATATAGCACCATGGGACTTCTTGGAATACCAAGATTATGTTCCATCTCCACCCAGAGCTCATAGATCCGCACAATCACGTCAGGCTGAAGCGTCAATCACTACTGGAATGTGGAATGAATTGAAATATTGGTGATATGTGTGACTAAAAGTGCCCATATCGAAGAACTTTAAGGTATCACTACAAACTTGAACAGGTTATCTATTAAGTAATACAATATATTTAACTCAGAGTTAAACATAGCAACAATGAAATACATGCTTTCTCTGTATAGTTCTATTTATTGTTGTAAAACAGTGTGGTGCAACAGGCGGCGCCCGTGCCAGATACGATCTTTTCTCTAACCTTTGAAGGTAGTAGTTTGTTACGTTAACTTAAAATAGTTTGCAATTAAATCTAGTATCTGCATACTTAGTTGAAGAAGTGAGCGAAGAAAGAAAGGCTAAGCACAGGTCAAAACACTCCCTTCTTCCCTTCTGGTTGCATTGTTTCAAAAGTAACCCCAGTCCAAGGTCACTTCAGTACCAATGTGTGTGTATTCAGAAGGCGAAATCTTGGCAAATCATAATGGAACTAGACGTTAGAGCTACTTCCAACTTCTTTCCTTCCATCTTCGGTTCTGTCATTCGCGAGTTAGCAGATGTGTGTAAACATAGCGTGTTATAGTTAGTTTAATTAATCATGAATTCAAGTGCTTCCAGCAATGTTATATGTAAATATATAATAATTTAGTGACATATTTTGAAGGCCATGAAATAGTTTTCAACATAATAATAAAAAGAATAATTATTGAAATTAAAAAACCTAAGGGTGGCCTTGCATACATTATTGGGGAAAAAATCTAGCCCGTGACGGAAACACCGCTTATATCACACTGCTATAAAAATGATCTACCTTTATATCTTTATATAAAGCAGGAGAGAAAAATAAAATTTCGTAATATGTATAAACAATATATACATACAAATTAATATGCTAATATTAATAATATTATAAAATAATAAAATATAATTATAAAAATAAAATAATATTATAAAATAAAAAAGAGAATCAAGTGGTATTACCTAGATCAGCTTTAAACATCTGATTATAACAGTTCAATGATGTAGTTGCGAACGTTACCATTACAATGTGAAATGCTTGCAGTAGAAATGGGGAAGAAAAAAAAAAGTGCTATTAGTGCACCAAATCAGCGCGCACCACACTAGTCCGCCCAAGGCCTGTTAAGTTTCGGTAATTAGCAATTAGTTCAAACTGTTGCCTATTTAATGCCAAGATTTAAAACTCTACTATATTTATTTGTGGGACAGATTAAAAGATATATGTTGTAACTCAAAATACATGAATAATACAGAGGAGCTATTTGGCTATGGGCCAGCTGAGTGTGCCTGCTTATTGGGTAAGTGCAGCCAGCATAACTGGAAAAAGGAAGATAAACGTGTCAAATTAGCACTTTTATTTTATTATTTGTATTTTTATTGAAAACATGAAACTGATAACAAAACAATTAGGCTGTGTTATACGAAATGTTGAAAATGATGTCCCTCATCGGCAATACGTTTCCGATATCTGCCAAGAAAATCCCTGTATTTCATCTAACTTTTCCCAGTAAGAACACAAAAATTCGGAACATGTTTCTTGTCATTGAGAGATCCTGTCTCTTGTAATCTTTTAACAAAGAACTAAAAGTACGTTCGGCCGAAAATCCGAATCTGCTCTTTCAGGGCAGTCGTCCGGATAGATTGGAAACTTATTCATACAACGTAAACCGCTTGCTTCACAAATCACCACCCCTTTCACGAAAGGCAGAAGAGGGAAGCGGAGAAAACCGATCCCAATGTAGGCGGATAATTACTATGTTGTTCCTCTCGGTCTAGTGACTCAGTTGGTTAGAGCGGCGTACTACCAACGGGAAGCTAGTGAGGTAGCTTGTTTTATTTAATCTTCATAATTTGTTTAAACTTTTCCAATTATAACAAGTGTTACACTTTTACTTTTATTGCATGTACGTTGCAAATGTAGGTTAGGTTAGTTTAGTTAGGTTTAAAAAAAATTAAAATCTATGCTTAACGCATAGGTTGTAAATTTTGGTTAGATTAGATTGGGTTAGCTTGGGTTTATAAAATGCAAAAATTATACTATTAAAACATGGATTGCAAATTTTGGTTAGCGTAGATTATAAAATTCAAAACCTATACTGTTAAAAGCGTATGCCTTTTCCCGTTACAATTCCGTAACAATCCTTTACGTTTTACATTGCTACATTACAGTTTCTTATTTAATTTTGCTCTATACTGAACGTGCTTAACTATTAATATGCATCCTAAAAAGTTACTTTTTTGCATTTCATTGCTTGTTTTTGTGCGTTATGCCTTTATTTGTTGAAGTCACAATACAATTTCTACGCATCTATGCAACCATTCCACGGTTTTCTACGCTGCCGTTCGCGAAAGGAGGCGTGACTGGTGAGCCAAGCGGATCACGCTGTACGGGTAACTGTTGGAATCGGTGGGGTAAGTGGTTCTCACCACTCACGGAAAATTGAGTATGCTGCGACTTAGTGGTGCTCCTGCATCATGGTTGGGTGGTGAGCCTGTACAAGACCTGGAGTTACCCACCCGCAGAGTTGAGGAGGCTGGTGTTAGATTAGGGCTCCCTATTAGTGAAACTAGTAGCTTAGCCGAATGACCAGGGCAAGGGAAAGTCGGATACCTGCTTCCACCCTGGAAGAGGAGTTGGTTTAAACTCCAGGTGCCGTATTCTGGAAAACCCGCGAGAATGACCTAAGTCACATGCCACCTGGGAACTACGGGAGGGATCTCGTGCTTAAAATCCGTAGAGGGGTTATATCCGATCTATTTAAATGACTGGAGCCAACTCTATGGACCCTGAGCACCCATGGTAATTCTGTCGTTACTAAAAGTGGACCTACCCGAAATTCGAGCCATTTTGTTCGGGAGGTTGTTTGGAGTGAGTTGGACTCCGTATGGTATGTACCGCGAAACGCATGCAATATTAAGGGGGCTATTATGTGACTCGGTCGGTAATGGTGAGGAGGTGATCCTATAAAAGAACTCACGTTATTCACCTACAGAGTTGAGAAGGTTGATGCTAGATCAGGACGCCCAAACATTGTAGATAGAAGGTGGATTGGATGGTTTGCCGCGGGTAAGCAGCGTATCTATTTCCATCCGTCGGAGGATAGGGATGATTAGTTGTAGCCAGTCTGCAATTGTAACCATAGAAGTCTCGTGGGAAACGTTGGATTTAATTATTAGGTACAGTACTATGGAAAGTCTACGAAGATGGGTCTACCTAGGTACCCAATGAGATGAGCATGTATGCTGTGCTAAATATATCGTGTATAAAATCCCGATCTACAAGACTATATGCAATGACATAACTAACAAAGAACAATAATTAGTACGCACTCTATACACAATGAAAACACCGAAAAACACACGAAAGCACAGCCGCTCATAGAGAAAGCCTTCCTTAAACTAACTACAAAGTGCTTCCTGCATATGCATTACAAGACCTTGGCGAATGGCTTCTCCCAGAAAGCAGCCGCACTCTTTTGGCCCGTAACTCAATTAACTTCAATGTTGTAATAGTAGTAATGTGAATTTATTACACATTCTTTACACATGTCTTATATTATATCGTTCTCATGGGTCATTTGACCGTATATGCAATTTACACAGAGTCCGTATATAAAAAGTATTTTCACTCCACACCAAATATATTTACAACTTTCATCTCCTCCTCCTTATACACGCAACATATACAATCATTCATGGGCGCCCACACTCACGCAGATTCAGAGACCGCTCACTTCAACAAAGTGGTTGAAATTCCATACACTTTGCATAGAAAAGGGCCCAGCTTTGGCCAGTTTTCTTGTGCAAACAGATCCCAACATACTGGCCCATTCCAATTCGAATTAGCAAACACCCAGCGCAGTCAAGCTCCACTGTTAGGTACCTGGACAGTATTAAATGTGTGGACATCTTTCTATATCTACACAAAGAGCACACATTTTCTGTTCAAATTAATTTGTTATTTGGTCGTCTAATAATCTCCCAATCTAAGTTCGCTAGACAGATATCATCTTGGTAACAGGACAATATATTCGTTATAAAACAAAAGTTTCTGAAACGAATTTTTAGCCACATTCATAATTTTTAAATCACAAAATAATCTACTAATTCGGACTTGTAGATTCTCCGTTAATACTACGATTTATATAGCGTTCCTTATTTATACCATTGCCTATGCACTCTGTTTTGCATATCAGTAATCATGAAATGAAATTTATTGAATGCGCAAGACAAAAATTACAAAGGGGTTTCCATCTAGCTGGCCGAGGCCATTTTAGGTGTATTCCCTCACAATTACAAAAATGTTTAATTACAATAATTATTTTATACTAACCCCTTTATCTAAAATCTAAATAATTAAACAATTTCCACCTTGATTTCATCAGACTCCTAGGCCCCGATTCATGAGGAGTAGCCTACTGGAATTCCAAGGGACCAGGCTCCGACCCAACCCATGGGACTAAAATAAAATATTTCTATTACTCCACCTATATCATTATTTTATCAGCTAGCTACAGTCTCTACAAACTACTAATTCCTTTATTTCTCAAATATCTACTATAATGCTATACTTAACTTAAAATAGTAAATACACAATATAATTCTATACCCCTGCTTATTACCCAATTCAAACTACTCCATGCCATAAATCTAAATTGCTAAAACCAAAGATCATATGCTTATCATTCATACCCATTTATTTTTAACTCTTTACAAATATTCATTTATATTCCTTAATTGAGATTTGTTCCCAAAATTTTTTCTTACTGCTATCGCAAATCATACATGAACCCATTTTACTTTGATCAACTGATTCCTCCACTCTCTTATTTCTGGACATTAAAATAGGATGTGAATTGCATTTTCATCCCTCCTACACATAGAGTATACACTGTGTTCCAAATTTCTTCTAATTTCCTTTAGTCTCCACATTCATAATCTAAACCATGCTAACCCGTCCCTCTATTTTCTCATTGCATTTATCAATATAACCCTCATTCATACAATTCTCTTTTAATTCTCGAATTAGCAGCAAGGAACTTTTATCTCGTATATCTGCATACAAAATTTGTATGTCTATATCCTCGAATATGACTCTAGTCATCTTCCAAACTAAGGCAAACTATCCTTTCCTAACCTATCTTCACCCACCCCATTCCGTGTCAATTCATGTCCTACTTTTCCTACCCAACTAGCTTCTCTTAAAGCAGATTCCTGAAAGTTTACAGATTTTTTCAAAATATGACCATATGGCATCTGTTGTGCTATAAAGCAATATTTTAATACTCTCTCCAACACCCATCCTCTAACAGTTACTTTTCCTGTTTCTAACAGGGCACCAGCATTGGCTGTATTTATTGGAATACCTAACATAGTTTACAAAACATATTGAGTATTTTATCCACCTCTTCCCAACTATTCTCCACGCCCTATATCTCTATACCATTGGCTCACCTCGATTGCACTAGAGCTCACTCTTTCACATCTCGTCCATATTAGACGCAAAATATAGGCATTTCCTTAAAAATGGCATTGCCAACCTCCCTTTAGCTAATGCAGTCCTTTTCTGTCTTTCCCACTGACCGAAGCTACTAAACCTTATTCCCAATTATGTGAACTCTCTTAAGATGTGGATGCTATTTCCTCCAATAGACCACTTTTCTTCCTTACTAAGTTTATTTCCTTTCTTAAAAACCACAATTTTTGTCTTATCCTGATTTACTTTCAGATCCCATGCCCACAATATCTAACTATTTCTGAAATTGTATTCTTCAGTCCAATCACTGAGAAGGATGCTACCATTAAATCATCTGCATATTATAATCCAAGAATCTCTTGGTTATTTATTACCGGCATATGCTTATGAACTTTCTGTAGCCCTACTAACACACCAATAATAAACAAACTAAACTATATATGACTGAATTTACATACCTGTCTCAATCCTTGATCCTCAGCAACTTCCTGTGACACCTTACCCTTCCTGCATCTAACACAAAATGTGTTGTCCATATGTTGCTTGAAATAACCTCCTAACTCATTCCTTTGCTCCACGGTTTATATATACCATAACATATTCCTATTTACCCCCATAAGCTTTCTCTAAGTCAATAAACACTGCATACAATCTACCTCGTTTTATCTATGCTAAAACCATCACTTACAGGCCTTGAAACGTGTAATATGGCTGCATTCGGCTGCATATTGCCGAGATCTCCCTGAGAAGCCCACATCATATGGTACGGCCACGGGTGGCCGAGGTCGTTAAGGCGCGGAATCATAAGCGTTTTTGTATGGGGCTCGAATCCCACCAGGACCTTCTTGCTTGACTGAGGTTTTTTCCAGGTTTTCCTCTGTCCCCATAAAAGGCAAATGCCAGGAAGGTACCCTTAACTTAGGCCTGGAACGTTTCCTTCCTTAAAAATCCTTTCCGTATATATCATTTCATTTCATGTATCATCAGCGTACACCGCTTGTGGTGCCTCAGTAGTGAAAACGGGCGTTAAACATTATTCCAAACAACAACAACAACAACAACAACAACAACAAAAGCATATGGAATGTGAGCATCATATAGTATGAAAGTAAGAAAGTGTACTCGATAATGTCATGTCATAATGTCATAACATGCGATAATGTTTTTTGTACATTATGCTTTATGCACAAATTTTACATGTGCTTCAATTTAAAGTGTTGGTACAATCTTGGTATTATTTAATAACACCAGTTAACACAATGGAAAGAAAAATGATCCCATTGTAATTAAGAGTTAAATAAATTCAACTATTTTAATTACACCCATGGTAATTAATATTACATAGTGCATTGCACTTACCACTAAGAGCATTTTTGTAATAGTGTTTAACGCCCGTTTTCACTGCTGAGGCATCACAGAGTACAGGATAAAATGATAAATTGGGAATTTATTTTAAAAGAAAGGAAACATATAAGCCCTAAGTTTAGGGTATTTCCCCATCATATGCCATTTACGAGCACTGAGAAAAGCCCGGAAAACCTGTCAGGACGATTCTGGTAGGAATCGATTTCCATACCTCCCGCTAACAGCCCATGCCTTAACGATCTCAGCCACAAGTTGTGGTCCTTAAGAGAGTAAACTTTAAACGGAACACCTTTTTTACGGTGTAATCAATATAGTGGTTTTAGCACTGTACAAATTTAGTTCTGATGTTAATTTAATTAATACCTGTAAACATGATTTACTGTGTGCTTGTAGTAGATTCTGGTGGTCTAATGGTAGCATACCTACCTCATAGACTCAAGGTCGCGAGTTCAAACCCAGTGAGAATTGATGGATATCTTAGGGCGTAATATTTCTAAGTATGGCTTCATTCGAACAGGAAGTAAAACCATTGGACCCATGTCTAAATTTACGACACATATAGGAACCTCAAGCCCGAAAGAGGAGGCTTCTAAGCAAAATTTATCGGCCGAATTGAATGAAACGCTAATGAGAAAAGTCGTTAAAGTGCTGTTTTATATAAAATAATCCAACCTAATCTAATTTTGTTCTTGTAAAAACCTATAGATTATATTAATTTTTGTGAGATATTCAGCAACAAAATTTGCGACGTACGGCAGTGCATTATCGTGGCAGAGTATCCAACTTGTTGCACAAAAATATATTTTTCCTCCACATGCAGCTGAAAGAAAGCTCACTGGGCAATATTGAGTCAGTCGCCGACTCCATCGATTGACAGTTCTATTAGCACAAATAGTATTAATAATAGTATGCACACGTTAATTTTCTTTCAGAGTCAGTATTGATCTGTGTTACTGGAGTAGTTTGAATTGATGTCCGTCTGTAATCACACGTTTCTGACATTCTGTAATGAACGTTGCAATCACTAGCAACAGCTTTACCTCCATAACCGTAAACTGAGTTGTAACAAGACAGAAATAATGTTTTCTCTCGCAGCAGTGCGACACTTGTCCATACACGCTGGACGGAAATCACTAGCGCAACTCATGCAATTCCTGCTGCTGGGTGCCTGCCAGCAGTAAGAGGGCTCTAGGAGCAAGATTTACTCTATTAATTTGTTCCTGCGTGTGCGTGGCCGTTTGTAACAGTGTAAATGTTATTTGTTAAAAATAATGTAACCTATACGTTCTTCTATTAAATATAAATTAATAGGACATTGTTACGCGGGTAAAATATTATAACGTGGGACATCTGCTCTTTGAGTGTATTTTTTGTTAAAAATAATATAACTTGTGCATTGTCCTACTAAATATAAATTAATAAGTCATTGTTACACGGGTGAAATATTATAACGGTGGGAAATCTGCCCTTATTCAAATTCTCGATTAATATATATACACTATAGCCCTATTTCTAACCTGGGGTAAATCCTAGAAACCAGTGGACCTGGTTTGCTGTGGCTCGCTACGGCCTACTCTCACCTCCTTTTCGTAAATATAAATTTATAGGGGTGGGTAAATCACTGTAATCGTGGTAAATCTCCATTAGCTCCGGTAGAAAAAAGAACATGTGGACGTGAGGATTCAAAACCACTATCTCCACAACTATAGCATGACGCCCTAGCCATCTGAGCTATCATGCCGCAATTATAGCATGACGTCCTAACCATCTGAGCTATCATGCCGTTGGGCTGATAAACCTCATTATCTAGCCATAGCTGTGCAAGTCACTACCTTCGGCTTTCTCCTCTGAAGCTCGGTAGCAGCAAGTGTTGCAGTGCGTTGAACTAGTGCTTTCATTCCAGCGTGTAAGAATCAATAACTGCGATTGACTGTCCACCTGCATTATTAGCGCGGTAATTGTCATTATGGCCAACCGGCATGATCTTAGCCTAGTGCATGCTATGCTCCGCTGTTGACGGAAGCCAAAATTAGCTTTTGGTGCTTAAATCGAAATACAAATTAAAAATAACATCACGATATGTTTTTTGTTCTTTTGAAATAATACAGAGGCAAAACAGTTATCTTGCGTAACTTATATGCATAGTAAATCGAACCTTTACTCACCACGAATGTCCATGACTGGATGTCAAATGTCACGCTTACCTGTAACAAAAATAAAATATCGGTATTCATGTTGCTTGAAAAGAATGTTAAAAATGATTAATATCTACATGATAGTATAGACCAATAGCCATACATTTGCAAGAATAGGCTAATGAAATTCAATTATTTAAATAAACATAGTTAAAACCACGCAAAGAAAGGTTTTTGGCTTTGTCTGGGTGAAGTAGTTGAATTGAATCATGCATATTATAAAACCATACATTAAACGCAGTTTCAACCATGTATTTCATATGGAATAAGCCGGCTTTGGTAACATTTTTTTGTTTTGGTCTTTTTAATTATATGACTGACAGCCAAACTAGTTGACTTTAGCCTTTTCATCTATCCTTCGTTCTTTATGTCTCTTTATTCCGTCTAAGGAAAGCGGTGTTGTACCATTCCTAGTGCCTGACTTGCTCAATGTAGTCTTCGAGAAAGAACTGTTACTGATAAGAGAGTTTTATCTTATGCTTCATCTGTTGCCATATCGGAATGCCAGTTCCTGTCAGCACCACCTAGCCGTCGTAGGCCTCTTTGCACGCGACCAACGACGTAAGCACATACACATAAGACTTGTTTCTGGGCATGTCATTTTCTTCGATTGAATCATTCTTCTATCTTTGAGTAGAGGCTGAGAGCTGGGACTTCAAGGACAGTAAGACAGCAGGACATGCTTTCGTTTTGCTCTTTGCTGCGGAATTATTTAGATATTTCAAGGTCTTTGGTGAGTTGTAGCACTTGCATCTTTCGGCTGAAAATTATTCCGTGGTGTAATGTAAGTATTGTGTGGTTTATTAAATGCAATTTAAATGAAACAAGGTAACAATTTAATTTAGTGAAGAAAATGCATCGCTTTGTCATATGAAAATTGTTCGCCTTCTCTAAACTTGTACGCTTTGCAAAGTTGTGTTCCACCTTCTGTGGGCTTGACTTTTAAAATATGTTTGCTCAGCAAGTCAATTAATTATTATCCATAAGGTTTTAAAGGAATTACACGCCTTTCCTTACCCTGATGCATGTCAATTTACTTCTCTTAAATAAAATAATAAACAAAAAGGGACCTGTAACATTAATACGAAATAATATTTTACTCATCCGAGATGGTTTGATGTGGAAAGTCATTTTTATTTATTAATAAAGAAAAGTAAATTGACATCAATCAGGAAGAGATAAGGATAAAAACCTAATCGATATTAATTCATTATTTAGCTGGCCAAATATATATTTAAACGTCCGAAACAGCCACATCACAACGGTTCCTTACAATAGATAGCTAATTTAAACGGATCCAAATGAACTAATGTCTACAAACGAGATTCAAGTAAGATTTACAAAATGACATATAAAAGTAAACCGGCGGAAGAAACTGTGCATTCGATCAAATCCGGCCAGGACCGATGAATTTTTTCGGGCGTAAAAACCTAAGTATGGCTTCCTTCGGAAGGGAAGTAAAACCGTGGATCCCGTGTCGTACATTTACGGCACAAAAAAGAACCTCAAGTCCGAAAGAAGAGGCATCTGAGCAAAATTTGTCGGCCGTTTCACCCCCTGAATTGAATGGGACGCTGATGACCTGAGATGTTAAAGAGCGTCCGTAAATGTTACATTTGAACAGTCCACAAGCCCACAAATGATAGAACGTAACTGTGCAAAGTGGTGCAGGAGCAAGAGGAACAATTTTAATATATACAATACATTTTCATTAAAGAATTAAGGCACTGCCTTTTCCATTAGAAAATTAATTTAATAAACTAGAAATTACCCACATATTCACTCAGGGAGTAATTTTGAGCCGAAAGATGCTAGTAGTGTAACTCACCAAAGACCTTCAAATATCTAAAGATTACCTCAGCAAAGATGAAACCGAAAGCCTGTCCTGAAGAGGAGAAGAACTGAAGCGATGTCCGTGTGCTGTCTATCTCCACTGTCCTCAAAGTGCCGGTTCTCAGCCACTCGAATCGACGATAAAAGGAAGTTGTCACTCGAAGCAAATAGCTGTGCAGAAACAAGGCCGACCGCCACGGGTGGCCTAGGTCGTTGAGGCGCGGACTTATCAGCGGGAGGTCTGGGGTTCCAAACCCACCAGAACCCTCCTTCTTGACTGAGGGTTTTTTTCCAGTTTTTCCTCAGTCCTCATAAATGGCAAATGTCGGGGAGGTACCCTAAACTTAGGCCTGGAACGTTTCCTTCCTTAAAAAAAAAATTCTTTCCCAATGAATCATTTCAGTATCCACCGCCTGCAGTGCCTCAGTAGTAATAACAGGCGCTAAACACCATTTAAAAGTTCAAGTGAAGGTGCTGGCGCCGTTGGCCGTATGTAAAAGAGTTATAGGAGGGATAGGTGACTGTTAACCGACATTCGGCAGAGTTTGGAACATCGTGGAAGCCATTTTTTAATTGAACATCATGTTGGTTGCATTAAATTTTAATTCCAATTGGTATATTGTCCTAAATTTTCGCCGTATTATCCTATTTGCGCTGAAATGAAAATCATTCCTATTCCACTTTTGCCAATAGTCTTCTTTTACTGGCAGGTTTTCTCACTTTTGAGATAAAGCACAACCTGTAAGCTGAGCCTTTTGAATTACAAAGTTATTACCGGTAAATTATAAAGCAAGATGAATACGTTTCGGACGTATCCATCCCTGTTTCCCCTCACTCAAAATGAAATAATTATTTTCTCTTAGGGTGCTGAACGGAACATATATTGATTTGTAATTTTGTACGTCAAGGCTCACAAATTTTTATGGGTTTACACATTTTAAACATGTAAGTCTTAGGTTATATTTAAATTAGACCAACATTTTTGCAATAACGAATCAGTAGTTGCGCTAAACTTGGATGCAAATGAGAGTAGTGAGAGAACATTTGCGCTAAATGCTGAGATTATATATATGCATATTTTTAATAATTGTATACCTTAATAGAAACTTCACTAACCCATGCAAGTAATAGTCCCTAATAGGCGCGTCTTCTATGACAGTGGCGTCACAAGCATTGAAGTTTGGGAAAGTATGTATTTCTTTCGGCACCGTCGGAAAAGAAACAAGAATCTATTGAATTTTTACCTTTTTATTACCTATATCATGGTAAATGAATTAAGAAGAATGTTAAAATTGTCTATCTTGTGTTACTATAGTGCGCTTGTTTAGATTGCGATATCTTAAATCATGCCCAGATTGTTCCCTGTAATTTTTTCCCCTTAATCTGTTACTACAGATGATCTATCTGTTGTGGAGCTGAATTCACTTCAACATTATCCATTGTAACATCTATTAGAGAATATTAGTAGATCTAAGGCATGCTTAGCATAAGAGAAAATTTAAAGACAAACTCTATTCACTCCTATTCAACGGACAGGCAATATTGGATTAATGTTCCACGATTTGAGACAGTCATGCCCTTTCTTTTCAGTTTCTCTGTAATTTATTACGTCGTTTAGAATACTGTCAACTTTCAGTACCTGAGAAAAAAAATACTTACCAACTATTTTATGAGTAACAATTCATGTTCTTTGTAACAACTAAACAATATAGAAATGCTGTTATCTGGAATATCTGAGGAACATGCTGCTTAAATCAGGCGTTTCCAAATTGGTTGAAAAACGTGTGGAGATATATTTCAAATTCTTGTTCGCAAAACTAATAAACTATGAATTTACATGGTTCTGTTCAACTTAACATACATGTTCAATAATTTCGTAAATTTTCATGCAATATCTAATTCCAAGATAAACCTCCAGTTTTAAAAATGTATATAAGGAATTAATATGGAAAATAATTTAGACTAATTCTTTTAAAAAAAAATGAGTAATACTAATTTCGTTTCCCAGATATAAATCCAAATTGTAAATACCTATATATAGAATAAACATTATAATTTTTAAAAAATTAGTAACTACTGATTTCGTTTGATAAGACATTCATCTTGAGATTCCAGCACAGTCTAATCGTTCAAAGGCAGCATTATGCCAGTATCTGAAAGTAGACTGTTCAATTAAAGCTGGTTTTGTCCATGGATGCATTTATTCAAGCAAGACTTTGTTTACTTCAGCTAATGACATTACTTCCATCACTCCAAAGGTGTATTGCGTGAGCAGCTTTATTGTGATTTGTGTTTAAAAGGCAACACTTTATTAAAGTAAAAATAAAGATCAAATTGTGGATTCTTGTAGTACAAGTCAGGTTTCCGAAGGATACAGCTATCTTAACCACACTTAACAGAGAAACTTGAAAATGTGAGGAGATTCCTAATTTAACCCTCTGGTGAAAACGAAGATTTGCAATGAAAGAGGCATACTGGGTATACCTGCAGTAAACGATCCTCCTGATCAAGTATTATGCGACTGTTTGGAGATGAGCTGGGATTACATTTTTCTCTTATCATTAAATCCATGTTATGTTGAATTTTTAAGTAAATACACCTGAGTTGAAAGCTCTGAATGTTGAAATTCTTAAAAAATATTTCGGATTTTATAAAATATTATGCAGTCAAAGTGGCATATTTCCTGATTTCACTCAAACAAAAAAGAATTAGAATCTATGCTTTCAGCCACAAATGTGTTCAGATGTTTGTATTAAGGTAGTACACTATACTGTAAATATATTTCATTTCTGTGTTTATTACATTCTTACAACTTGCATATATAAATGTATGCAAGTTTTAGATTTTTTTAACTTTCCCTAAAGTGTATTTGAGGGACAAAGTGTTTTTGAATGTTACATTATATATATGGATGTCAAGCTTCTGCAGAAATCCGTAAACAAAAGTCTTGTATGATATTGTTATTTTCGATCTTCGTATACCCCAGACAAAACTCAAACCATGCTAGACACAAGCACGATTCGAAACTACAACATTAATGCGATTTTGGGACTGACGCCCTCAATCAGCAATACGCAATCAATAAGAATAATACTATAAATTGGTTACTAGCACTCAAAATCCTCCAACAAGACAACTGCAAACATCACAATAAATGCCAAACAGAATGTGTCTCGAATAATTGCACACAGGTCTAGAACGTGAGGTCCTGCTAAACAGTGGCACGCATTCTCAGTCGATCACGTCCGCGTTTCCCCTGCAGGAGCAGCGCGAAAGCCTTCTTCGTTAGTCCTATACGGCTAAAGTAATATAATTAAATCATTTGTTGAACAACTCTGCTAGATTTTCCCTGGGGGGACTTTCAACTGAAAACCTTGCTTAATGATGTTCACCACAGGCTGCACTACAATGTGAAAGCAGATGACGGCATGCGTATTATGTAAACCTTTACCTATGATGTAGGGCTAATTCAGACTTACTGCTCTGCACATGGCCATTCTTATGAAATGCTCACATATAAAGACACACGTGCTCCGTGTCCCAAACAACATTGTAGTGTGTACATGGAGATTCCTATCATTTTACAATCAGTCTTGATTACATACATTCTTATAGTCTTTCAATACCTATCCTTCTGTAAGTTGTACCAAAGAGTAAAACATTTGTACAGCAATCTGCGTCTAGTTATTGATGCATGGTCACTCTAAAATACGCTGGGAGTTACACCTCTATAAACACTCCTGCAGTCAGGATAAGGGAAAAGCGAACAAAGCACGTGATATCGTAACAAAGAGAAAATAAGTATTCTCCAAGCGTTTTGGGGAAAATTAAGGAAGTAATAAAACGCGAAAGAAATAAAAAAATAAAATATTCCTTTAAGATCTTTAACGTTCCATGAAATCGATGCCTAAATCACTGGATCTTGCACGGATAATTTTATCAACTCGTCCCAAATGACAATCCAACAGAGGCCACTATTTGATAAGGAATTCCAAGTACCTTAGCAATAGTGATGCACTACACAGAAATAACAAAAAAGAAAGAAAGAAAGAAAGAAAGAAAGAATTTCCTGCAATGATATATTGTTAACTACATGGTGTGAATATAAATAAAATCTCTTCGAGTTTGCTTGCTCAGGCTGGGCATCGAAAGCCAATCCTCTATTGATAAGAGGTGTTAACTATTTGAGTCGGAACAATGAACCGAATAATGGAGTTTTACAGTATTACACATTTCTGCAACTACTATTTACCTTTTATTATACATTTTCTTTAACATACATTTAAGTAATTTCGAAGACACTTTGCTAAAGGGCTGTATGGAAACTGTTAGGCTGCAGTGAAAGTAGGAAATATAATCTCTAATCCATTTAGAACAGCACAGCCATTTGGACAAGGATGCAGAATGTCTCCAACTGTATTTAAAATCTATTTTCAGCACTTATATAAACATTGGACTCGATCGTGTAGCGGCATGGAAATACCAGTAGAAGGAGGAACAAGTATGTATGCAGATGACCAAATCGTGATGGCTCAAAGCTGAGAGGATGCAACATTTATGACAAGGATGTTCGTGGAAGCACTAGAAGTTGGGGATCTCCGGGTGAATGAAAAAACAGGATATCTATTTATTGAACGAAATGGAAAAAACACCAAATTTCCTCAAGGGACCATGAAATAAGTAAAACAGTTTAAATATTTGGGATCAATAAGCCATAAATCTGAAAGCTGCTGAATGAGGTTTTATGAAGCAGAAATATTAGTAGACAAACAAAGAAGAGAATTGTCCAAAATGTCATAGAGTGTATATTTAGTTATGGCGCTGAAGGGTGGAAGTTAGTAACAAGGCAGAAAAGTAAACTTCAGGTAGTGGGGATTGATATAATTGCAACAGGGTCAGGATATGCTCTAAGTTTGAAAAAAGGAGGAAAAAGGAGATGAGACAATTGATGAAAATGCAAGATCCAGTTACCGAGAGGATTGAAAGGCAAACTCTACATTGATATGGGCACATCATTAGATTGGCTGGGGAAAGATAGCCTAACATTTTCTTGAAGGGTCGCCTTCTGGAAGGAGGAAGTGTCAATGGGCCAGAGAATCATGGAAATCTTGTTTAGCCCTAATAATGTAATCTGCAGGAAGGAGATTGGCAAAATCATGAAGAATGGCGGATGGGAATACAGCGTAGCTATTGAAAAGGGAAAAAAATCTTCAAAATCAAAACACAAGCACTTGAAAATGCGAAGTTTGTTAAATGCGTTTGTAATAACATTTGACATGGTATAATAAGTCTACTTTTTAATCAGATGTTAAAACCTCAATTGTAAACAATTATCTATACATCGGTTTTGGTTTCTTGGTATAAAACAGAGCTCAAATTGTATTATTTAGGATAGCAGTAGTTTCATAATATGGACAATCCTGTGTAATATATCTTGAGTTTGGGGTTTTTCATCTTTTAGAAATAACAAGTTATGATACGTCAACGATAATCTACATCATATTTGATGAATGTTTAAAATGCAGATATTAGTTTTTGCATGAAATTCTGTTGTTTAACACTACTTTGATTGATAAGTAACTCAGAAGACAAGGTTGGACTAACTAAACATTTATCAGCAGTTGAAATGTTCATGTAACCTTGTGAAAGCAAATGAACAAACTTCACCTTTCTCTAAGGATAACCAGTTTCCATCCGAGACTCTCTACTTAAGCCTACAGGACAAATTCATCTTTTCTTGTATACATCAGTTTTCTTTGTGGTTTGCCAACTATTGCGCGAATGGAAAAATTTACAACAAAGTGCAGTATGCCAACAAGTGTACAACTCTTACTGCCGAACATTAATGTGTGTTGTATTTTTATATCATAATCACATCGAGACCAGCAAAATATGTACAGAAAACGACCTCTTACTTCAGTATTACGTTATAGTACAGAACGATTTTTCTTTGTTGTAACTAAGCAGCGCGTCCCGAAAAGTGATGGGGGTCAGCACGTGCGCGGGCGCTTCGCGGGAGATGAGAGAATGTTTTCAGTCACTGTAACGTTACACTGGTAAACATTATGTTACCTGCGACTATGAACAGCTATGAATAGGGGTATAAGGGTTTTATACCCTTCCGCTTCGTTATCTGAATGAGATAAACTCGCTGATACCACTGCGCAATGTGTCGACATCGGCCACGAAGAAAACATTTAACTGAAACTTTGATAACTGACTCAAGTATGGCTGACAAAATGCTGACATTTAAATTGTTTTTTTGTGACATGTTGACATTTCGTATATATGGTGAGCAGGGGCAACAGGAGTAGTAAAGAAGCTTGCTTAACGTACTGCTGCAAAGTCCTTTGACTCGGCAGACATTAGCTGTTTTAATTAGTTTTTGAAACAAATGTGAATCACTTCCTCTTGTTGCAGTAACATAATGTATGAATTATTTTCAAAGTGGGGATAAACACATTAAGACAAAATTTATTTTATCTTCGTCTGTGCATGATATCCTACAGAGTGCATTAGTTGAACACCATTTATATTCAGCAATATAACTGAATTATTGCCAAAAAAACGCAATAATTTCAAGTTTGAAATGGGGAACCTATAATACGAGTATATCAAGGAAAATAAGAGCTAATATGATGATAAAGAAGTTGAAATTATAAGCTGATAAGTTATTAAAGCAAAATAGAATAAACACTTGTCTTAGAATATCTTCAAACCTGCTTCGACATTTCGAACTAATGTGATAGTACTGTATTGAGCAATGATATCGTGTTATGTAGCTTACTCTAGAGGGAGCTTTCCATTTCATTGTGTGGTGTAATGGATAAGGCGATACGAGACTGTATTTTTGAAGATCGTAAGTTCGGGTCCTGTGGAGTAGGTTGCTTATCAGTTTTGCGATGAGTATGCTCATACATGAGATATAAAAGTGAAACTGTAACTTGAGATTCGTACTCGATAACAACGAACCGCTTTTACCCACTCATACCTACTGCGCCAAAGAGAGGTATTTTACAATTTCAGTCAGTTAATGTGCAATATATCAAATAGAATCTGCACAATGATCTTTAAGAAACTTAATGCCATAACTTTGAAATATGAATAGGCAAAGCTTAGATTGCCTGTCTCAAATAGATTGTCTAAGTCCCCTTTACAATATCTGAAATTATTGATTCAGTTCATTAGCATCCTGAATGCATGTGAGATGGATGACAGATGTGGAACACAGTGGTGAGGGATCAATTTTGTATGTTAAGCATTTTTAAAAACTTCGTCCAGGTCACTTATGTCAAGAGGAATTGTGGTAAGTACCTCAGAAGCAGAAAGTTGTGGTGAGATTCACATGCCAAGCAACAACATGTACCTCGTTGAGAAAGTTCAATATGAGTGTTGAAAAATTTAATTTGGTATTAAACTAGTAGAAATTAAGGAAAATTATAGCACAAATACGAAAGTTTTGCTCAATAGTTTCTGGTAGCTTATTTGTGTGCTTGAGTCACTTATCGGCTTTAGACTGGATTCGGTTGTTAGAGGATCCGAAGGTACTTCAGCCTAATTAAAGGGTTTTTTTTTTTTTTTGCTCCTCTGGGAGGAAGGGATGAGATAAGAGACACCAGGCAGCCAGGACTAACGACAGATGAAGCACGGACGTAGATGTTGGTCCTTACTATTGTTTCCAGATAGAAAACCACAAAACCCCCAAAACCGACCTAGACCTACCTTTCAAGAAGTTCGAGACCTTCAAAAGGGCCACTTTCATAACAGACCCTGGCTCAGATACCTTTCCAAAGTGTAAACCAACGTCATACCGCACCCGCCCAAATCTCCCTGGCAATTTCGATCCTGTAACAAAACCAACCAAGCATTCACCTAAGCGACCATGGAAAACCACGAAAAAATCCAATGAATAAAATGATAAGAAATGGAAAAACTTATCGCGATTTTTCAGTTCTCCCATTTTATCCATTGGTTCCAATGTCAGGATTGCAGGCATAAGTTCTCTCCTGAACAACCCTACTCGAGGTATGCCGCGCGCTTATTGGTGCTAATGAGATGTGGGCTGGCGCGGTATGACGGTGAGCTGCGCCAGGATCTGGTATGGAAATGGCCCTTCTGAAGGTGAAGATAAACGCAAGCCACGAAACGAAACCCAAAATGTGCATGACATGTCTGTTTCAAAGACACTCCGATATATCCGTGTATCGTGTTATATATTACATTTTGAAATAGATAAAAATTGTCAGAATATTTTTTTTCAAATTTTACACTATGTACAATTATTTGTATTGTATTTTGGTCATATTATTTTTTCAACATAATCTGTAATGAATATATTACAGCAAAAGAGGGAAAGTTTAATACAGCCTTTTCTCAAAATTGTAATAAGCAAGACAACTATTATGAAGGTAAGTTTTAAAATGTACCAATGAATAGTTGAAAATATACAGATTTCGGTTCCATAAAGTTGAATGTTTGTATATAAATTTGTACATAAATAAAGCATTTAAGATAACACGCCGAATACTTCTGATATATTTCAAAATTTAACATCTAATGTTACACTCCAGTGCATCATCCCTTAAAGAAAATATTAAAATATTAATCAGTTGGACTACTTTTCTTATAAAATAATAATGATTATAAACATGGTAAATCAATTACGCCATGTGTCTGATGTTATATGTTTATAAGGTTCATTATAAGAAAGAAACGCCACAAAAGTGATGGAGTTTTTCCTGTACACTACTGTAATACATGAATCCTTATTCAGACTCCTGGAGCTAAGTACTTAACTACCACGAAAGTACCTGTTCCGGCATCTAGACGGACATAGCCTGCAGAAAAAAACGCTAAAAATATTCCAAAGAGACAATCATGTGTCTTCAGACAGGGGACCTTGGCTGCCAACAAATTGGTATCGCATATAATAATAATAATAATAATAATAATAATAATAATAATAATAATAATAATAATAATAATAATAATAATAATAATAATAATAATAATAATAAGGGAGAAATAATGATCAGAGACAATATAATTCAATTTTGCTTTAAAACTATAAATACGAATGCCGCTATGATGGGTCTACTAAGTACATTGTACACACGTTAAAGGAACAGCGGAGCGCAGTCACTTCGATATTCAATTATGTCTGGTAATGCACGAATGTGCTATCTCATATAGGTCATCTTAATGGTTAAACAAACCTACTAGCCTGAAGTTTAACTTTCCACGTAACTACTCGGCAGTAGAACAGTGTGTCCGAAAGAAAAGTTCACTTTCCTTATACGTCCTATTTGCGTTAACACTTGCATTATGCAAGCTGTTAATATGCTACATATCATATTAATTAATATTACATTTTCCCATATAAGCAACCACTTGGACATTTGTAGGTCATAGCTTAGGCGAAAAATGATGCTAATCCTACATTTCAGCTAATGACATTTATCTGTTAACGCGCGGAACGGAAGATAATAGCCAGTCCATTACAAGCTGTTGTCATAGCTCCTTTAACTGAAATGTTTGAAAAATTTGACACTCAGGTACGTTATAAGTATATATACTCATGGATTCTTCTGGGTTATAAGTGATTACGTTAGGTTTAGGAAACGAACAAGTCTAGAATAAATTTTGAGTTTAAAAATCATAAATTAGTAACATATTTCTTTCACGTTTAGTGATAACTATACTCGTAGTTCCAAGGTCGCGGATCAAACCAGCCCAGGGTGGATGGACGAATATTTTAGGACGTAAAAATTTAAGTGTGACATTCTTTGGAAGGGAAATAAACCCATTGGTCCCGTGTCGTAGTTTTACGGTACGTAAAAGAATCTCAAACCTAAAAGAGGCTTCTGAGCCGTTTCACGCTCTGAGTCGAATGAGACACGGATAATCAAAGCTGTTAAAGACCGTTCTTAAATAAAACAAACCTGATCTAATATTTCCTTCATTATAGTTGCGTTATGATTACCTACTGTGAAGCCATTATTTAATTAATTTTGTGCGTCGCTGGTATGGCTATTCCATTCCTCGAATTTGTGATTTTCCAATTCATAGCATTTGATTCCACTGGCAGGGTAGAAAATATCAGTGTGTTGGTGCTTGCGGCGTGACGATTGACTTTCTCTTTCTGGCGTTAGTGCTGGGTTTGGGGGCCTCCTCGAGTTACCGCCGGGTGATGCAAACATACTCTCGTAAGCATGCCGGCATCTGAGAGACTTAAAAATGTGCGTCCGCGCATCGCCGCCTCTGGAAGCAGCAATGTATCATCTCATGCCTTTCTACCCGTGAGGGTGTAGGCCCACCAGTGTGACCCAGTACCAAAATATCCCCTTTTCCGTCCCATACTATCCTATCCTAATTTTGAACGTTAAAATAAGACAGCGTGAAATCTATGCAAAGGTACTTGTGCTCTGAAAACATTTTTTCTAAAAAACGTTTCGAGATTTTGGTTTTTGTGTAAGTTGACGAGGATACTATAAAGAATATGACGCGGAAAATGCTTTTGTTTTGTTTAAATTGATTGTTTTGCTATAACTATAATTCAAGTTATTTCCAAGCAATTTATGAACTGCTCTGGTGTGTGTGCACATTGCTGGAAACTGTAGGTTTTGAGCAATATACAGTGAATCACACATAATTTTGTAGGTCCAAAGATGGGTGTGCACACACAGCACGAGGAGCATATATGATTAGTGAAAAGTGGAGAAACAATGTACATACGTGTACAGCGAACGTTTTTATATTTACTGAATTGTTGTGATGTTAATGATTTCAAGAGCAGGATAAGTTTATTTGCTTGTTGGAGTACATTGCTTACACATTTTTTCAATCTTATTAAGTTCGGCCGTAACATTGGCGTTAGAGAAGCAAAGAAGTACCCAAGTACCCAACCAATCATCCAAAGCATAATATGCTGCCAATTGCTGCAAATTCATATCTATTTCCATACCCTTTGACCTAAGAGTTCGTTTATTAAAAGAAGGGCATTAATTCCAGCCATGTTTTAAGCCACTTTTGCTCTCAACGGATGCTTTCAAGGGGGTGTAGTCATCCCCGAAGTAAATCGTAACACGTACAACACGGTTCGCAGAGGAATGTGCGATATATGATTTAAAGCTATTGTCAAATCATTTGCTAGGGTTTGCTTTTGGCAGTTACACATCAACTTCAAGTGGAGTCCTGAGCCTTGTTGCAACATTTTTCTCTGTGTCGTTAAATCTCGGTTTGGAGGCTTTGAAATTAGTGGTTCCAATATCAATCATGTAACATGTGGAGACAAGAGTGAATGCGAGAGGGAAACAATTACACAATATTGAGGTTAACTGCTAGTTTACAACTTTAATGGAACCTGTATTTTTTCCCTTGCATAGAAAGCAGACAAATCGAGAGGAGAGGCATATTTAAGTGATAGGAGATAAGCGAATTATCTTTAAACTCTTGCCATATGTTAACCTATTCACCACTTTTATAATAATTGTATTACTAAAATTAAGAGACAGACGAGAATAGGCAGGATGGCTAAACAAATTCCTAGTTCACCAAAAGGGGTAAAGACACCATAGAGAGTTCTCACAGCTCTCTGAAGAAGGATTATCAAATTAGAAAGAAGCATGATTACCCCACAGAAAAGCCCCATAACTCAGACAACTGTGAATTTGACATATACCATTATAAAATATTATTTTGAATTTATTTTTTTGAGAATTCTATTCATAAATATTCCACTATTTACTTTATTGGTTAAATAATATGTATGCGTGCTCCAATCAAGTCCTGTCTCGAGATGAATAGCAAGAAAACTAACTGGAGGGCAAATATCAAATCTTTTTTTTTTACAAAAAATTAATATCAACAATTTTATTTTGGCTACTTCAAGTTTATTGGCATCGCATCAAGAATGCATTCTAGATGAGGAATCATTAATTTTGATGTACATAATGATTTCATTTCATGTTAGAACCCAAGTGCTAAATCATTTGCAAACATATATAATATGTATTAATATAAATGAAAATATAATAATTAATAACACAGCACCCAGTGTTAAAACCCGTGAAAACTCAAACCTCACAGATTTAAACTAAGACATCTGGCCATTGACTTCTATCTTTTAAATAAAATCTAAACTCTTATGCTGGTATTATTAAAACGACAAAGTTATTGTTTATGCAGAAGAATATCGTGCGAAATGGTGTCAACATCTCCAGTGAAGTCATGAAAACAATCACAAGTTGTCATAGCATTTTCTAAAGAATCAAAGCTTTTCTCTACAAATTTAGTTGTTGCTTCAATAATACAACATGTCTACAACCACACTGATTGATAAATAGTTTATTGACTTCAAAATAGTTGGCAATTTGATTGCTTAATAAAATTTCAAAAATCTTTGAGACTATGAAAAGTATACCAACCTGTTTGTATAATTTGAGAGTTCAATTTTACTGCATTTTTGTGTATTGAAATTATTTTAATATATTTAAAACCGTCAAGAATTTGTCAACACCACTGTTAAAATGTGAGTTATCGGTTAGCAAATAAAAATTGCAGTTAATTTGATTATCTTAAAACTCGAACCATAGATGTCAGAACATGTACTACTTCTAAGTTTCAGGATTACCAAACACAGGGTGATTCAAAAAGAATGGAACACCTTTCATAGCTATTGCGAGGTATACATTTATGATGGAAGGACGGATGGATTTTTTCTGGGCGTAAAAATCCTAAGTATGGCTTCCTTCGGAAGGGAAGTAAAGCCGTGGGTCCCGTGTCGTACATTTACGGCACGAAAAAGAACCTCAAGCCTGAAAGAGAGGCCTCTGAGCAAAATTTGTCGGCCGTTTCACGCCCTGAGTTGAATGGGACGCTGATGACCTGAGCTGTTAAAGAGCGTCCATAAATAAATAATTAAAAAAAAAATTATGATGGAACCTCGAACACAGCATTAATACATAGCAGAGTTCTGGAAGTTTCACAGTACTGCAATGATTCAATATGAGAACCGTGGCATATGTCCAAACGATAATCAAGTTCTTCCCATACATGAGAGAGCGTGTTGCCATCTATGGTTTGAAAAGCAGTAACAATGCGTCTTCGCAACTCCTACAGATCTTTGGGAAGAGGTGGCTGGTGTACACAGAGTCTTTTACGTAACCCCATAAAAAAACCACAAGGGGTAAGATCGGGCGGACTTGGTGGCCAAGTGCGAAATAGAAGATCGGTGGGTGTCGCGTGACTAATCCAACGATGAGGCAGGTGTTCATTGAGGTAACGTCGCACCTCGCAGTGATAATGAGGTTGTGCCTCATCTTGATGAAACATGTAGGCTTTGAAGTCATCATCAAGCTGTGGGGTGAGGTGTTGCTGCAGCATGTCAAGGTACGCTATCCCTGTAATGGTGTCTTCAATGAGGAAAAGTGGGTCATAGACCCTTCGTTGTGAAATAGCCCAAAACCTTTCGTGATTTTCTAACATGCTCAACGGAGAAATGCAATGTGCCCGATATTCCCAAATTATATTTACTTTACCGTTGACATGAAACGTGGCTTAACCGAGAAAACGTGTCATCCATCATGGTCGCCTGCATATCCTGAAAAAAATAGTAGCGTAAAATCTTGTCATTTTCTGTCAGGGAACGTAACAACTGCAATTTGAGAGGATATGCACATCAATCGCTTACGCACAACAGGCCACACAGTTTTCTAGAGGAAATTTCAGCTCAGGACGTGTCGACTTTTACGGACTTCTTGTGAACGTTTCCCCCAATTCTGTCCACTGTTTCATCGTTTACCACTGCCGCCCGGTGTTCTGCTTACACGCAGATCCCGTCTATAAAGTATTTTACATTTTGGTAAATGTTCTTTCGACATGGTGGTGTATACCACCATAACGCGCGCAGAAATATCGTGTAGCGGAAACAGTCCTCACGAACTCTAACACGCAATACTCCTTCTCTTGATCACTCGCCATTTTGTATAGCCTACGACCCTAGTGCTCATGGTGGAACAATTACGAAACATCACCAGCGCGCATTACAAATAACGCTTGCAGAGCTTTCCTTTACAGTGGTAATCTGGAAGACCTTCTTTGTATTTACTTCCCTCGTTGTTGTTATGCGTAATTGTTTCAATCTTTTTGACTCACTCTGTACACGTCTTCGGCGCTTATATATTTACATTGAGATAACACATAAAGTGTACGAAATTTTCCTGGGAATAATAAAATGTCATTTTTTGGCATTAAAGTCCCTAACAATGTTTTTAACTTGATTAATGTGTCATGTATAGTGCGGGACGATGATCTCGCCGCAACCCACCGAGTTCCGTGTCTAGTGTTATCGCCTTGTCTAAACAGGTAACAACACTCTGCCACGAGCCATTTGAAAATGCTATAGCGTTGTTATTCCTACTATCGTAAATCAAAGATTGACCAGAAAGTATGAATATTTTTGTTCCCCATATTATAAAGAATATCAAATAATGTGCTGATTAATAATTAACGAATAAAAGAATAAACAATTTACTCCCACTTTCGCACTCATTCTCTTTTAGCTCTAAGTACCATTTAAAGAGACTCCAGAGACGTGACAACGTTGTTCTTCTGAGCGAACTTTGCAACACCTCATCCTTCATGCGTATCTTATCAATATATCATAAATAAAAAGCTTAATGATAGCAATCCCACTTATAGAAAGGGTTGTCTATACTATACTATATATAACACAATATTTATTACATTATAAATGTATAATGCGTATTATATAAATTATTTGCGTTATAAACATCGCATATGTGTTTGGTTTCACTATTTTGTTTTAATTGTAAAATTACTGCACAGATAACATATCACAGATAACATAAGATCTGTACATCTTTACTCTTCTCCAGTTTACAATAGCAACAACGCTTCGTTCTCGCTCAGCTATTTTTGGATTCTAGTTACAATAATCAATAGAAAAACCGTGCATCATGGTATGTTGCCATTCTACCCCATTTACATGGAACTCTAAATGTTTATGAGAAACAGGCAATGTGTTAATAAGAATGACATTTCATGAAAGGATGTAAACCAACACTTATTTAGGCAGTCATATAGAATCAAAAAATTCCAACACCCCAAAAAAGATGAGCGACAAAGTAAAGAGAAATGGAACGAACAACTCTCTGCATTTGGGCAGTGAATGCCAAAGCAATTGTCGACACTGCTCAAGTGGGGCATTTTTAATAAAATTTGAAGTTACGAGCATTAATATTTATTCAATACAAGACATCTACAGACATATATGCCATTCTACCGACGAGTGCTTGCATGAATTTCCGCTACACAATACTGCAACAAAGTTGTGCTAGCTGATTATAATTTCACAATTTATCGCCCTAATAGAAACGTGCACTTGGTTTGGCAGTGCAGTTTTGTCTAATTACCAGATGATTAAAGCCAATGCACATGCGTCAGTGAGTTGCATTCAAATGATCTGGATTGTGAGTCTGCCTTCGAAATAGAGCATACAGCAACGAGCATAGAAGAACGAACTTGCGGTAACACTGAAGTGCATGCAGAAGAATTTACAGAAAAAGTTGTAGAAATGGAGGAGAAAAGGATTTAACAGCGTATGTCTGTCTGAAATTATTGGGTACTCACATTATAAGCAGCTAGTCAAAACAGTGCAACGTGTAATGAAAGCACAACATATTTTAAAATATTATTCATATATAACATCTACATAAAACACATACTGACTTTGATTCGCACATTTCCCTTTAACAAACTTCTGTTTAATTAAAATGCAGATAAATGACCTTTGATTCGGACAGTTTCGTGTGCTACTGCCATTCTCAGAACCAAGTTAATGTATTCTTTATATTCAGCAAGTGCAAATTCACTCGCAGTTTGGCAATTAAATTAAAAAAAAAAATGTTTACTCGGAACTCTGCATACAAAATATAGTGTCTGTAGTCCTCTCACCGCTTAATTAAGTTATATTATTTTTTCAGAAAGAGAAAAACTCTCAAGTATTTTGCCCGTTGGATGAGAATTTCGAAGCGAGGAAATTTACCTGTGGGGTTGTAGCCTGCAAATAGAAAACAAAGCGAGCGTTGAATCAAAAACTATTAAACAGCTTACCTTCTGGACTCAAAGAGGTATCCTCTGACAATAATAGAACACATTTTCACTGTAGTTCAAGCAATTAAGTACGCTCTTGTCAATTTTACTCCTGGCTTGCAAAACTAGCATATGTAAGACTACATCTCTACATCTGGAGTTTTCCCCTCGTTCAGTGGTTACTATAGATATCGGGATATTTCAGATTAGTTCATCTCTAAAACCTAAGATATCTTAGCTAAATGGGCAGTTAAAGATGAATGCCGGAAGATTTACTCGGTCCACAAAAGTTATTGCTCAGATGTTATGACGTCATCAGTTACATCATTTCGTACGTCAAGCTCAGTTGTCTCATACCGGTTTGCACCACATTTAATCCCTCATTATATTTATTAGACAAACTTGTTTGTAAAGTTAGCTCTAGAAAGCGAAGCAGCATTACTGATAGTTATAGGCATGGAAATTATGGGTGTGCTCTTCTTTATTAAGGTTATCTTATTGGAAGTTCCACTACTTCATGCAAGATATTGTCAACAATACTCGTGCGATCCATGATACTGGCATTGCATGCACTGGAGTATTTCAGTTTGTATACCGGGAGAATATTCCAAAACTTACGATGCAGATATTTCTGAAATGGGAGGTGCTATGGATCTGCTGGCTACTTTCACAGAATTGAAGTTTAGGCACAGGCTCATGCACTTATTAGAATGCACATTTCTTGAAAAAGTTGCACTTTTCAAAGAGAACAGTGACATCAAGAAAATAAAACTAGAAGAAATTAGATTGTCAATGGTGTTTTTGCACGAATCTGGTGAAAGCATTTTACGAGCTATAGTAAAGTGAAATGTTTAAATCCTATAGATGTCTGCTCCAATTAACTACTTAGTTACTAGGCTACGATGCTCGTATGTTTACATTTACTCTGATTGCTTTGGGATTTCCTTGTCAGTGTTTTATGACAGTACTTGAAGTAGGACGTGCTGGGAGATTATATTTAACTAATGCTGAAAAAGTCGACATGTTCATGGCGTGTGGAGAATGCTGTACTTTCCTGTAATGAAAGTAATCCAATAGATGTACTATGCTTGTCTTCATCGATTGTTTCAAAATTACTGGATTAGACGAAGGAGATAACTTTGGCCTGTCCGTTCACCAGATTTGACCCCTTTATACATTTCTTTGAGAGGAAAGCTAAAATACACTGTCTATAAGGACATACCGACTAGACTAGAAATATGGAACGAGGTATTCCTGATATGAAATTTCTGCTGAATTGCTGCAACACGTGCAGCAATGTTTACATGACTGACTAGAAACTTGCGTTCTAGCTAGTGCGCATTATTTTGAACACAGCCTCAAAGGCCAGTTTTCTCTTTCTTCTTCAGAATTCTCAAAATTTGTTCATTCTCTTTTGTATTTTTCTAGTGAGTGCTGGCACATGGCACAGTAAAAACAAGTAAGTACAAAATGTAACATTTGTTTTCTTGGAAATCCAGAAAGAAAAATTAACCACTCACACACACACTAAATAATAAAAGTAAACATATGAACATCGTACCCTAGTACCCAAGCAGTTAATTACAACAGAGTTTAATATTTTCGTAAATTATTTGAACTAGAATCGAACACCATTTTCATTCTGATTTTACCACCGCGTGTGGCCGAGATCGTTAAGACGCGGACTCGTGAGCGGGAGATCTGGGGTTCGAATCCCGCCAGGACTGTTCTCCCTGACAGGTTTTTCCCAGGTTTTCCTCAGTGCTCATAACTGGCAAATAACTTAGGCATGGAACATTTCCTTCCTTTAAAAAAATTCTTTTCCAATATATCATTTAATTTCATGTATCATCAATGTTCACCGTTTGTGGTGGCTCAGTAGTAAAAAGGGCGTTTAACACCATTAAAAAAATTCTAATTTACTCTATTTTTATTTTCTTGATGTCCACAGGCATTGTTCTGTTTGAAAAAATGTAACTTTTTTAAACAAATACACATTCTAATAATTATATACCAACATCTGTGCATGAGCCCGTGTCTAAGCTTCAATTCTGTGAAAGCAGCACCTCCCATTTCAGAAGTTTTTGAGGTGCAAGTTTTATATGATTCAGCTGGTATAGTGGTTAGCGTTGCTGACTCCTGGCCAGGAGCCTGGGGTTCGATTTCGATATCTATTTAGAACATTTTCTAAGTTAGGGAGGTCCTAAAACGGGGTCCAGCCAGTCTCTAGTGCGGACAATTGGGAAGCTGCCTGGTGGAAAGGTGGCGTTCTATTATCTAGAGAGCTGCGTAATAGGCGACTTGCGGGTTGATGGCATGCTGATCACATGCCCCTCTGCAACACCACCCTCTATCTGAAGTCGTGTGACGGAGGTAGATGAAGCAGAGGTCACTGCAACTGGCCAAGGCCACTTCGGGCTGTAAAGTGCCAAGAAGAAGTGTGTGTGTATGTGTGTGTATTCGTTCGGCACCGTAACAGAAAAGTGTGCTTACTTCAAACAAAAAAGTGCCCGCTTATCTTAACTTGTAATCATTGTTTCATTACTTTAGGCCATTATCAAATATTAAACCAAACGGACACGTTTTACATTATAATGAGTACAAACTGACCTTAGCTGGTTCTATGCATAAGAAAGTAAGAAGATTAAATTAGTTCAGAACTTTTCCCTTTTGTTTCACAAAACTCCTGACAACGTGAAAATATTTACCTTTATCACCATGGACACATAATGGGGCCTGGACATGGTACACGCACATTGTGTGCACGTGTCGATTGTTTACACTATAAACTCAAGCTAGACGCTTTACTGCTCCCACTGCTGGTTTTAAAACACTCGCCTGATACTGCCCTTTACTGCGATGGCAATGATGTTACACTCTTTGTATATAAAAGAAAATAATGTGAAAAACATGTTAGTTATGTGCCCTCTCCATCAATGTGCCAATATCAGTACAAATAAAAAGTTAGCTCAGTTCGTACAACGTTACTAAGTTTCCTGCACAATTAATTTAACAGCAATAAACGCAGTTTTAACATTCAGATCTATTACTGGGAAAATATCAAAAGAAAATAATTCATTCAAAAGTTTCAGGACAAATCGCCACTGCACAACAAAAAATATCCTAAGGGCCGTAAATGCTTGTTATGATTGTAAACAACATCAAAAAAGAATTTAAAAATTTGACTTGTAAAAAGTATGTTGTGAATATTTTATTAGCAATTTACTATATTATTACTGATATTTTTGCTTAACTCTTATAAATGTATTAAATGTAAGTTAATTATAGAACTCAATTACAACGCAAGATTTAGAACTTTTTTCTTCAGAATATTACATTTTTAGAGTTCGCGTGAAATTGCACTGCTTGGAGAGAGAAAAGAGTAAAGAGTCCTAATATTAATACACAAATATCAAACCAGGATCCCGATTTGTGAATAACTTTTGCATACCCTTGAACCCCATACCACAAAAAAAAAAAAAAAAAAAAAAAAAAAAAAAACCATGAACAATTCGGCAATATCGGAAGAGTTCGCTAAAGCTGTTTGTGTTCAAGTTATGCCATAAATAGGAAATGCGTTTGTTAAGACTATATGCTCTTTTTTTTTATTGATTTATTTATGGGCGCTCTTTAACATTTCAGGTCATCAGCGTCCCATTGAATTCAGGGCGTGAAATGGCCGACAAATTTTGCTCAGAGGCCTCTCTTTCAGACTTGAGGTTCTTTTTCGTGCCGTAAATGTACGACACGGGACTCACGGCTTTACTTCCCTTCCGAACGCCCTAAAAATCCATCGGTCCTGGCCGGGTTTGAACCCGCGATCTTGGGTTTAGAAAGCAAGTATGGTTACACCTACACCACCAGGACCGACCCCGCCATATGCTCTGATGGCGGACAAATGCTAGTGTCTAGTAATAAGAATTACCTAGGTTTGAGTCCTCGTTGTACTTGCATTTTCTAATAGCTAGATTTTGCAAGTAAAATTTATGTACACATAGGGCAATAATATACTGCTTGCCATTCAAATTGCAACGCATTAAACCGATCCCAAATTATTCCAGAAGGAATCGTCAAAAATACTAAGGAAATACTAGAAGACGTCTGAATTTGATATGGGAGAATTGTAGCATACCGAGAGTGTGGAATGTCATTCTGAGCTTAATATGCTCGTGTTAGACAGAATGCGTTCACAGCGAAACGAATATGAGATCAATGGATCGAGGTAGACGAACACACTGATGTGAAGAATTCCAACGGCTCCGTCAATAACCGAACGAGAAAACAGACATCATTAATGGAAAACATATACCAGAATTTATTTATGCTCAGAATCAAAAATGTAAAAATACCTTCGTTTTTAAATAAACACCACGTTAATAATAAATTCAAAAGTGAAAAAACTAATAAGAAAGCAGGCATTGATTTATTTTCCTTCAAATATAATTATCATGTCCTATTTTTTATGAAAATAAAGATTACTATTTTGAGCGTGGTGCTATGAATGGGAAGATAGTGGATTCAATCCCTCACAGCCTTACGTTCTTCTTCTTCTTCTTCTTCTTCTTCTTCTTCTTCTTCTTCTTCTTCTGCTGCTGCTGGAGTTAAAGGAGATTTGCCACCATTGCAATGATTAACTCGCTAACACAGTACCATGCACACAATCCACTATGAATTTATACTTTTTTCCCTGCTGGAGCTAAAGGAGATTTGCCATCATTACAATGATTTACATGCTATCATTGTCACAAACATTTCCTATCAATTTATTTTTACGAAAAGAAGACGAGCATAGGCCGTCAGGCCGTAGCGAAGCGTAGCAAACCACTGAGTCTACCGTTTTCTATGACTTACTACGGTTAGGTTAAGGTTAGTGTGCGTATATGTGTGTGTTTGTGTGTGTGCGAATTAATTGTCAATTCCAAAACACAACATGTGGTGAAAGTGAAAAAATGAATTTGAAACATACCTGAAAAACTCAGGTTTGTAGTAAGGAATAACATATTGCAGCCAGAAAGTTACGGAGGAAAACGTATAGGTTGCGCTTCACGTTACGCTACGTTTAACAAAAAATTAATTAATATAAAATTTATAATTTTAAAAGTGGATGCCTTTTTCGTTTCGGTTTCACTTCTTTCGCTGCCGTTTGGCTTTCTACGCTGCCGCTTGTCGGTATTAGAGCCCCAGGACACCTCTATTTCCAAAAGGCTAAAGGCTGTAAGACCAGCCGCATAGACATGCCGTGAATCAAGTACTTAGCCGAGTATAACAAACAAATTAACGTTTCCAGAGTCTGATTTTTTCTTTCTTTTTGTTTTTGCCTTAGAATGTACGTACTTAGTGGGGAAGCAATTCTGCGTACAATGAAAAATTGTTATTTTAAGAAGGCTCAAAGTACAGAGTCAACCATATAAGTAAATTTAATTTTTTGTGGTTGCGCTATGGCAACTTAAGTGGACAGGGCAATTGCAACAAGAAGGAAGAAATATTTCCGTATGAAATGATTTTCTATATTAATGTCGTTTAAAATCCTGCTAACCTTGCGCTTTTCAATGTTTGTTTAGAAAGGCAGAAATGTCACATCTTAATTATAAATGGCGGCTATGAGACCAGTGTGTTGAACAATGCAGAGTATTCGGAGATATAATCGCGTAATGTAGTTAAAGATGGTCATTTTCAATTGTTTCACTGTAATTTTAGTCATAAATATCAAGTATAAGCCTGTCAAGATAAGTCTTAACGCGGAGACATTTGCAACGGATTAATACATACGTATTCATAAAGTTTTTAGGCTATGAACTTCCGATCCCTAATCATGGCATTGTTAATTCCTAATCATATCACTTGATGAATATGTATCCATTTAAGCCTTAAAAATATGGAAAGATTTTTTTAAAAAAGAAATGTTCCAGGTATAGGTTTAGGATACCTTCCCGGCATTTGTCATTTATGAGGACTGAGGAAAACCTGGAAAAAGCTTCACTGAGGAAGAACGGTCTTAGAGGGATTCGAACCCCAGACCTCCCGCTCACGAGTCTGCGCCTTAAGGACCTTGACCATCCGTGGCGGTCAGCTGCGAGTTGTTCACTAGTTTCTCCTTTACTGTATCTCCTACAATTACCGACAATGATGTAAATTGGAGATTGCTCTATAAAAACTGTTATAATAGAATGCCAATTACTTCCGATGACTTGATTGTTCTAAGAATACAATGAAAATGGGCAGACATAAACACATTGTAACGTTCAAATTCATTGTTTGACAGATTTTTTTAAGTCTATCTGCAGTACATAATTTACTTTTGGGCATGATAAAATGGAGATGTATAGCACTACAATGAAAAACGTAACTCCACAAACACCTTACATCACACTCAAATTAGACAGGAATATCTTTTCAACTAAATACATACATAATTTTAATCTTGCCTTACCTGCAAATATGTGCAAGATGAGAGCCGGGGAATTACCAATTGCTCAAGTGCAATGAACGTGGAGAGAATCAGAGAGGAGAGGTTTGCAGCAATCAGCGTTACGTGAATTACCGGAAATAAATGTATGGGTTATTTTACATATAAAGCTGAGTGCATTACGTCATAACATGACATTTCTTCGACCTTGCACGTGGCGTTGCAGTAATTACTGAACTCCAGTGGGTTTCGCATATCACTTTTTGCTGTACATATGACACCGCCACGGGTGGCCGAGGTCGTTAAGACGCGGACTCGCGAACGGGAGATCTGGGTTCGAATACCGCCAGGACCGTCCTCCCTGACTGAGGATTTTTCTAGGTTTTCCTCAGTCCTCATATATGGCAAAAGCCGAGGAGGTACCCCAAACTTAGGCCTGGAACGATTCTTTCCTTAAAAATAAATCCTTTTCCAAGATATCATTTCATCTCATGTATCATCAGTGCCCATCGCCTGTGGTGCCTCTGTAGCAAAAACGAGCGTTAAACACCATTCATTGATTTGTACTGATGCCTTATTTTTTGTTTTCACGCTATAACTTGCTGGGAAAAATAAACAAGGAGGGATAAATTATTCGAAAAGGTTATAAATATGTCTTATATGCATTAAAATTTTGAGTATGATGCATTTACATAAATGCCCAACATGTGCAATAATATGTAACTTAAAACCATGTTTAACACATTAAAAAGTTGATAATTCGTAAATATACAGATTTAAGCCCAGTGAAAGAAAAAAAAATGCAATGGACATTTTCTATTCGGTGCTTCCATTTATATGTCTGAAACGTACAAAAATTGAGGAAACTTAAAGTGGTCGAAGCAAAGAAGTAACTCAAAATGGACTAAATTATTGTTTTATTATTATTATTATTATTATTATTATTATTATTATTATTATTATTATTTACGACGCTCTTTTAACATCGCAGGTCATCAGCATCTCATTGAATTCAGGGAGAGAAACGGCAGACAAATTTTGCTCAGAGGCCTCTTTTTTCAGGCCTGAGGTTCTTTATCGTGCCATAAATCTACAACAAGGGACCGATGGTTTCACTTCCCTTCCGAAGGAAGCCATACTTTGAATTTTTACGCCCAAAAAATCCATCGATCCTGTCCGGGTTTGAACCCGTGATCTTGGGTTTAGGAGACAAGTATGGTTACTATTACACCACCAGAACCGAAAAAAATAAATTAATTGATGAAGAGGAAAATCACTTAAGGGCATCTAAGCAAATCCACGGCCATGAACGACAGCATAGTGCGAAACACGCCAGCCAATATAAAAAAATCTTTGTTGGTTGCAACACAAATGAGGCTTAACATGTAATCTTCAAGGTTTTCTTTCTATATAAAGAGTTTTTGTATTAGTTCATTTGTGGAATATTAACATTTTAATTATAACATTTTCAATTATTACTTTAACAAACCGCGTGAATTTACCAACAGCTTGGGAAAAATATAAAATACGTGCACTAACATTACATGACAAATTTTATGAATCAACCGAATAGAAACTACAGCGGACCGTGATGTTTCTTCTTCGATGGTTTTAAGATACTTAAATAACTGAATATACACTTATCAGTATAACGTCAGAGGGCAAGGTGAAAGCTACACTAAACAAACCACATGATCATGCTTAGCTTCAGTATCATATGTACAAAAACAAAATAGTTTTCATATTTCATATTTTCATATAGGATGTTTTATACTGCTGCGACTTTGTGGGCGTTACGCTATCACTGTGGCTTTCAGTAAAAGGCAAAAATACTTCTTTTTTCCCCCTCTGTTCAGCGTTAAGCACCTTTTGATTAGTCGCTTCTAAAATGAGAGCGGAATAAAAACTTACACAGGAGCTTCAAAAACACTAAACAGTTTGTTACACATGACGGGAAAAAAGCATAGTTTGCTACCGGCTAAAGCATCACCCTGAGTTGCACAGAATATTAAAGCAGTAATAAAAGTCCGGTAAAAATAAAAGCTTAATTCCTTCACCTCCTGGGATCAACAATAAAACTGGTGCACGTATGAGATACCGTCATCCCTTCTTAGAAAGATATATCAATAAAATTATCTATATTATTTTAAAGTGATGGTAATGGTCAACATTACCTACACTCAAAATAAACAACATATCATAAATTTATTATTTACTTTTCATTCACATTTAACCTGTAATAATATCGTGATCTTTAGGATAAACAATAAACCAGTATTTATGCTACATCAATGACCAATTTTCTCCAAAGCGATAGTTTTATCAAATTGTTGAACATTTCGATCTATAATAATATTATTATTATTATTATTATTATTATTATTATTATTATTATTATTATTATTATTATTATTATTATTATATTCTCTACACACTCTGAAAGAAGCAATTATAAGAAACGTAGAATTATTATTGTAAAGCATCGCCTTCTTTATTTGTCAACTACCTTATCTCAGGCTATATTGCCACTTAGATACACGATTTTCCTAATGCTACCACGTACTATCACCTTAATATCAAAGCTATTACAAAATATTGGCTTATGACGAGCAGCTGTTGATTAGCAAAACTGACTACAATTGCCTGAAAGACTCCGACTGAAATCAGTTTTTGGTGGTTTACTCAATAGATCACTAACAAAATCGCGAAAAATGAATGACCTATCACAGACTGTTTGTCACTTTATTCTTAACTTTGGGAAAAACTTAACTGGAAAGACCCATTAACTTTCAAAACTCCAATTTGTTAAATAAGGGGATACGAACCACGCATCACCAAATATTGCACCCATAGTCATAGGTCATTGGCTGAACGCATCAGTTATATAATGCCTGCATGACCAGAAATATTTTATTGTGATCATTTACCTCTGTAAAAGTATTCCTGTGCCGGAGCATGGATATCACATACCCTGAAGGCGAAGAAAATTATCGTTTTCTCAACCAAACTAAATGTAATGCTCTAAAATTATTTTCCTGTTAAATTGTTTAACTTAAATTTCTGATATCTTTCGTTTTCTTCCACTTAAAAAAAACGAGGATACACTTATCCTAAATGTATGAATTCTAACTTGCGTCCAAAATGACTATAAGAAGTGTAAAATAAGGAAAAACATTTTTTTTATATTATACTAAAAATTTGTTAACTGAAATGATCATTTTCTTGGAGTGGAAATTAATATCACTATATCGTATCCCTCAGGGTTAAAATGAGAAAGTGTTGATATTTCATTAGTTGGCGAAATGCTACGGATAAATACTGAATCTTTTTTAATAGTGTTTAACGCCTGTTTTATCTACTGAGGCACCACAGGCGGTGGGCACTGATGGTAATGAGATGAAATGGTAAACTGGGAAAAGATTTTTTTTAAAGGAAACAAACGTTCCAGGCTTAAATTTAGAGTACCTCCCCGGCATTTGCCATTTATGAGAACTGAGGAAAACCTGGAAAAAACCTGTCAAGGAGGGCGGTCCTGGCGGGGTTCGAACTCCAGGCCTCCCTTTCACGAGTCCGCGCCTTAACGACCTCGGCCACTCGTGGCGGCAGATTGCATTTGTTATATAGTCACATTAAAATGGGAGAAAAGCTATAAAATGCTGTAAATGACATTCTTTAAATGTAATTATGGTTGAAAATCGCTTAATAAATCTCCAGCAATTATCCTTAGGAATACATGAAAGAAACACAGAAATAGTACTGAAATTTAACTGTTAAGTTTATTTGTTCTACAGGACAGGAGCGGACTTTTCATACAAAGTGCATAAAATATTTAATTCGATGGTGCTCTCACCATATGCTTCCTTTTTATATTTCATAAATACAATGTGGAACATTCATAAACTTCGAGCTTCTTGAAACATTCTGGTGTCATGATTTGGAATTGAAACTGACTGCACTACTAACTGCGCTTGCGTCTTCCTCTTTATTTTGAAGCAATACCCTTATATATACAAAGGATTCTTCTGCTGAGGAGGAGTCAGCCCATATCGTCTTCTGAGACATCATCAACTCGTGTGGAAAATAGTGACCGAGTTTATATTTTATTTCCAACTGATGGAAATATTAAGCTGTATGCTTTCCACACTGACGTTGAATTTCTGAACTCCGTCTTCACAAGTCCGGCTGCTGTTCGCCTAAATAGTAGCTAAGAGAGCGTTGTTATCCATTACTACAGGCAGAGGAAGTTTTCAGTTCCTGTTGCTATAAAAATACATTTGATACGATGTTGCATGTTCTAACGTTCCGTTCGAGACCATTTGTCCATACTGCGAAATACTTAATATCATACTCCCTTGACTGCTCCCTGTAAATACCTTGTATCTGGGTTCACATAATGCTTAATATTTATATTTTGCATATTTCACTATTGTGGATTCGTTTTTAAGAATTTCTTAAGATTTTGAAAGTATTTTTAGCAAACATTAGCACTGACATCGACAAGTCAGGAAACCATTACAATACTTTCATACGCAAATTGCGTTTCGTTACTACGAACAATAAAAATGTGATCAAATACAAAATATCGATTAAGCAATATTTTTCAGAAATATCCATTGCCTTTCTAGTACCATTTCCTTGTTCTCTAGCGCCCACATGTAATCATTAGACACTGCCTGTTGGAAACGTTGAACTGAAATATGCCACACAGCTAGTATTTTATCCCTTTTGCACATAACTATCAGAGACGCCAAATTAAAACTTGAACGCTTAATATACATATTTCTTAGCAATCCTTCGTCATCAACATTTAGTTAGAGCATTTACAAAAATGTCAGGCCAATGTCACACTTTTTCAGCTAACTCACCCATTCTAGTTGCTAACTCTATCGTTCTAAGTGCAGAGTAACAGTAAAAGACATTTGACGTTTAACGGCAATAACGGTTCTAATGTAAAGCAATTAAATAGATTTCACTTAAGCGCAATAAGCTCGCCCAGTGACGTCACCTCAAGCTGTCAATCACACTGAAAATCAACATTAATTCTGCGCATTTAAGAGCACACAAATGTCAATATGTTAGCTGTTTAACATTTAAACAGATCTAATAAATGACATCATAGCCATAGCCTGCTTGAGCTATGCAAGCAACAAAAATAAAAATGTATGGCTCATCTTAGTGATATTCCCAGCTGTGACAAGGCGCTAGGCTGTCTGCTAACAAAACTCTTGGTTTGGGCGAAGCTTTCCCGAGAGTATTCTCTCAACTTGAAAAGGCTCCTTGGATAATTTGCACCGCATTATTCCCTCCACGTCTTTAGAAGTGAAGCAAGGCATATTAAAGAAAGAGGAAATCGGTATTTATTTCGGCATTATAAACAAAAAGAACTAATTCGCTGAACGTTTTCTGTTTAAAAAAAAAAAAAAAAAAAGGTTACTCCTGAACTCGGAAACAAAAGTATTTAGATTATATTTTTTATATTTTACTCTCAACGGCATTAAAACTTGCAAATTTCTCATTTCTTATTAGTGTGTAGTATACATTAAGGCGTTTACATGCCCCATAGTAAAAAAAGAAGAAAAAAAAAAAAAGCACACACACACAAAGGACGAATATCAAGTGATCGGACATAATATGCAACAGAATCTCCTCGACGAATCCATCGCCTACTAAAGGTCTGGATTAGATACTCCATCGTTAACGAACCACATACGTTGCCTTGGGTTGATACAATCTCAGCTGATCGGTATACAATGATCTGTGTGCATCCTGTTAGTGCACTGCACAAGAAAACACAACAAATAAGGAATGGGTAAGGGGCAGAAACGGAAGGAAAGCCACACCACCGAAGTAAGAAGGTAGCATATCATCTTGGATCCATGTTTATTAAACTCTGTTTTGCCGAAATGAAGAATGAGTCATGTCTCAACACTAGTTAATCATACTTAATCTTCCAGTATTTAATTTAATTTAGAAATATGTATGCATGTATAAGCTGGTTCCGTGCAACAAGCTGATAGAATTTCATTAAAAATATCTAACGGCTACGTTACTTTTCCAACCCTTTATGTATATAATTTTCCGCAGAGCTGCTTTTTACCCTTTTGAGCCACATTAAGAACGGATTTCTTCGAAAGTGTTGTCTATGATACATGGAGAAGCGGTATCCTTCGATTCAGGATTGGAATATTCAGTTCGACTTTCTGTTGCTAAGAAATGCAATACAGAGGGATTTAGTATTATTTGATAAAATTAGTCATAATGAGAACTTGAAAACCTGATGAATCTGTCATACCGAAGCCTGCGTCATACCTTAAAGTACAGATATTAATCTGTAAAAATATATATTAAAATCTTAAAACAATTTCGTTACACGTAGGAATAAAATTAAATAGATACGTAAAACTATCAGCATGTCTTGTAAAACAACATATTCCAACTGCTTCCCAAAAATAAAGTACAATTTAAAAAAAAGTAAATAAACAGTTTGACTATAAGTGCTACATTATCAAAATTTTTTTATGTGAAACAAAACTTTTACGAACCCTTTTGCTAGTGTGACATAATCTCTGTATATGTAAACAATGTAACAATAAATTTTTTTTAAAAGACCACTTAAATTTAAAAATAAATAGAAATACATTTGTAAGAAAAAGAAAGAGAGAGAGAATCTGTTAAAATTGGTTGACAAAATGATGCATAAAAGCTTAAACACTATCAAATGTAATAATGTTTAACTCATAAAAATAGTTTTTAAATGATTTTCTTTGTATTTTCATAGATAGTAGAAAAATGATATTGAACTTATAATTGTAAGCATTTAAAGTAATAAACATTTCTGGATCAAAATTGTATTGTGCAGTGTTTCTTGATCAGAACTTAAAACAAATTTAGAGAAAAGTTGAATTTTCTAGAGATACAATTTAAATAGATTTGCTCTGGGATGATATGAAAAATGTATATGGCATGATTCAAATTCTTAACGAAAACATCCTATTACAATGATCGCAAAAGATGTTCAAAATACCCTTTCATAGTAAGAGAGCTGACGCATTTGAGATTTTTCAAAAATCTTTTTTATATTATGTACATTACGTTTTACTTTCGTAGAGTTATTTTTTTCTTCCCCATTCATTTTCTTAGCTAAAATAATTCATTGTAATTAATGGTGAAAGTCATGCAAGGTATATTAGAATCATTAAACTAATAATTGAAATTTCAATGTATGCATTCCACTTTCAAATTTCCATTCCATGTATGTGAGTCAATTTTAAACTTAAGTAATACAATAGGAGAGCAACTAGAGATATTATTACAAAAGTAATAAACCTCTTGAGATCACTCGAGGACAAGTCCAGGTTACTGCGCGCGTTATGTGTGTGTGCGTGCGTGTGAACTGATTAAGAATTCCGTTTTTGTCGATTTCTGTATTTATTTGGTTTGTAATTACGAAAAGAATGCAATTGGAGGCCGAGAGGACGTAGCGAGCCTCACTAAACCACTCGTTCCTCCGGTTTCTAAGACTCACTCAAGATTATGTCTACGTGAATAATGTGCTTGTGTTAGTATATGTGTGTGTGTGACTTGATTAGCAATTCCATTTTTGCCGACTGTAGTATTTGTTTGGTTTGTACTTAAAGTAGGTGAGCCTGCTATTCTGAATGAGTGTAAAATGTTTTACTTGTGGTACACATATAGTAAAGTGTAATTTACACTATAATGGTTTTTGACCATTAGAGCAATAAACATGGCTACACACCTTGAGGAATAAATTCTCATCTGGATGAGTGAAAGAAGAGTGTTTTGGAATCAAAGAGTTTATGACATTGATTTACATTGTAATAGTATTTACCCTTCAGCAATAGCCTACAGGAACTAATTAATTACAATTAATCATTGTAAATAAATTAGCAATAAATATTTGGGAGGGAACAAATTTAAAGAAGAAAAATTTTGAAACTGTAATCATGGGGTAAAAGCTACAATGAAAGCGTTTATCCTAGCATGCATCACATTCAATACATGACGTAGTAATAGCAATTCTAAAGTTAGGAGAACATTACCAGATGGCTGATTACTGAAGATCACCCACAGCTATGGGGGAATTACCGGTTGAACGGGTACAATCGCTACCTATGTTAGAAAGGGTCTGTAATAACCTTCCCTCTAGTACCGTTATAGAACACATTTTAAGAAAATTATAGCCTGCCACTGTCTCAGATTGTAACATAACTACCGGGAATCTGTCACTGCAGCTGTCATACGGAAAATCATCTGCAGATTAATATCTTTCTGAGCTCTTCAGGACCTCACAGTGGAGCAAACTGCAATTTCTAAAATTTATCATTTGTATTACTTCCGCTTTGCTGCAGAAGCAATTGCATTTAAAAACAGCCAATTAAAGCAGTTTTGAGTCGCTAGATTGTGCCAGCGTTTCTCTTTATACCATCATTTTTATTGCAACAAACATATTACAGGATGAATTCAACACTAATATATGAAGCCATGTTTATAAGTTTTACAGGGATTGGTTATCTATCGAAGAATTTACTAGTCCTATTATAAAGGTGAGGGATGCCTGGTAAATTTATTTGCTCGACTAAATCTTCCAGCGTTCTATTTTTCAGCAGTTTATATGATTTTAGAACAGCTAAGCTCTGCTGGCATATGAAGTTAAAACTGAAAGTTGATAATTTTTTGATTCAGGTAGGAGAGGATGAAAGACAAAATAATTAACTCTTTGTGTCTTTTACGCAATTAAGAATAATTTGTCGGTTTTTCTCGCTTGAAGTTTCTCATAAGCAAAACAAGATATGCTTTAATTATATTGATATGAAAGAATGTTCTGCTTTATAGTAAACTTGTATACAGCAACTTCCTGTTTATTGATTTTCTTTTAATTAAGCCTAATGTAAGGTATTAAAAAGAATCATATTAATTTTATGTTTAAAAAAAAGCACCATAATCATCTTCGCAGCATTATTTGCCTCCTCTTTAATCTACCAAAATTTATATTTCTATTTGCCATTCTGTTTGTATGACTTAACTTTTGTTGTCTGTATTGAACAATTACATTTAGGCTCGTAATACACCATTTTCTTCCACGGGTTAATTTTTTTCCGTCTCTATTAGCCTAAAACCCTTCACCTTTTCAATTTTTTTTTATTTCGACACCCTCCATCCTCGTCATCTGTGAGGGCGTTTGAACCTAACTTTCAGATCCATGGGATTGTCATTACTTTGTAAAGTTTTAATAATGTTTTCCTTATACAATATTAAACATACTTTCACTGCAGCACATACTGTATGAAATTTATTTTGCTAATCCTTTAGTTATATAGATAGCACTATATGACAACATATATTCCAAATTATTAATATCACTTCATGGTTAATTAATTTAATTGTTTAGATCTAATTCTTGTTCTTAAGTAGTTTGGCCCTCTAAAGGATATAAAGGCTCATTATAGATTATCATCATAGCGCGATTAAAATCTGAACAACAAAAAGTAAAAAAGCGCCAGTTATTTAATTTTATTTTAAAATTAATTTCCAACTTTTTGCCGTCGTTCCATACTACAAGTTTATTTCTATATTAATACTTATATACTGAATAAAATAGATGACTAAGGGTATCCCTATCCATTAAATTGTTATATTAAAATGCTGTATTTATGCATATTTTGAAGAAAACAGAATATATAATAATTATTTTCCATTGCAGGTTTTGTATAATTTTATCAAAATAAAAACTGCACTTTGTAAAAAGAAGACGACATTTAAAATAATTATCAGTATGTGTTGATACCAAATACACATTTAAGTGCATTTGCATGTATTTATACAGTTGGCAAGGCTTAAGCGCGTTAAGGTAAACATTTCGCTGATATTTTATTTTTAATGTTCTCATAGCTCCGTACCGTTTTACTTCAGGTTAGTCACCAATTTCCGTCTCGTTTGCAAAATAGCATGTTTGTAAAAGTAACATCCTGTAAGTTTAATTTTAGCTGTAATAATGAAAGATTATTAAATGAGTGCCGAGAACCCTTAAATTCCCACTATAGTCATGCAAATTTGAACGTTTACATTATAGTTATGAAAAAATGTATTTATAATATGGATATGAATAAAAATACAGGTACAAAATATATGGCGATATTCTACTGTAAGTATAAGAAGATATGATGTTCATCTCACTGATCATACAGTTTACCAACTATTGTGAGTGTGTGTTAAATTGTATAAGCATTGCGCTTACATTTATTGCACAATCCTTGGGACATGCCTCCGTCCACTTTTGGTAAATAAAAACCCTGGTTTAAAGTAACGGTCTTATTACATAAGCCACACTGTGTATCCGGGTTAGAGGTGTGAAATTTGAGAAAGTTGTAATCTTCTTAATGTTTTAATCAGCTTTTGAGTATTCATAGCTCACTCGAAGTAGAATCGTGTAACTTTGCGCAGCAAGTGACGCATGATGAGCAGTCTTCATTCCATCCTGAAGGAGCATTCTTTCCGGAATAATTCCCTCAACATTATGTTTAGTCTATTTACGCGTTATGCCAACTGCTGCGATTGTGGTGAGATACAACAATGGAGCAATTGGAGAGAATGGAATGCTTGGAAAAAATCTTCCTCGGTTCCATTTTATCTGCCAAAAACCCGCATCAGGCAACTAGCAAATATACTTTTTCTTTATTCAGAACCTTAGTCAGTTGCAAATATCTGAACCTGAAACATATCATTTATGTAACTCTAAAGTTTTTAGTTATTATACGTTCTGCAATAAATGTGCAACTGTAATTTGGTACAAAGTGTGTTTAACTATTTCGGAATGTTGTTATAAGAGATAAAAATCTGTAAAACTATTATAAGAAATTACTGTTCATGGTGAAAGTGATTATTAGTTATATCTCAACTTCATAGAAGACCTGCATTAGCCAAACCTTCAGAAAGCCGGTCATCTCTAATGGATTTAGCAGCAGCAAAGATTATATTCTCTTAACCTCTTTCATTTTAATGCTGATCTTAAATATTGTACTACATTGATTTTTTTTTCTACTCCTCAACTAGAGCCACTGCTGTGTGCTCTACAGCGATTTGCCCAAAAGGATTTGAAGTGCATTTTGTACATATATCATTGGCAGAAGCACTTCTCATTTAGGCATTCATGTGTTCTTAAAACTATTTTATCTACAAAATAGATAGAAAATGATTTCTTTGAATAAAGCAATAAAGTATCAAAAAGATTATTTAGGTACGAAAATACAAATATAGTAATAATCTCTTTAAGAATATATTTTTAACTATCTCCGTTATCACGTCGCATGCGATTGAGGAAGAGACTTTGAAATGAAATACTATAAATTCTTACAGCTATGAAAAAGAAAATGTTATAAAACCATGGTTGACCCAAAGCTACAAATGGGGCTACTACAAATTTGGAATTAATAACGTAACAAAAGTAAAAGTAAAAGTAGAAGCATACAAGACGCTGTGAAAACATTACCAGGATGCACTCTTATGAAACATAAAATACAGATATACGTTGATTTGAACGTCAGACATTTATTACACTCGTGTAGGAAAAAACTTAGGAATAAAAGGTGGCCACACATCACTCAATATATTCATTTACAAAGAAGAAACCGGGAACAACGCACAAAACATAAGAGTAGAGGTTCTAGTCCTAGAAATATTATAAGATGACACTCTGGAAATATTACTGCTACTTTCAAATGCAAATTGAAGTTATAAAATACTATAGAACATATAATATAACGCTAATCTATTGAACAGCTTCTAGCGCTAACGTAAGAAGCAAAGAGATGATCTTCATGCTGCGATACAACTTATTAACAGTAAAATCTGTTTTAGCAAAGTGTTAATTATTTCAAAATTATATACAGAAAGGCAGTAACAAAATTACTAATAAAACAGTATGTTACAAAAAGCAACGACTCAATTACCCAGGCATAAACCACGATTTGCCACATTTGCAATGAATTACCCAGAAAATGTTGCTTAATCCTTACAGTTTTTTTTTTTTTTGAGTAGTGTTTAACGCCCGTTTTTACTACTGAGGCACCACAGGCGGTGGACACTGATGATACATGAGATGAAATGATAAATTGGGAAAGGATATTTTTTTTTTTTAAGGAAGGAAGCGTTCCAGGCCTAAGTTTAGGTACCTCCCCGGCATTTGCCAGTTATGAAGACTGAGGAAAACCTGGAAAAAAATCCCAGTCAGGGAGGACGGTCTTGGCGGGGTTCGAACCGCAGACCTCCCGCTCACGAGTCCGTGCCTTAACGACCTCGGCCGCCCGTGGCGGTAATCCTTACAGTGTAACCCAATATCCAAAATAAGGCTAACCCACAGATAAATAACCTTCACCGCTCTAATATGCATATAAAAATGGAGTTGAACGCTAGGTATGTGCGATAGTTTATTTAAACAACGACATATTTCTAGAAGTAAACGAATCAGTTCAGGAATCTCTAACAAGGACATGCCTTCTCTCTAGCTAAAGTAAAGAAACCGTCAACATTTAAAATGCCTCAGTCCAAAAAGCTCAGAAGAACTTTATTGCTTTACAATTCACGGAAGTAATAAACGCATATAATTCTTGCAGCCCTTCAGCACTTATTTTTTAAATTTAACCAAACGTACCAGGTAATATGCTGACAACCTACACAAGAAAAAGGATATAAACCGCACCATAGCTATCAATCACTCAATAATATCTTCCACTGCTACCTACATCATAAACAGCCACTCAATGGCCACAATTACCCACACAATCGGCAGTGTCGTATATTAAAATTTATGTTTTTGTCGTTATTAACCGTCACTCCTTGGACATAACAAGTTTAACTGCGTGTTTTTTTTTCCCCAAATTACAATTTTTATTTTCATGTTTACTGCCGCCTTATGGTAAGTGTCTGCGATACTGATTGGGCGGTGAAGAATGAATGGTTCTGTATTAAATTTATGAACCCTGAAAACGGAATCGCTGAACTTACCGGATATTGGCTTTATGGGCTGAGGTGAATCCCAAGTTTGAATCCTCATTTAACTTTCTTGACCAAAAGATGAATTAGAAACTGCAAATTTCGTTTTTGGGGTTGACTTTGAAAGCTCGTTCTAGCCAGTTATTTTTCAATGATCAATTTTTGTTATTCGTTACCATTCTACATATTTAAAATTAAATGCTCTTTTTCTAGGGCTGTGTGAGCAGTGAACCAGAGAAAGTTCTAGCAAATTTCTTGTGTTGCATGAACAGGAGAATTTCCGAAGGAATAGGGTAAACAGTCACGAAATTGCTGAAATGAGAAGCAAATGAGTTAATCTAGAAACTTCAAATCGCACTCGGAAGTAACCAAGAACTTTCTGGTTTTTGTTGTGCATGAAGAAGGCAACATTAACATTAAGTAGTATTGTAGCACTAGTTCTTGAATGCGACAAAGTTTTTCGAAAGCTTTAACGTGCTCTTTGTTAACTTTAAGTTGGAGAGAAACAAATTTGTCAGAGCTCGTGAAAGACACATTTCCTTCTTTAACGAATTCAATTAATATTTCAGAATATACACGGATTCTCGTGGTTATGGTTTAGATACCTTCTAATACCATTCAATTTAGAATTATTAGGAGAAACGTTATGAAGAAATCTAATTTTGCCAAAATGATATTACATAACAGTGAAATATTATCAGTGCACAATATAAACTTCACGAACTAAATTTGTTAATAGAAGAAAGAAGTTAACTTTAATTTTCTGCGCATTTATAATAGAATATTTTTTTATACGTACTGTGTAATGTAGCTCCGTTCATTTATGTAAAGTAGTTGGTAAAAATCTGTGTAAATTTTCCTTAAGTGCAAAAACCAACGACTTTTTTTTTTTTTTTTTTTTTAACTTTGCCACAACTTAATGAGGATATCCTTCTTTCCACTTCAAAAATTTATTTTAAGTAATTGTTACTTTATACCATTTGCAAAGAATAAAAAATACAAATACACCTTTTAGAATGAACACAACAAATGTAACAAAAATTATATTATGCTTCTGAGTCAATTGACGGAAATATCATCTTTGGTCACTAATTCTGTACCAAATGGAAATAACTCCCTTCCTCCTCATTTTCCCTCGCAAATAAATGAGCTGGTGATCCCAATACAGAAGCGTGATAAACTCTTTTTGAATGGTGTATGACGCCCGTTTTCACTACTGAGGCACCACAGGCGGTGCGTGATAAACTGAAATCCGCTCAGTCCCTATTACTCACTGAGCTGCGCGTACCAATCAGCTGTTGTAAAGGGTGGGGATAGAGGCCACAATTATTATCATACCCCGATATGAAATTCGATACTCTGCATCTTTAATTTTTTCGGACATTTCAGAGAAATTTCTGAAGGGAGGACCCTTCCAAAACGATGATGAGGTCAAGGCTGCATTGCCCAATTTGTTCAAGCAGCAACCATTGGGAACCCACTGCGCACAAACCTTATGGTTACCCAACTGTCGATCGAGAATGGTGTGAAAAGATCCCTTGTTCAATGATAGTATTTCTGCATTCTCTCGTGATTTAGACGATTGTTCCTTACAAAATCATGAGTTACCAACTTTCTGAACACTGTGCTGGTGACAGACACCCATTCCCATACACATTATTCATATGACCATAATTGTCCGCTCCACTAATATCTTCTGCTTTCAAAATTTGAATTGAGCCCTTTGGACATATCCTTGTTGTGAACGTATTCAGTTCAACGTGCTTCTGCATAGCACATTGCACCATCAGACGATACAGTCTGCTTTCTTCCATACAACGCCACATACCAGGGTAAACAAAAGCTCTGCGTAGTTAAGTTAACACAAAATCTTAGTTTCATTTGGGCAACCGTTATACAAGTACATAGCATTGCCTTTCCAAGTGTAGAATACCATCCATACATCTTTCTGAGGAACTGAAGGTTCGGCGAATATGTGCTTGTGTGGAGCATCTGCTGCGTTACCAAGACAGAGTAGTACATTTCTTTGAAGATAGGTTCCAAAGTCCATCACTGGAGTTCTTCAATCAAGATATCCGCAACCTTGTGACTCGGTGGAACAATTGCTTGAACAGCCATGTGTAGCGGATAAGTAGCCCATGTACCACTCTTATTTCCTGTATGTTCATATATTCCAACCAGTAAATTATTACAGAAAAAATGAGTCAATTTTCTGTGGACAAACCATATATGTTTGAATACCGTGAATAACTTCTCCTGCTACGGCACCTCGTTTTTATTCCTTAAATATTACTGCTTCTGTTGGAGTTTAGCTCTCAATTAATTGTATTAATAAATGAGCTCGGACAGGTTTCAACTGATTGCACCTCATAGAGGAAAGATTAAAGACATGTTTATTGCACATTTAATAGCTTAATAACTTTAAACATGTTGAATAAATGAGGCATAGAAAAAACGTGTAACAAACCTATAGATAATTCCCCTTTAAAGCATTTAACAGAAAGAACTCGCATTTGTTAAAATCCCATTACACCTTGCACACTGAAAAACATATAAATATTTATTCCGTTTGCAAGAATCATTGCAGTTCATGCAACTGTTCAATATTTTGGGTTCATTTTTAAATACTGGACTTCCTTAGTGCTGATCTTTCAATTTAAGTTCTTTTCTATGTGATAACACTTGTCGTTGAAGGCACTAAGATACAATTTCAACATGATATCATTTGATAAACTCTCAAATAAAATTATAATGACTTTTCCTTTAAATTTGTTTGTAATTATCTACTAATTTATTAACGCTTCCCCATATTTGTCACGTTTGTACTACAAGTAACCTTTCATAAATTTAAAATCTCCTTACTTGAATGGCTACCATGTTTTCACTTAGCAGTTAATGTTCTGTAAAAACCAAATTTTAAATCCCTCAATTAATTGGCATTTTTAAATTTTTACGAGCACTAACTGTGAATCCCATTTAGAGAGCAAACTAGTAGTTACTATGTGCAGATATAATGGTAAAAAGGCACGGACCTACATAATTTACCATGCTTCTGAGGGTGGGTTTTGGTGGTGCAGTGGTAGCCATTCTTGCCTCCTAAACCGAAGATCGTGGGTTCAAACCTTGCCAGGATTGATGGATTTTTTCGAGGGTAAAAATCGAGGGAAGTAACGCCATAGTTCTCGTGTCGTATATTTACGGCTCGTAAAAGAATCTCAAGGCTGAAAGAGGTGGCCTCTGAGCAAAATTTATCGACTGTTTCACGCTCTGAATTGATTGGGACGCTGATGACCTGAGATGTTAAATAGCGTTGGTAAATAAACCAAATCAACAAATTGGTACAGCTAGAATATGTGCAAAATCAAGTGGAGGTACATTTCTGTTATGGCGCCGAACGAAAGATGCATTAAATCCGCCATAGCGTGATGTCATCATTTATTGTTTTGTGCATCTCGACTCTTACTGTAGAATTTTTTGATATGCAACTGTAGGTCAGGTTTAAGTGTAACGGAACATTTGTGTTCTAGAGTAAGTTATAGGTTAGGTAAAGCAGCGGGAGAGAAAGCATTAGCTTTAGCATTAAGTACAGAAAGTGGCATACATCGAATACTTACTTCCACATTTCACTATTGCAGTGACATTACAGGCGAGTTCTGTGATGCTTTTCAATGTACCAAATTTTAAATACTTTTAAAATAAAGCAATCAGACGAATGATACGAGGGCTATTCAATGAACAATAATCCTACTTTTTTGTGCTTTAATTCAACCTCATAATATTTTGTTAGCTTAATGCGAAATGTATACATGATACCTGTTTCATTATTATTACTTCCTGTTCCCGTCTGTGAGAGATGTGCAAGTTAACATATGTTTTATTTTTAGCACTGTTTAACGTCCTTTGATACTGCTGAGGCATCATAAGAGATTGACATTGGTGATATATGAGACGAAATGAAAAATAAGGAAAGGATTTTTTAAGGAAGAAAGCATTCCAGGTCTAAGTTTAAAGTACCTGCCCGGCATTTGCCATGTATGGGGACTGAGGAAAACCTGGAAAAAAAATTCAAACAGAGAGGACGGTCTTGGTAGAAATCGAACCCCAGAACTTCCGTTCATGAGTTCACATCTTAAAGACCTCGGCCACGCACGTTCAATTTCGTCTACAGCAAAATGGAGCTGGCACGTGACAATCACAATGCTGCTTTGAATTTCTGCTTCCCTCTAAACAAATATTTAGTTGAGGCCTATTCAATGTTACCGGAGGCCTATGACGAGTTTGTTCATCCCTCGAAGATAGTTTAAAGAGAGGTGGCAATCAATTTCAAAGGAAGGTGGAGCGGGTTCCAGTTTGTGCCCTAACGGAAGAAAACATTAATACCGCTGCGTCATTGTGAGGGAGGATCTTTGAATAACATTCAAAAAAGAAACTCTTTCAGAAATTCAAAAAAATTCACTAGGCTCCACTCACGTGTTGGTAATTGAAAAGTTGCATATGAGACGTGTTTGTGCACGGTGGGTTCGAAAACTGCTGATTTTCCAAGAATTCTTGATGTTTGCGCAGGTTTGCATGCATTTGAAGATGATGTTACAGCAAGATGCGGTATTTTTTTTTTCAAAGATAAAAGGTTTACCAGCATGTCGAACCTACACACACAACTGCACGTAGATGTCCTGCAAACTCTGCAGAGTCATATCATTTACAAAAGGCTACATTTCCGTGCAACAAGCTGAATGCTGCGCCACGATAATGAACGGCCGCACATCCCAAATGTTATTACTGAATATCTAGCAAAAATCAATCGCCAACAAAATCACTCCAAGTAGGGGTTTCGGAATGCAATGACATTAGAAACATTACGGAGACAAAACTTACTCATGTTAATGTCAATGTTCAACAGAGAAATGACAATTCCAGCATCGTCTATAAAGTAGGATTGTATACTCAATTTAAACAAGCGAAATGTCTCAGGCGGTAACGTTTGATGCCCGAATTCGGAAGACACCGAGTTCAAATCCCTTGCGGCCGGTCATCCTAACCTTGGGGTTTTCTTGGTTTTCCTGGTTGCTTAATCAAATGCTGAGGTGAATTTTTCTTTCCTTGTATTTTCCGCTCTGCCATTTCATGTCACTTTATTCCGGTATGATGGCGGTTTGCGCTTTGGAATGATGTTTGTCTTGGCGTTTGGTGTGGAAATTGGAATTTCTGAAGTGCCCGTACTCCATAGGAAGGCTAAACTGAGTTCCGAGTGTTCTACGTATCTGGAAAAGTTAGGGGCTGACGTCTACGTCCACGCAGTCCCGAAGGTGTCCCCATTAGGGGCGTTGGCACAAACGACCAGCCGTGAGCAAAGCCGAGGTACCGAAATATCCTTCTCTATCCCAAACAACCCAATCCATTACCTGTTTTAGGAAGCGTAATTGAAGCAGAATCGCCCCCAGCCGTGGCACGCTTAGTAGCTGAGCCGTAAAACACATCGACGTTTTAAAGAAAAATATTTTTATGTTATCTTAACCAAGTGTGCATTAATATGCACGTTTATAGGTCTATTTTAAAAAATAATACTTGCAGAATTTAAATGAGATATTTTCCTCTTCTGATGTTCAATTTTTAAGTCACGTAACGGAATTATTTTCCATTTAAATAGAATAAGTATGAAACTGGCGATTTCTAATATAAACATACTTATAGCATTCCACAGATTGAACAGTTATGAGAGATGGCGTTAAGCATTAGCATTGAAAAAGACATAAAACAATGCTCAAGGGTTTTGTTGTCCAGCTAAGCTCTGTTTTGTTTACGGAGGTGATCATCTTATAATCATAGATATAATTATTCATATAATGAATTTTAAGCACTTATATTTTACATCAAGGTTTGAGCTCCTTTTTCACGGCCTGTAAATGTTAAATAAAATAAACTGCCTTTCCATTATCTTTGTTCTGTATATTCAACGCTAAACCTTTTCAATGTCGTACTTTGACTTAGGTGAAAAATACATCTAATTTTTAAAAAAATGTGGCTTTATTTTGTCGAATTAAAGATGGAGAACAAGTTTAAGTATGTCCTGTAGGTAGCAAAGCATAAAGTAAAGAGATGTAGAAAGCATGCATGAACAGAATAGATAGCACTCTCAGAATTAACCGTATAATTGAATTTATAATTTGCTATTTAGTATGATCATTATATAAAATGTCCAGATCAACGTAATTTATGTAACCCAATATTAAATTGCTTGGCGTCACTGCAATCATGCGAAATGCAACACTAACGCTAGCTGGATTCTTAAGACTAACCTAACTCCTCGTTCATTACTGCCATTCATTTCCCAAACCAGCAATAAAGGCATCTGAGAACTGTAACAAAACACAATCTACTCATTCAAAGCACTTTCCTTTAGAAATTTACACTTTCCTTGTAACAATGTCAAGGAGTTAAGAGATGCGAAATTGAGAACCAACTATCTTGATGTCTACTCTAGCGCACAAAACGCCATAGTTTTGCAATTTGTGCATTACCTTGCTAAAACCGGCAATGCGGTTTAAACTCAAGCCAATTAGAAAACAAAGAAGTGACGTATACAATTAAGTCATTGATGACATCGAAACATTTATAGGGGATGTGGCTAACCCTTTGATGCTTTAACGGAAAACTGCCAATGATACTATTTGTTGCTTATTACAGTATATTCATTTCTGCACGGGTCACAAAACTGAATCAGCAAATTAAAACGCACACATCGCATATGTACATTTCAAGGTCGTGAGTGAATAAAATTAATTTAAAGCTGAAGTAGTCATTAACCTAGTCCTATATGATGCAACATTTGAAAATGAAAGACAATATAGGGTAGCAGAAGTGATATGACAACAATTTTCCGGAAACAAACTCTTTAATATCTAGCTCTAGGAAGGCGCCCCAGTATGTACTTACAGAAAGAAACTACCCGATCTTCTGTTATTTTCTGAATCTATAATTATCTGCTAAAGGGTTCATGAAAAGATGCGGCTATATTTCTGGCGCAAGTTGCAACAGCCTAAATGAGAGTGAATGAGTATAAACAGAGCGGTTTTAAAAAAAAAACATCAGCAATGAAATGTTACCCGGTACTTCACTTTGATCAACGCACATTTTGTGATGGTGCCCCCAAGCAATGAAGAAGCTACGAGGGCCGTTCAAAAAAATTATGACCCAATGTTTTTTTTTTCTCAGTCATTAAGAAAGATATATACAGGTTTAAAGTTTGATATTCCTTTCGTACAGAGTTTCAAGTCGTTCCGGCAGATAGCGGAGCTGCAGTGAGCTGTTAAAAAGGCATCTGTTGCAGACACTTATCACAAACAACGAGCAGTGATCGAATTCTTGGTTCATGAGGAAGAAATGTGATGAACTTCCATAAACTTTTGTGTTCAGTATATGGGAACTGTGCTGTCGATTGGAGCACCGCCGGACGTTGGGCCAAGCGAGTGAAGGCATCATGAAAGTCACGTTCCGGACTTCCTGCCACAACCAACACTCCTGACATGTTGAACCGCATTGATGAGCATCACCACTGGGCAATTGGCCCCACAACTGACTGTCAATTTTGGAAGTGTGTGTGTTAATTACCGAAGTCTTCGGGTATTCAAAAGTGTGCCCAAAATTGGCTCCAGGATGTCTCACAACAGAGCACAAGATTCAGAAGAAAACAATTTCAGCTTTGATGCTTAGGGGAAGGCCTTTAGGTCTCGGATCTGGCACACCTCCAGATTTCCATCTCTTTGGAGTTATTAAAATCCTTTGCATGAAGCTCATTTTGAGGATCACGATCGTATTGTTGATGCAGTAAAGAAATGGTTACGAACACAGGACAAGAGCTGGTACCGTAAGAGTTGGTTGATGTAAGGCCGTACAAGTTGATTGGGGCTATATGGAAACATAGAATGTAGAGAAGAAACATTGATTCACACAGTCACCAAATATAAACTATTTTAAAAGAATAGCTTGTGAGAAAAATAAGTGAGGCGTTAATTTTTGAACGACCATCGTAGAAACGTGTGGTTTGCCCCTTGGATGGATGGTTAGTATGGGGCGGAGGAGGATGCTTTCAGTACTTGAGCCTAGCTTAAGGCTGGCCATTTGTGCCTACGTCCTACGTCCCAATGAGGGTATCTCCAGGAGGAAAGGATGAGTTAAGGGAGAAAGGAGAAAGGGTGACCAGGAACTAAGTCAATGACTGCGGGAAGCAGATGGGGGTTCCTAACATGTTTCCAGATAGAACTTCCCGCGTCAGCCTACCTCGTCCTGGCACTTTCGACCCTGGACCAGAAGCAACGGAATGAAATTATATAAAATGGGAGCGCGGCAAAATCTTGGAAGCCACGAAAAAAACAAAACAAACAAGGCTAGGATGGCCGGCTCAACGGGAATTGAACCCAGAACCTCTCGAATGCGCGTTTCATCTAAGCCACGCTCTCGGTGGTTTACTCCCAGAAGAACCTGTATCAATAATTGATAAAGTTCAGGGTAAGTTCAAAATGTGTTTAAAATTTAAACGAAAACTGAGAAGTGTTTTACATTTTCCCGAAGAAATTACTTGAGTGTTGTTGTTGTTGTTGTTGCTGCTTTGAAATTATGCTCAATAATGTAAGTCTGTTCTCGGTATATAAACTTAAATTACATAACAAACGTCATAACTATGCAGACAAGATTTTTTGTGGTGATGTATACTGCAAATCGATTTACAAGCCGAGTGACATTGAAAGAGAATTAATGTGTTTATACAGAATATCCTATTTATCTTGATCACACAAAATAACTTTTTTCTGAAGCGTCAAATGAAAAAGTGTTTCCAAACAAAATATTTGTAGCATCATGGGGGAATTCTTGCTGAGGATATACTTTTTTGTATCTACATTATTGTAGGAGATACGGGAGAGAACTTCGTCTTTTTAAATGACATCATGTACATTTTATTCAAGCATACACTTTCTCAAAGAGCTATTCAGAAATATATTACACTGTACCATTTTAGTCAAGAAAAACATAGATACATAAATAATTCACTTCTTTTTGTTTTTAATAGCGCTATAGTGCATTTGTTTAATAAATTATTTAAGCTCTTCAAGGTCCGTTGAAACAATTAATAATGATCAATAAACAATGAGGAATGCTACAAGCTGGAGTGTACTGTCCAGTACATGGATTTTGTTAATGTACTGTATTTCTTATCAAAATTTAGAATTAAAATGACCCTTTGTAGCCATGTGGTGCAAAATAAAACCGTTTACATCTCATGCTCCTAATGGTGACCATTGGCATTCATATGTATATAAGTCCACTCTGTGGATGAAGGAAGCACTAGATTGTTGTACTACTACTTACTGGATGGCAGTTTCAAAATGCTGCAACAACACCAGAGGAGATACAAGGCAATAACTCCCCTCATAATGTTAAACCATTTTCTTTTGAAACAATTTTTCATTTGACACATCAGAAAAGTTATTTTGGGCGAGCAAAATAAATGGGATACCCTATATTAATCCACAAAATAATATTAGCGCAGGTTTTATTTATTTTTTTGTGCGTGTTTTGTGTATGTTTTTTTCAGGTTTTTTTTGACAAAAATGCAGAATAGTTTAGATAATTTTATAGACTTTTTACTACAACAATGCACTAATGGAAATTGTAAGACAAACGCAACGTGTATGACATTATTTGTATGTATGTAGCAAAGACAGCTTACGAGAAGAGAAGGTTAAGTTCTAAGTGGGGACTGGCAAAATGGACGAGAAATTTCTGAGCTATTCCTTTCCCAGAGAGGGAAAAAAGAAAGAAAGAAAGAAAGAAAGAAGAAAAAAAAACACGAATGCACGTAACTTACGCGCCAAGAATTTCTGACTTGCTACGCTGTCATTCTTTCATCTTGTTTCCGAATGCATATGGCGGTCGGTATGCGGCGCTAAAAGCATGTAGGTCACAAAAATAGCTTTTTGCTCTGCATCTTTTCTCAAACGAAACACAACATACCGCTCTATAGGACATGCAGTGCTTTTCTATGCCAAACAAACCTCCACAAAATATTAGCATAGCGAGAGAAGCGCACGCACTTTAATGTACCACCTTGAATATTTCTTTTATAAATATTGCCATTGACGAGTTGTTTCCACAAGATTCATAAGTTATGTACAGACCACTCTAAATATCTCACTTTTTATTTATGCATACCAAAAGGATAATTGTAAACTGCCTTAAGAAGAATGCACGCACTCAGTGGTCAATTCAAAACAGTAGCTCAAGCGGAGGGTGCAGAGTGAAAAATGCTTGGATCAAGCAACCTGCCTACCTGTTCTTCCGTGGTTGTTCCTTAGTGGACTGCACGAACGCTACTGAAGCTGTTTGTTTAATGCTTCAAATGCCATATCTATCGCCCTAATGGAACACTGATGTTTACGCAGTATATTTTAATAATTGTGTTAGTGTACAGATGGAGCGACAACGCGAGAACCATGATGGAGGCTGTATGAGAGAAGGTAAAGCGTGTTAGTGAGTAAAAAATTTCAGGAATGTCAACATTCATCGTTGATCAATTCTTGATGGTCCTTGCACAACAGTTACTTATACCAACTTTGTCTGCGTTTGCTTTTTCGTGTTGACAAAAAGCTCTAGAAAACAATATTCATTATGCCTTTGCTATAAATAATGGAAGCAACGTGTTCCTGCAAAAATACATGATTTAATTCTCTGTGTTCATTAACAAACACCTCGCATTTTCCAACAAATTTACCTGTATGCAGAGATTACGAACTACTTTAATCGAAGTTGGTGGAACATATAGTTTTACGTCATTATAATTACCAGCTTTAAGGATTAATCAAATTTTGGGTGTTCCGTCTTCAAGAGAACTGTCCCCTCCACCTTTAGCGTTTAGTCTTTTGTCTCTCTTTCCTTTAGTTCTATAGTTAAAAATTGGTTTCGAAAATCTTGTTACTATCCATTCGTTTTAAGTGACTTATCCATTTTTGTTGCTGTTTTATTATTTTGTCTACTAACTTATATGTGTTTAATTTTTGTCTGATATCTGCTTTTCCACATAAAGTTCTTTTAACAGTACCTCAAATACTTTGAAAAATTGGAATTTCAATATTTGTGTATCTCTAAAAGCATTTTAAAACACTTAACAGCTGTTCTTGTATTCTCAATAAGTTTCCACTATTTATATCTTTTAACTTTGTCAAATACCTTAGTATTATCTACATGTTTTACTAAAATATCGTTAAGGATCAAGGTGCTATTTATATATTTCATTATTTATTGTTTAAATCTGCTGAGAACGTAAGCAAACTTTGGCTTTAACGAAAAAAATGCCCGGCTTAAAAACTAAAACTGAAATAGTCACCAGTAATAAAATTACACAGCCACTCTTTAATAATATTCGAGATCCAAAGCGTATAGCCATTTAATGCAAGTTTTACTTTTGATATTTAGAAAAGTTTAGTTTTAGAAATTGGCACTATAACTGAACTGGTGTGTATCAGATTTATCGACAAGAGAAAGAGTTCAAATAGTCTCATAGTGGCGTTGTTTACATACACACTTTGAACACATTACGACATAAGTTCAAAAGTTCAGCACAGGAAATTTCTAAACACAAATATTTTCTTGTGCAAATTTTACATTTAAGCAAAAACTTTTACCTTAGAAAAATATAAAAACTAAAAACTTTGTATGAAGCATTGCAAATTGGATATTTAGAGATTTAGGTTTACGATTTTTAAAGCTACAAGTACGGCTTAAGTAACGTAACTTTTCATTTTTAACATAAAGAACGGTTATGTAAAGTTAATTAAGATAAAGTCTATCGGTTCGCTAGGCGTAAACGCATCATTACTTTTCGAATATGGCGTGGAAAATCTCGCTTAAGAAGCAAGGCACTTTTACCTAGATTAAGGTACTGGAATCGGCTTTAAACTACTTTGAAGTCAACACACGCCCTAAAGGAAGTCAATTAAGGGAATACGTGAACTCAAGAGTGATCTCGAAGCAAAAGGAAACTCTCTATTAAATAAAGGCTGGCTGAAACACCCTTTCTATGTAGAAGTGGACCATACTATACCGTGTACTTAACGTCCTTCTATTTTAATTCCACACCACTGCATTATTCAAAACAAGATGCGTAAGGACAGGTAATGTTAATGAGACTGTACTGTTTTTAGTTATTTCACTATTTCGCAAAAATAACTAAAGCAAAGATGGTGTAGATCGTGGTAGGCTCAATAGCTTTGGCAACGTAAAGTAGTAAAATAATTCAAACAAAAAGTGCACGTTTAAATTCCTCATTGGATGAACTGAAAATTTTTACAGTACGGTTATTTCAGCTTCAGGCCCCAAAACCGCGCCTGCTTATTGGGGAAGTATAGCTAGGCCTCAACTGGAAAAAAGGAGATAAGAATCAACGAGCGTAAAGATAGTAATTTTAGTTTTGTTTTATATTTTTCATGAAATTGTAAAATTTTACTGTATTTAAAATTGATAATAACAAACACTAAACTGTATTGTTTCACTCTACCAATGAAATCAGGCGATGGAGGTAGAAGACGCAGAGGTCGTCGCGATAAGACGCAGGCCCACATGTGGCTATGGAAAACCAGGCTTAGAAGAAGAAACTGTATTGTAAGATTAATTCAAATTGATGCCTCTCAATGTATTGCTGGGATTTGCGTATGAAATTCCGTATTTCATTGAACTTTTCTTCCGTAAAAACACGGCGGTTTGTAACAAGTTTCTTGTCTCTCGTATACTTTTTAACAAGTTGACGAAGAGTTTCTGTATTTGGAACACGACTGCCAGATTATTTTGCTTTACCACTGCTCTGCAAAAGAGTTTTCACATATATATCGCACACAATAACTTGTTCCTCAAGACTATAGTTAAGTAGAGGGCATAGTAAGGAACAATTTGAAACAATTAATACACGTGGAAAGCGCCCAGTAACAATCAAGCACACCGCCGTTCGCTGACAAAGGCTCACCAAAACTTCCGCAAGCTGTTACCTGCACATGTACTTTGTGGTCTTTTCAAATACTTTCTTCTAATACTAGTGACGCTGTAACAGTCCATAACCCAAATAACCTTGCAGTGAAAAACGCAACATTTACACAAAATTTACGCAAAGGTATTGAGTGCACTATTTCTAAAACCATGGAAGTACCCGGGAGTACAAACTTTTCTTGAGAATCGTAGAAGATTTTACGAGTGAATCAATACAATACTGAAACTTAAGACTTAAAAAAACATCGATCAGGAAATGCAGTCAAGTGTTGCAATAAGTGGAATAATGAAATGGATGTCTCAATTTTTTTTTGATTGATTTATTTATGGACGCTCTTTAACATCTGAGGTCATCAGCGTCCCATTCAACTCAGGGCGTGAAACGGCCGACAAATTTTGCTCAGAGGCCTCTCTTTCAGGCTTGAGGTTCTTTTTCGTGCCGCAAATGTACGACACGGGACCCACGGCTTTACTTCCATTCCGAAGGAAGCCATACTTAGGATTTTTACGCCCGAAAAAATTCATCGGTCCTGGCCGGGTTGGAACCCGCGTTTGATGTCTCAAATGTAAGTAATCTCACTCTCTAATACGAAGGGTATTAGCATGTTAGGTGTCTAGACTTTTGGTGTAATACAAATAAGCAGAGCATGAAATGTAAAGTGCATCTTTGAGCAAAGTAATAATAGCCATGGCGGAATTTGGGTGAAAATAAACTACAAATTGCCTACATTTTTCTATTTACAAGTCAAAAGTTCACATAAATTTCTGTACAAGTATTTTTTCTTAACAAGCCACCATTCTTAAGCAGCATTGCGCACTGAACATATACAATTCACGTTCCGGTACGATACGATGACTAAAGTTTAGTATATGTTTTATAATTATGCCTACATTGACTAGTACAGGCATTGCAGTCTCAGCTAATTTGCGTGTAAATATTTAAATAAGACATTTCTGTAACAAACATTTTTCAATGCATTGCTTCATAAAAAATACTCCACGCATAGTAATATGTTCAAACTTTAAGCAGAAACAAACTGTACAAAGAACAGTTGTCTGAGATATAATATTTTTGAAAAAAATTGTAATGATACTGTAATTAGATATTCAAGGTATTCACAAAATATATGCAAAAACATTTTAAAACTTTGCCCGCAAACGCGGTGATTTACATTATTTAGACTACTAAGTTTGTCGCAGTCGGCAGCTACATTACTTCAATTCCACTTCCTAAAACCTGCATATAATTTTACCTTATATAACAGAGTATGAAATTACAGTTCTCCCTCGGCTAAACAGGCACTGTATCGGAAAAACACGTTATGATTAACATGATGAAGTTCGGCCATCAAAATACTCAAGATTTTATTGCTTATGTTTTTCTTTGCATTTCAAAGCTCCTATTGTGCTAATTTCTAGAGTGATTTTGCTGGCGAACGGTAAAAAAAAATTGTGGGAATTTTGTGTAGTTCTTTCCCTGTTAAAACCAAATGTTTTCGCTTATTTAACCAGAGGATAGAAATTTGTGCACATTATAGTGAACTAACTACACTACTAAAAGTGGCAATTGATCAGTAAATTTTTGAATAAATTCAATGCACCCAAGATGAATTGAGTGTTTCAATTAACAATTACACACAAAATATATTGCTTTAAAGTCACTATCTAGCCGTCTTCGCGCATTACATATACCGCCAATAGGGAGCAGGTTCAGAAAGAAATGTTCAGTATTGAGTGTTTGGTTTATTTACACATTTTTAATACGTCAGGTATTCAGCGTCCCATCAATTCGGGGCGTGAAACGACCAATAAATTTTGCTCATGGCCTGCACATTCAGGATTGAGGTTCTTTTACGTGTCTACATATTGAGGAACGAAACAAAGGTGGACTGCGGAATTGAAATACAGACGCCGTTGACTGTGGGAATAACTAGTGGCCGAGACAAAATACTGAGGGAAGACAAATTGTTCCACGGTCTTCCACTTTTATAAACGTATTCCATGTTAATGTCTGTTCCATTAGATGACCTAGAGCATCAAGATTTTAAATTTAATTTGCAATATTGCATTTATAGTCTCGGAAAATAAATCATAAATACGATAGATACACAACAGATCGCAATATATGAATATATGCTTCAAATCTAAAATTTAGGGAGAAATAACATAATTTTCTTCAGTGTAAGAAAATAACTCAGGAGATAAGTACAATCAGACACTATTTACAGGCAGTCAGAAGTTACTGCACTTATCAAACTTTTGGACAAACAGGAATACTTGAACAACAGGGATATTGTCTCAGCATTGCGCTTTTAATCTTGTCTTCTGCTCAGACTATTATCGGTCGTCTGTCAAGCTGCAATATGTTTCCACCCGTTGGAAAACAAGAGAACGATTCCTTATGTAGTAGTTTGTTGGACTAGATTTTGTTGCGCCGTCACCACGCCGTGGTTCCATTGTTTGCAAATGATACTGACAAAGCGGCGTGGCGGCTGCGGTGATGGAGAATCCCTTCTCCATTATGTAAGCCGACACGCCTTCTTGGTTCCCCGCTGATCCTTGCACCTTCTCTCCGTAGAAAACTCTTCTAAATGTGAGACGGTGAATATATCCATGTAAATATGTTTGTTTTACAACTTAGTTTATGGCCCTTCGATAAGTTGTTAACTTTCCTCTTAACTGTGTTTACACTCTTGAAACAAAAGCAAACCCTGCCATCTTTAAAATCACATTTCGTTGGGAGAATTTGCATTTGTGAGTACGTGTGTACCGTTCGTTGTCTTCAAAATGCGCTAATTTTCTTTCGTGTTGTTCGTCAGCCGGGGAAAAAACAAACAAACAAACAAATAAACAAAAACAAAAAATAAATAAATAAGGACACCTTTGAAGAGACGACGCTAAAACCTGAGCCTTTAAAGGTAAACCTAAAAATATGTTGAAGATAGTCGCTTTTAGCCACCATCAGCTCTTAAGATTTGGAAGCATGATTCCAAATCTTAGGGTTCCTGCATCGAAATTGGCACCATGCAAGCAATTCAGTCTGTATGCAGTAGGTAAGTGATACAACCAATTATTTTTTTTTCTTTCTGCTGATTGCGTATTCTCCGAAATTGTTTATTAATTCCATACATAATACAGTTTCGGGCTCCAAATACTAATTAATTAAGTAATCACAAGACATTAATGGAACAACATTTTTGGACAGTGTTTTGACTTTTGTGATACATGCCTAAAAATAATTTTTGCGTGTTAAAATATGTAAAATCATCACAATTCATACATTTCTATTACAATAGAACAAATAATGACTTTAATGAATGAATTGGATGAAACAATTATCTGAAATGTTTTTATTTGGTTTCTCAAAATTAGATTTGGCGTCACTAAGCTTAATATTGGTGACAGTAATGTCACGAAGATTTAAAAGTGAGCATCGCTACATGTAAACAATAAGGATATGCTTGCAAAAAAAAAAAAAAAACAACAACAACAAATAATGCAGTTAGTACATTCTAAATTTATAAATTAACCATATAAAAGCATTAAACAGTGTTGCCATATATTTTTAAATAGAGTATTTGTTTCGTCGAATTCACTGAAAACTAAGAGATAGAGGGGGGGAAAGGTAATGTTGCTCTTCTTATTATTAAGCTTAATTATCAATTTATCTGTGGCTCTGAATTACCTTCAACACTGTAGGAACATATATGTATGTCTGTATAGTGTACTTAGAGGTATACAGGATGAATCATTTAAACTCCCACCGAGCAATTCATTCCCCCGAACGTTGGGCAAAACAGACGTGTCTGCTTGCACTTTTGACAATTTAATGAAATTATCAAGAGTGTGTTGCTGTTTATCCAGAATGAATCTAAACTTAAGAGTCCTGGTAATATGGCTTTTTTTAGAGTTCTCTGCCCTATGTAACTGCTAATGTACTAAACTGCAAATGTACCGCATATATCTGGCTACCGCGACCATCATGTTCTTCTTCTTGAGAATCCACTCAATTTATGTCAGTTCATTTTTAGTGTAGTACCTAAGCTGTTAAAACGGGGCAGACATTTCTTTGAAAATTTCATATGACTAGAGCTATGGCTTTTAGATAATTCAAAATAAACTGCAACACGCTGTTGATTATTTCCATAAATTGTAAACAAAATGCGAACTAACATGTTCTGTTTTACCCTAACAATCGGCAATGTATTCTTTTTTACATAATAATTACGAGATTTCTCTAAAAGTGTTTGAAAGTTCGACCCCGACATAAGAGATATCTCAACTACTTGTCCTAAACTTGAGCTAAAAACCCCATTGCCATGCAAACCTCATGTAATTTTATTCTATTGAAATCAATGCGCACTGTTTCATTTGAAAATATGCGCTAGGCATACACCTTCTAAATATTGTTGAAATCGCTATATGGGCTACATTGATAGGCCTTTGTCTGAACTTAATTCGATTATAACTGCCTAATAATAGCAGCTTTCGTTTCAAAAATGTACGAGAGTACTTTTAGGTGATTCATCTTGTGCGAGTATATATATGTATATATATATATATATACACACAAAATAAAAATAGTATAACGTTCATTGAAAAACATAAAACAAAGAGAAATAAAATATAAAATGTGAATATGACTAAAAGTTAATTACTATAGGCACTGTTCACAAATATTAAATAGCATGGAGGGTTGAAACCTTAATCACAGTTGTATTCAAAATAATGTTCATGTAGACTTTTCAGCTTCAAATAAAGATGAGTTTACATTTTACAGAGTTTTATAAATATTTTTAATACAAGTCCAGCAGGAATGTATTTATCTCATTATTTTGTTGTTTTTATTTAGCTTTTTTTTTTTAAAAATATTGAATTTCATAACAAAATTTTCCCTAAGCTCTAATATGAAAAAAAAGTCCTTCATGTTAAAATAATGAAAACATGTTGGAAAGTAGGACGTTAAAATAGCATATTTGTCTGGAGTAATACTCTTTGAATCTCAATGATGGGGTACATATTTATGACAGCTAGGCATGATTTTTCTTCAATTTTTCTCGAGGTTATTCTACTGACGCTCTTCACTATCTTTGTTTCTTAGGCTTCTTCTTTTATATTTATTTCCTTTCATCTTATTGCGCAGCTGTTATTTCGGCGAAGACCACGCCATCTACATGGAATCCAGAGGTTACAGTTGTAATTTCTTCCCAGGAGTAATCCCTACAACACTTTGGCACGTACTTCTTGAGCTTGCCACACAGGGCAATGGTTACTGAAACAGTGTGTACTCTTTGCAAACAACTGACCCAAACAAGACAAAACTGAATACAAACAGCGCAAAGGTGCAAATTAAAATTAGTGACACTCTAGAATACGTTACATATCATGTATACTTGAACATATCGTGTCATTTCATAATGCTGTTACGAAATAAACGAACAGATAAAAACTCAAGACTGGAAAAAACATTGAGATTTGAAATGAAAATTGGAAGATAAATTCCAACTTCAAGACAATATTTTCTGCAACATTGTGTAATATCGTACTGCTATATGGATACCAAACGGAAAAGACAAATCAGAGCTCCAATGTTGTTACAAGAAAATGAAACGCAGAAACACTAATGCATCTAGAGGGATGTGTGTGTGCCACAACCTAAGTAAGACAATAGTTTTGGAAGACGTGGTAGCAGTCCAACTGAACTAAAAATGCGGAAGGCAGGTATGAAACAATTACGTGGGACCTCAAGACGGAAAAGAGGGAAAAACTGCGTCTGAGATGGGCTGACCCCTTCAGGAAGGAGGAGGGCAGTGATTCCAAGCGAGCAGGTGGAGAGAGCTCCAAATATAACCAACAAGGGAACTAGTGCAATGTTTTCAATTTTTTCTAATGTAGCCTAATTGAAACAGAAAGTGCACAAGTTCTGACAGGACTATGTGAATTAATGATTCTGTTAAAAAATGTCTGCCATGTCTGCATAAGATTTGTGGCGCAACAGGCTGCATGCCACGGCATTCTTCTCTTTCACTACCCAATCATATCATGTGATACTGTATTTAGTTGAATTTTTATAAATGTTAATAAAGCGGTTTCTGAGAGAAAACAACACAAAGCGAGTTATATTAATATTGGTAACATGAAATTCCGATTAGGTATTTCCTACAAATCTATAGATTAGGTGAATAATCTGTATTTATACCAATTTATTAAGGTGCACTAATGAATAGTCACACAGGATTTGTCTTGATACATTCAACAACTTCCAAAATGAAAAATGTGAACCAATTTTTAAAATATTCCCTTGGACTTTATACATTTATAGCCTCATTTCACCGCCACGGTGGCCGAGGTCGTTAAGGCACGGACTCGTGAGCGGGAGGTCTGGGTTCGTATCCCATCAGGACCGTCCTCCCTGACTGGGGTTTCTTCCAGGTTTTCCTCAGTCCTCATAACTGGCAACTGTCAGGGAGGTACCCTAAACTTAAGCCTTCCTTAAAAATATCCTTTCCCAATTTATCATTTCATCTCATGTATCATCAGTGTCCACCGCCTGTGGTGCCTTAGTAGTAAAAACGGGCGTCAAACACTACTAAAAAAAGCCTCATTTTATGTTTCCTAAAATCCCGGGAATCTAGCTCATTTTAGCAATAAATTTAAAATGTTCAGTGATTTTAATTAGTATTTTATATTAAAATGTATTTTTTCGAACTAAATAAAGGCATCAATCTTTGGCCAAGCAACATAGGACAACATTAGATTTTATTTTGATTTTTACACGTATCAGAAACTTACGAATGTTTTATTTATTTATTATCTTATTGTTTTTATTTTGTTTTATTTATTTATTTTGTTTGTAAAACTTCTCACTTTTTTATTTCAGAACCTATAAAAGTATCTCTAATTTTGGTTCTTTCGGGATGTTTTTTTCAATCAATATGTAAAAGCTAAACCATTAATTTATAAACAATTAGTAATAGTAAACACCGCTTTCCGTTATTATTTCCAAATCGTGTAGACAAAGCGTTAGTACCAATGGACCCAACAACCATCATTCCAATGTACAAATATTTCAAGCAGGCATGTTATAAATTTTCAAGCTGTTATAAGAGTTCTACGTTAGTGAAAACAATGAGCATTATAGATATTAAGACCACACAAGGGAACTATTTTATCTTACGGTTGGTTTGGTTTACAGCTGCAAGGCTTCATTCTACCATAAATTATATTTGTTTTGTTTTAAAATTCCGTATCATTGCTCACACTGAAACAGAGTAGAAGCCACTAAACCAAAACAATTGACTGGGCGGAGAGAATACTCCAGCCAATATAAACACACAAACGAATCACGCAACGCAAAATTCCGTATCTTGTGGAAATTAATTTTCTGCGAAGTCTCCTTATACAAAGACTGTGAAGTAGCGTATGACCGACGAATACTCACTTATCAGTACAAATGGAACCATTCCTTGGCTAGCAAAATATCAGCATAAATCTGATGCAAGTTAAATGGCGTCAGAGGGAGGGGTTTAGAGTTTGTGCTGCAAACAATAATGCCAATCGCAAGTTTTGAACTGTACATTTACGGTTTTTGGCTCCATTCGTACTGCGTACGGATTCATCATTGAACCGTGGATGTTGAATACAGTCCTGCGATGCAGATGAAATTATTTTTGTAATTGATGTTCTGTGTGCAATAATTTAGTTCTGCCAGGCATCTTTTACTCCCTGCATATCATGAATGCTACATCAGTTGTCACGTACCTGGGTCTCCCACCACATTTAATTTCATATCTGTACTTGTTTATCTGGAACAGGACGTATATATTAAAAGTATACATTCACTCACTATCATGAACAATGCGTTGCTCTTATATCCTGTGGCTAGCCAGAGTTCTCTCTCCTTTCTTTAAATGACCAATGCTGCTCATGTTTCAATGCTGAATGCATTACATACAACCTGATCCGTCTAATGCTAACAAACTTATTGCTCACACGTCAGTAATTCTTTATGAGAAAGGAAAGTAGGAGTCAAAGAAAACCGCAGTAGTTGGTATTTTTATCTCACAAATGTCTTATAGTTAGAGAAACGAATCTGAATTTTCTTTCACATTAATACTGTAGGTATTACTTTTAAGTTAGACATTGCTATATTATTAAGTTTTTAATTTATTGGTGTTACTTTTATATCATACTCGACAATGCTGCTTATATTATGATATTTTGTTAATAGTAATTTAATATTTTGTTAAAAATTTACACTGTACAGTTTTCTGTTGATATGAGCATTATTATATTTCAATTTTTAATTTATGACGGCTACTTTTGCACTAAACTTGATATTATCCGTCATGTTAAATAAATTTTATAGCATTTCAATAAATTGTGGTGAAAATTGATACTGCGTGGTTTTCTGTTGATAAATAAGGTTTATTTTTCAATTTTATATAGGTTTCCAGCTTTCGAAGGTTGGCAACGCTTCAACGCAGAAAACTGCTATTATTTACATCGGAACGCTAGACAGAATTCAGGGTCTGCTACATAGAATGTTGATACTATGGTAGCTTCTCGTCCATGGTAGGAAATACCCCATTACGGCTTACCAAGTATCGAAAATCTGTTTACGTAGAATAATAGCAGTAATATTTTTGTACAAGTTTTAAAAATACCTTAGTATGTGCAAGCTGATAAAAGAATGAATAGATCAATGGTATACTCTGCTCTGCCATTCGCTGGGGATTGAAGCAACCAATAGGATATGACATATTTGTATTTCTTGTATGCTAAATGTTTTTGTGTAAGCAATAAAATGTTTGGCGCCAAAGGCCAATTTTCTTGAAGATTAATACAATTCACATATTTTTAGTTGCAAGAAATTTTCTAGTTAAGCATATGACATAAAATAACAACAATAATAATATAATAAATATAAAATAATAACAATAATAATGATGAATCCTTTCGCTAATCTTGAGATAACATTCAAAGTCATGTTGTCGTTCAACGAATTCATTGCAGCAGTTCAAATCAACGTATGCACTTCGGTTTTCAATTCGTCTTTTGGAAACATTCCTGCTGTGCAAGGAATAAATTACGTCTTCAGATTTTTTTAACTCTCATAACTTTTCGGTGAGCTCACTTTATGTTATACACATGTTCAACAAATTGGCGCAGTTTCTGCAATGATAATCTGTAAATTTTATACAAAGTTACTTTATTTTATTTTTCTACTTCTTCTAACTCCAGACTGTGACGAAAATGTTACGACATAGCTAAGATCCCGAATATAAGTAGAATGCAGCACAAATGGGTTCGTTCTTAAAGGCATTATTCAATTTATAAATATAAAGACAGTCATTGTTCACGAATAATATGAACGAAAATGTTCAAGGTTTCTTCCAATAGTCTGCATTAGTGCAATATGCATATGGTGTATGATTTTTATCACAGTTTTCTAAAAAGTGCGCATTCTTACATTAATATTCTGCTCGCTCTAGGCTTATTCAATCTGTACAGCGAAAATTAAAGTTACTTATTTATGCACACAAAAATGAAAAACGTGGGTTTTGTATTTGTCATAAAATACTTGTAACAATTAATGGGGTGCATTTTGATGCATGACTGGAATAAGCGCCTTAAAAAAGAAGAGTTTAATTGTGGTAAAAAAGAGTTTAACAGTGCGAAAAATTAGAATTTGTTGCGATTTTCGAAACTTCTTCTACAGCCCTTGACAGCAATAGCTTCTTAAATCAACAGGTAACAGCGCTGCATCGTTTTAGAAAATGACTGACATTAATATTCGTATAAGACAGCTAGCTGTGGTAGAATTCCTTAATGAGGAAGGTTTATTATTATTATTATTATTATTATTATTGTTATTATTATTACTATTATTATTAATTTATTTATGGACGCTCTTTAACATCTCAGGTCATCAGCGTCCCTTTCAACTCAGGGCGTGGAACGGCCGACAAATTTTGCTCAGAGGCCTCTCTTTCAGGCTTGAGGTTCTTTTTCGTGCCCTAAATGTACGACACGGGATTCACGGCTTTACTTCCCTTCCGAAGGAAGCCATACTTAGGATTTTTACACCCGAAAAAATCCATCGGTCTTGGCCGAGTTCGAACCCGCGATCTTGGGTTTAGGAGGCAAGTATGGTAACCACTACACCACCAGGACCGACAATGAGGAAGGTGAATAGCCAATTCGCATTCATGAAAGACTGAAAATATATTATGGGGATACAACAGTAGATATCAGCATGTTAGACGCTGGGTTCGTTACCATGCGGAAGAGGAAAGGGAAAATTCCTAATGAAAAACGGAGCTGTCGCCTGGCCATTGCAGCAACTGCAAGCAAAATGCAGAGAGTCAATGAGATCAGTTCATGCTGATCACCGGGCAGCAGCGGACTAATCGTGCCTAAAGCTAAGAATATAACTTTTACCGCGGTAAAATGCATGCTCATATTTAAACGGGTACAAAGAAGGGAACGTGAAAAATTAACCAAGAAAAATTATGAAAAACAACATTTAATATACTATTAGGTTATCGAGTATTTAATCTTAGAACGCATAGGTACATGTAAACGATAAATCAATTTTGCATAGAGAATTAAAAATGAAGTGATGTTCTTCATCATTTACCCAGTGTCAATTCGATATCTTAATACCTGACAGCAGGAATAATGCTTCTCTACACCAGTGCTCGCAATTAGATACGAACCGTATATCCCAAATTTTTCAAAGCTTAGCCTCAAACAACGTATTTATAATGCGTAGGCGAATTAAACATTTTCGAAGTCTAATTTTAAAACGTTACATGAATAATATGACATAACAAGGTCAACTTCGACTAGCTGACATTGTCAGAGAGACAGATGACGTAATGGTACTCCTTTGGTGTTATATTATCCAACAGCTTATTGCAAATTTTGCAAAAATTAGAGCATTTTAAAAATTGTGAGTTTATGTGTATGTGATATCATCAACTCCCCTTAAGTCAGTTTCATAGGCCGTTAGCGGCCGGCGGACCACGAATGGAAACTTTGCTCTTTGATATAAAAACAATTTTACAATATAGACACTTTTCTGAAAAATTATACACAAAAAATATACAACCTGGTAATCAGAAAAATGTGTATATACTCTTAAAACGCAAGCATATGCGTTATGTAACAAATATTGTGCTTATATCATTGGCTAGAAATTTCATTTTTAAGATATATATTTTTTTAAATGTGGGTCAAAACCAGCACCAAATATTTTAGAAGCAACAGCACTGCTTCTCTCTCTAGCTAATCTTGAGACTTCATTGCACATATTTTTTAGGAAAATGGTGTACAAGGGGACATTTGTGCTATTTCACGAGAAAATGTTAATGGAGATATGAAAACTATTCCACTGTGTTTTAAAGATAGTATAGGAAGTAAATTATCAAACTACGAAGATGTAGATGTTTAATTTTTTAATTTCTAGATTTCATTTGCTTATACTTAAGTTTCAAATATTTGTAAGTAAAGGATAACAAGTTTGAGAAACATTTAATTATTACATTGAAAACACATTTTTCGAAAATAATTTGCACTGTTCTGTTGGAATTAAATATTACAGTGTGATCCAACTGGCCAGATCTATAACCGAGAATGTATCGAGGTTTACTTTATGTTTTATTATTATTATTATTATTATTATTATTATTATTATTATTATTATGGTTGTTGTTGTTGGAAACGATTACTACGATGTTCAAAACGCAACCACCAAGCTATTATATAAATATTTGCTTGGAATACTTGAACTAATGAATAATGCATAACAAGCCAACTGTAACAATTTTATGTTCACACACGATCTTCCAATTTGCGACTAACCCGTGCTAATCAACCGAAGATGGAAATAGCTGTAATCTCTAGTCCCAAAATGGATTGTCAAGCTCTCCTGTTCTGCGGACATTCATTTTTGTACTGAAGAGACCTTGTACTGGGGTTGCTGTTCATAGAATGCAAAGTTCAGCAGCTTTCAACTTATTTTTACAGATTTTAAGGAACGTAACAAACTACTCCTTTTAAGGGCCAGAGAAAGAACCGCGAAGGCCGAATCTGGCTCGTAGGCTGCTTGTTGGCAGAACACAATATGGCACAATATTGCGCAAAGTTAAGCTAGACACCAAAGCAATAAAAAAATGGACATATCATACAACTCTTTATGGCTCAGTTTTTCAAAAATCTAGCTTGCCCTATGACCTTTCCCCACAGAACTCTTCTAATCTCTCGTACTATTATAGACTCCTATTTACTAAATATGCACCGCACAGGCTGAGATTTAGCCAGAGACAAAGTCATTTCTGCACTCCATAAACTGCTTCATAGGATCATCACAATTTACTGTTTTCCCACCTCCCTTTTCAGAGCACGTAACGCTGTAAACGAAGTTTGTGGAAATATCCAAACATGTTCACTTTCCAGTGGAAACATTTTTGACATGTCCATATGTAGGTTTTGTGCACTTTCATTCGAGGCTTAATAGCTCCTTCTGCTTTTGCTCCAAACAAAAAGTGAAAGGGTTTCTTGGTAACAGGACGCCAGTATTCTGAAGCAAGTCCGAAAGAGCGCTGTGAGGAAAATCACCTGTAGTATTATTACTATTTTCTCAAAGTTAATTTAAAGAATATAAGGATTCCAAGAACCTTATAATGGAAATAAAGTAGTTTTTTTAGTTATAAACCGAACTTATTTGCAGCTGAATTCTTACTACAGACTATTCTGAAATTTTAAGCTACTCTATGTACTCATGCAATTTATGTATATTTGGGTATCAACAAATCGTCTTGTATCAAGCAACTGCATATACACTGTTAGCACATGTCTGTCTATCCTGAAAACCAGCCGAAAAAAAGAGAAAAGTTTATGTTAGCCATTATCAACCATTTTATTAATATGCCTCCAGATTTCTTTTTTATAGTGTGTTTCAGACAGCATACTATTGAAATAATGCAATTCTGCAAGCCTACAATTGAGTCACAATAACAGAACTAAACTGCTAGGAAAAAAAAAAAAAAAAAAAAAGATAATACTTTACTGTACAGATTCAATACACATATATACTTTTCTATTGAAATGCGTCTGCAAACAGATATTTATACGTCAGATCATGACGATATGGGGTATACTTAGTACAGTCTTCAAGAATAATACATTAAGGAGGCAGTTGAAGGGATTCGAACACGGTTCGCATAACATGAATATATTTTACATTTTTTAATCATATATTCGCCGGCTTAAACCACGAAAGCTACTGCAGGGAAGCATAAATTCCTAATCAGATGCATCTGAAGAAGTGTGCATCAGCTCGTTTCAATTAACCATTAATAATCCAGGACTGAAAATAATACCAAAATGCGTTAAACACTTAACAGACAGCTCAAAATATTTAAAATGGTATAATGTGCAAAAATTCGCATTATGGGTAGGGGCTAAAGAGGCAACGTATTCACCACTGCAACGTACAAAAATTTTACGACCAGAAAGGATGTTTGACGCTAAGTATTTTGAAAGTGGGAACGAATGGCCTTCGACGCCTCAGTATACAGTTACATGCATCAACATGGGTCAACGTTATAGCTACATTGCAATGTGACGTGTGTTCATAGTCAGTCAAATGTAAACCAACATATTCCGCTCTCATAAACATAAATACATCTGTAGCTTTGAAGTAAAGGCCTCCAGCACCACAAAGAAGTGTCCAAGACCATTTGTTTCTATTCTTAAGGTGCCTATTTTCCCAGTCCCTCTTATTCTGAATTCTCTGTATATTTTTTTCTTCTGTACCACGTATAGGATCCGCAGTACTCAACCATTTGAATTCTAATATTATAGAACTAACACCACTATAACCAATTTCTCACTCATAAAAATCATTATTATTCTTAATTATTATGTCCTCAGAGTGCCACTTTATAAAGTGCTATACAATTGAGCTTCTTTTATATTTTTTGTAAGCATTAGAAACTAGTTTTTATGTACACATGCAACAGAAAATTATTACTTGAACAGGAAAACGTCATTTGTTAAGGCAAGCTTGTTTTACTTTCAAAAGGCTTCTATTCTGAATGCAACGTCCTGACATTCTGCATACAGAAGCGTAGAATTATTTAGTTCCTAAATTTCTAAGTGTATTTAATTTTTTTAAAAAACTAATGTTCTTTATAGTATTGTTATTTTGTTTAATTGTAATGATATTGATTTAAGTTTTAAAACAAAATTAAAACATCTTCTGCATTAGAAGACAGAAAGAATATTTTGGTGAAAAAAAATCGTTAGTTCGAGTTATGTGCTACAAATATGCAATAAAATTCTCTAAGGAAATCAAGCCTATAGAAAACATCCATCTTTGCACATATTTAAATTAACACCCACGGTCTAAGAAAGCCACAATCAACAGCACACATGTAATGTTTATATCAGTTAACACAAAACTTAAACAAACTCAAAACATTATTCAAGTGAGTTATAAATATCCTGTCATGTTACTAGGATAATGAGGAATGTCCTGCTTATATGTAGTGAGTTTGGCAGCTTTTAAGCATAGCTTGGCAGTTGCAACAAAACAAAGTTCAGCAGAAAGTGTGTGCGCGTAAAATGGCATTGTATCGAGGAATCCTAGCACACTCAAGTCTGTTGATTCTTGTTTTAAGGAGAGGGGTGAGGTCACGACAGTGAGATATTTTCAGATTGTTGGCAACTACCTGCAAAGAGCATCAAAAACAAGAGACCGAGTCTTCTGAATGAGGGGTTATTTTCATAGAGGATAATGCCAGGAAACACACAGTCAGTTGTACTATGGACACCTTTGAGAAAATCAGGTGAAAGTACTTCATACAGCCCGCATTTATCACCGTAGCTGGCCCTAAGTAAAAGTCGGACTACTACCCGCCCCATGAGGTACAGAAATATTGTCTCCAGGGGCCAAATTAGTTTTGGAATAGAGTTTGAACCTAGCGGAGAATATTTTGATTATATGCCTAGCTTGTGTTTTTAAGCTTTTATGGTTTAGATAACTTGTTTTTGAGGTAAATACGAGATTCTTGAGCCATATTCATACGTTTTAGAATTTTAGATGTTGGTAAACATTGTTTTCCAACGAGATGCAGTTAGGACATGTAGCCTAACTGGTGCCTACTCACGAGTTTTTCCGTAAACTGAAAACACCAATATTAAGTAACCTTGGGTACCAACAGACATATATCTCATTTGTGTCATTGATTAGATTAGTATATCATCATCAGTTCTTGATGTTATCATAAAAATTACTACTATAAAATAGTTGAAGACCACAGGTAAAGAAAATTCTAAGTTAAAAGAAATTGACTTCAGATCCAGCCAAATTACTTGAAGTTCATTAACTGTACATATAAATGCCAAGAGTGTCAAAATACATATAAAGAGGAATATTAAATAGTAAATAACATGAAAATGAAAATATAGATAACCATAACTAATTTTTATTTTCTTTTTCTTCATATACTTTTAAAACTAAAATTCATTGAGTTACAAGTGATTACAGTTGTGGTGTTTTAACATTTTGTGAAGATATAAAGAGCTCCATAAGTTAATGTGAGCAGATTGGTAATTATTTTAAATCTTGATTTTCTTAATTAGAAAATTATTCATTTAATCACTTGTAGGGTGGATTTATAAACAATATTTGATCTTTAGGGCCACAAACTTTCATGATAATCTGCAAATCTTCATATTTAACAACTCTAATAGCCAAAGGTGGTAGGTACAAACTCTTAGATCTTTATAATACAGCAATGCTCTAATTTTATAACTTGTTGCCATTTTGCATAACTTTAAACACATTTTACTTGTTTAAACAACAGTAAATTCTTTTTCAACTGATATTTAAACAAAAACCACAAGTAACTGCTATTATTAAGGATGTAAACTGCAAGTTCACATTCGGACTGTTCTTTCTCTGTAATGATGAAGAAAGAATGATCTTTCTCGGCACAACCTTTATCCATATCTGATCTGTATGACTGAAAATGTACTTTCTTTGCATTTTATTTGTAAAATTAATTCAGAAGATATGCCATTAGATGACATACATATCTAATTTTTTAGCAAATGTTAGTTAGAATGAATTTTGCCAGTGGCATTCATTTCCTTTATTTTCTAAACAGTTTATTTCAATACATGATGCATATGCTTCGTACGCATTAAACTGTATCGTCGGGAAGGATCTCTCTACATTTGTAAGTTGCAAACACTACTTGATAAAACGCCGAGGGGTTCGAGGGGTTTGAGGGGTTTGAGGCGTTACCGAAACTGAATTATTTCTCTTTACAAAAGTGAATTGAGACTGAGAAGTGAGATATGCATGGTAAAACGATTGTTGTCAGGATTAACAGAAAACAAAGATCTTGCTGCCTTTTCCTGAAAAATATTTTATAACCGCTAATGGTGATTGCGTATCTTTTTATACAGTGAAAACAATAGCAGTCTTCATAAAAATTCCATGCAAAAATTATGGAGAAAGAATGTGGGAATGTGGCCTGAAATTTTTTTTTATGCTAAACTGTTTATTAAGTGTTCATACACATGAAACACGACCATGGTTGGGCCAATAAATTGTGTGGCAGTGACGTTATAACGCGCTGAGAATCTTTCCTAAACTATTTACTTCGAAAATGATCGCTCAAAGCTTCCTGATTAGAAACATTCATTCGAAAATATATTCCTAGTCAAATCAATAACAGTACCAGAACTTATATTCTGAAGATTCTATTTGAAATCGGACTGAGTGTTAGAACAACTGAATTTTTTTAAAGTTTAATATATATTTGTACCACTGCAACATATGAAGTGAATGTTTTTGTTGACAGTTTTCGTGTAAAAATTCGCTTAAATTATCTTATTTTTTAAATTTGTCTTTTTTATACAGATATAGCTCTTAAACCACTTAAATTGGTTAACTTTTAAGTTCATATGCTGGTGAATATTTGAATGTTCTATGCACATTCGAGATATTTTCTCAGAGAAGCACATCAAAATTAATATATGGGAAAATTGCAAATTATTAGAACAAACACTATATTCAGATTTGTACTCAAGTTAACTAGCGTAGAAAAAATAATTTCAAAGCTTGAAACAGACTCCTTATGTCTGCCTTGCATACCGAGAACTATCTTATCAGTGCTAGCATATAGTCAGCAGTCTAAAGTAAGAGCAGTACAATTGATGTCTCGCTCGCCCCACGTGGACGCAATTAGCAAGATTCGCATGTTTTAAATGTAATTTAACAAAATTACTTTTATGGACTATTCTTAATATAACATTAATAACACATTTTGTTAGAGAGATAGAGAGAAATATCCTATCATTTTAGTTTATATTGTTTTCCGAGGGGAAACTAATCTCTGCTTGAATTTTACACTAAATATAGCAAAAAAGTACACAGTGTGTATCAGCTGTAATATGAAAATTAACTTAAATGTGTAATATTAATCTTTTCGAGTTTATGTACTTCAAAATTGCTGACATTTACAAATTACAATAAATTTATGGCATTAAAACAATAATCATCTATCTCTTAACTCTCTTTCCAGATAACTGTTTCAACACAATGCTCATTTGTAAGATTTCTTTATATCCGATTCATATTCATTGGTTCTTGTGAGAAGTAGAAAGAAGTGATTCAATTTGAACCTAATAGTTGCAATCCATTCCATGCCATAAAATTAGCATTCTGAGCAATGAATTGCTACAAGCCTCAATATACAGGCCATAAAATACTATTTGCAAACCAATTAGTTGAACTGAGACACTAATTGAAAAATAATCGGTTACTATCAAACCAAATTGGCATTAACATATAGGCAATGCTTAATGCAACATAACATTCTTGTATATTTTTTCCTTAAGATAGTATGCAACCTATACTTTCACTATGGTTCATTATTATACCAAATATATTTGCTATATAACTGCAAGACTTACATAATTTAATCAATCGATGTATTACTTGAAATGTTTTATGGTAATCAAGAGATGAAAAATAATTTCTTTGAGATGTTAGAGCGAACATTTTCTATGTAAAATATATTCAGAATAAGATTCCATCAAAATTGCAAACATAACTGTAGCCAGTGAACTACTGTAGATGAAATCCTTAGGTAACGTCGAAACGTTGCCCTTCATAGAGCTTAGAGGTAATTAAGAAATAGAAGGCAAGTAGTTTAATGGGTAGATGTTTTTCACTCACAATAGCAAACTATATGAAAGAAAAACCACGGAAAATGAGTTTCACGTGCCTGAACTCCAGAAGGCAATGGAACACGCTCTCAGGTCTGTCAGCCTCCGGCAGTGAAGAATTGGGGGTCTGTCGACGTGTTTAGTTGGCTTTGTGTGCCGATGAACTTTGTTGAAGCGTATCGCATCACTTCCTCATTATCAGCCTACTGTAGAAGGAGGGTGATGATGCACGTGAAGGTTTTCGTACAGCAGACTAAGGTGGTTACTGTCATATTCAGTCAACAAAGAAGAATATTGGTTTCCACAAGCTTTTGTGTAAACCCTAAGAGCAGCCCTTCTGTTTCTAGATCTGTGACTTTAACAATCGCTTTATAAGCTCAAATCTGAGGGTAACTATGTGACAAAATGTTTCTATTTTCCGTGGGCTCGATCCCGTTGAAACAAGTTTTCTGAGCAAGTAGCCTGAATACGAGGTAGCTTAAGAAGTGGACTAATTTGAATTACTACCAAAACCAATCTTGACGAATCTTAGTTCTCGGCATGGAACGTTGAGCTTTTTTCGACTTTTATACGTACTACTTCTCCAAACATTCTGACTTCCCAATAGTTTTACTATTCATGAGTTCTAATATTTAATGTTAATTTTAAAAAACGAAGTGCTTAGTTCATTTTTTTCACAGAATGATTAATATATGACAGCAGGATTTTAAAATAACACAGCTTCCTTCTAAATGACGTGGGATCTGTGAGAGTCTTATGCTTTCAGTTCTGTAACGTGTCGGCGGAAGTCGCCACAGGCCATACATGTTAATTTTCCCTTCTTTATAAGAGGCCTCTGAGCAACATTTGTCGGCTGTTTCACGCCCTGAATTGAATGTGACGCTGATGACCTGAGATGTTAAACAGCGTTCATAAATAAACAAAAAAAAAAAAAACTTCATGTTAAGTGTTTTCTAAAAGTGAGGATACCGTACACACTAAGTGCGTTTTAATGAAAAATCACCAAAACATAATTCCAGACAATATGTGTGCACGTGCATCCCAATACTTCCCTTAGTGAGGAAGTTGGAAACAACAGGTTCTTGTAGAATGCAAACGGTATGCATCGCACTTCCTGCTTGTCATATATGGCAGTAGACAGAGAGCCCGCCTGCAGTAATTTCCTAAAACATATTGTGCTTTTTTATCTCAAGGTGCGCGCTATTCCTACGACACATATCTAAGAATAACGGGGATTATACACAATTACTGTTGTTTATTAGTCGCAGCGACAGAAATGTTATTGCGATAGTGTATGGCTGATATTCTAATATGCCTTGGTTCACAGATGAGGCCTAGTTCCACCTGTCCAAAATATGGGTCTCATCTGACCCACATGCTGCACCTGTAAGATAAGATTTTATTTAATAGCCATGGTTTTTTTCAGACAGAATTGTATAAATAGATCTTTGCTGAACACTTCGATGAGCAATTTTCCACAAAAGAATCCGTGCGCGTTTCAACGTCAATCGTTGTTTCTTTCCTTATCAGGAGTCTCTTTGATGATAATTAATTTCTATTTGAAGTTACCCAGATCCCACCTGACATCACCAGATTATCCCAAATGGGATTACCTGGAACATCGACCAAACAGAAAATGAGCATATGCAGTAAACTGCCAGTAACATGGAACGACGGGTACGAATGAGCCTACAGAAATGTCATTTTTAGTACTACTGAGAGACTAAGCAGTTCTTCCAAACATGCTTTGCATTTAGAAAGTGGTTCATTGTTCGCAGCTGGCATCAAACAGAAATGGGATCATAGTATATATGAATCACCCGAAAAGATCTACCAAGTAAAAGTAGTTTTGTTTCACATTTCAGTTGCCTTTTGTAATAGCACATCTGACACTAGTCAATTAGCTTGTTTTAGTCACTTACAGAAAATGAAACTTTTCCTAACAATGTCAGAAAGTAATTAGATTAATACTCTTATATAAAATGTTATACTTTATCACCTGAAGCTTAAGATTTAAACAACTGAATTACTAAGGTTCAAAACAAAGTAGTTGTAAATATATGTGTTTATATCACACTCACTGTTGAGCTCATTTTAATTTAGTTTTCCTCAACTATAATAGGAACTGCGCATATCTTTAATTAAAATCGCTCATAGTATAGAGATGCTGGTAATTTCGTGGCAGTACTGCATCATATTGAAGTCGTACGATTAGTTTTAACTTCTCTTTCTTTGTTTTAAGCTGCCATGTTTTTGGGGCGTTTGGAGGATACTTTGTGACATACCTACCTATAGGAATACAGCATAAGCCTTCTACTAATGCGAATGGTCTGTATCCAGCATAAATTACAAAAAGATAATCTCCTATTCTAATACAAATAAAAATAACATAAAACCGAAATTAAAAACAAATATACTTCTCAATTAAGATATTAATAGCCACACAATTAATGATAAAATAAAGAAAAAGTAGGACAAATATAATACAATAAATAATTAGAAAATAAAGCAACTACGTACTCATTTGAATAGTGTGATAATAAATAATATTCCAATAAGATATAACTGATAAGCGTTGTTGTATAATAAAATCGGCAACAGGAAATTTAGTGACCAAAGCTTAAGTATTTTATCAGATTTATATTGCACTTCCTTGAACCTACTGAAAAGTTATTTACTTGCCCGTATAAAAGAAAAGAAATGTTGAAACTGCATGCCTTCTAACATCCTACATTATTAGCACATGCTTCAGAAATTACACATGTCTTACTGCTGTTCCTCTTGAAAAACGAGGTGGGCTTCCCGAATATTATTCCGGGAAATTTAATGAAATTGTCGAACTTCAGTGATAGAATTTAACACATAATTACTGTAAATAAACAATAACCGCAGAAGTAATACTATTATAGGTGTTATTTTATAAACTGTTACGAGTGTTACAGCGCTGTTACTGAAATATACACTGCTACAAACGTATGTAATGAATGGAACCTTGAACAACAACACAGACTGGCAATAGTGCAATACTAGTGGAGTGAAACGTTGACGGTTTGAAGCAGGAATATCATAAGATCTCCTCATAGTAAGCAAGCCTAAATGGCACGTCGTATCACCTCACATCAGACTTTGCAACTGCTAAACAAGCTAAGAGAATGGGTGTTTTGAGGTTTGCTTAATTTACCTATAACATTTTATTTTCTGTTTTTAGCCATAAAACTATTCAGCTATAGATAAAATAAATTCTAGAAAAATTACACACGTGAATGAAAATAAAGCTTGTACCTCTGCTTAGTTTTTAAAATTTAAAGATGAAATGTACCCAGTAAAATATTTTAAACCTTCTCGTATAAACTAATTGCCTTTAGATATTAAGCGGTTTTTCACAGATGAACACCTCGGTCACTCTTAACGGCGTCTTTGGCACTCACGACGAAGTGATAAGGTGAAGGATACATCCGGCGGCCAGAAACCTAGGGAGAGATGCGCGTACTACTGTTGGGAGCTAGAGAGTTGGCTAGTCAGAGGAATGTACTGACATCGCAATGGTGTCAAGAGGAGCGCAGTTCATGGATAGCTCAGATACCATAAACATATACTTAACAGCGCTTGTGTCATGGTATAATGCGTTTAAATATATTGACTGCTTAAGGTTTGAGTTAATATGCTTAAAATTCCCTAACTTAATAACGAATTAATAAAATATAATTGGGTTCTCACTTTCTGCTTGTTCTGCTTGTTCGCGGGTCTTCCTTTCTCACTAAATAAAATTCATCTATACAGCAGCGCATCACATTCTTGTCAAAATCATCCAAATTAACTTTCGTATGCTCCGGTCTATTTCTATGTTTTCCTGGAGTAGACAGACAAGAATCGCCGGCCTCAGCCACTTCTCTTCTTATCCTGGTACTTGTTCTCACTGGAACACCGGTATAATGGGATACACACAAGTTAGACTGTTTTAAATTGTATTTCATCTTCTCTTGCCTCGACTCCTCATCACACGCAGTGATCACTTTCCTCACCATTTCTCTTGCTTCACTATGTATAGCGTTTCCTTCCTTTTGCTGTTGTGATACATTCCTTATTTGTGTGTGTATATATATATATATAATTAGTGTATCAATATATGTGAAACTATACACTAATACTTAACAGTGTAAAACGTCCAACTGTTCACTATTAATATAATGCTCTTGTTAACGCAATGACGCTCAAACAGAATGGACCTCCATGGGTATTTGAATAGATGATATAAACTATTGAGTTTGCGTGTAATGTTTTGCTTGGGAGATACAAGTTCTCCTCTTTCCCCGCATACGTCGCTAGCCAACTCTCCAACTCCCAACATTACGCCTCGGGGTCCCTAACGTTTTCCCAGATGGTAAGTCCCAGACAACGGTTGGCCCCCGAAAACCACCTACAGTACCACCTAGGTATAACCCAAGATGCCCCAAGATCGACAGAATGCGCCACAATCTGGGAAATGAACTATCTCCTGATAGCAAGCCACCGCAACGCCACATGCACCAGCCCTCTTCGCTTTCACCATGTAACCGATGCTATGGAATGAAATGAGAGGAAATGGAAGAGAGAAAAATTCGTGGAATGTAAATATCATTCTTGCATTCCCTTAAGTGACCAAGGGAAACCATAATGGCTTTCATTTCCCTTAACCAACCCTAAGAGAATTGAACAAGGGACCTTCCGAATGCGGTCCTCAAGCATTACCAACTAAGCCCTCGCACTCGGTACTGCCTAGAAATTTGCCAGACACTAGAGCAGTAAACTGGACAAAAATCTCTAGGCACATTCTAAACCATTTATTGATTTATCTTTAAGGTTAACGTAGAGTGCATCTAGTTTTCCCAATTGCAAGAAAGGAGGGATATAAAATTAAGGGCTTTCCAAGTGGGAAATGTAAAATAAAGCACCAATAACGAACATAGGAGGAAATATAATAAAGGTAAAGTAGTCAATTCTATGGCAGCGGTCTAAACTGTATGTTGAGCTTTCTGCTGAAGAAGGAAGGATGCAGAATATGACCCTGAATGCATGAATGCTCGTCTCTAGAAAGAAGTCTTGGCAAAGTAGAAAAACGCAGAGGCAATTTTAACGTCCTGTTGCTCCGATCTATACACTGCCATATGTATTCACATTTTTAAGTGCTGAAAAAAATTGTGTTCTACGCTGAAAACTACATGCAATTCACTCCCGCTCATGAATTGCAGTATATTTAAAATAAATTCTTCCTTTAGTTGACTCAGGTACGTTGATATGATTTGACGCTTACAAGTTTGGAATTTTTTTTATTCCTTTATTAGTCAACAGAGTTCCAGACATTTAAAACGTTGAAATTCCTTAACAGTTTTATTACATTCATTTACAAAAAGGTTCAAGCTCATTAAGGAACCTTAGATAATTGTGATCTTAAGTGCAAAACATATACGCATGTATTTGTTTCAGAAAACATTCCTACTTTAATTAAAGTACAGTGATTCATATGTACTTGTTGATGATATCCAAATTCAGTGAATGTTATGATTCTTTTTTTATAGTTGAACTGTAAAATCTAAATTATTTTGGCATACATCCTTTAATGCAAAATATTCTAGCTCTAAATGGAACTTACAATTTATACATTTATACCTATTAAACTGCTTAATAAACAATATCCTGCTGTTAGAATATTAAAATATAGCGTATTGGTAAGCGTTTAGTTTTTTCCCGGTACCTCGAAGGAACTTATCTATTTGAGATGACTCTTAACGGATTCATCCAATTAAAAAAAATGGCAGCAATTGGAACCGAAAAGTAGTAAGTTCAGTTTATTAAATAAAGATTAAGTTCAACCAAGGATTTAGTGCGACATACAGATACCAGATGCACTCCTTGGATGATAGTCATTCCCGGAAACACCTTTAACTGCAGGTGTGATAAATACATATACAGTGAGGTTATTTGAATTACAGGCTGCCAAAAGGCGACTGCTTACTGGGGCAGAGCAGCTGTTATAACCGGAAAAAGGGAAGCAGAGGGGCGCCGCGCGTAAATTAGTATTTTTATTTTAGTATTATAATTTTACTGAAAGCACAAAATGTCACTGTATTTAAAATTGACAATAAGCATTAGCCTGTGATTTATGGAATGTTGAAAATTATGCCCTCAGCGGCAGTACATCCTTCGCATCTGCATAGGACATTCCTATATTTAATGTTTTATTCCATAAAAAGGCGTTTCTTGTCATTGAGAGATCCTGTCTAGTAACTTCATAAGAAATTATCAATCCGTTTTTCTACCTGGATCATAAATGCCAGGATATTTTCTTGATAAACGCCTTACCGCATTCTACAAGGATTCGTTTTTATATATGTATCGTGCATATAAACCCGTTCTTTAACTCTCTATATTTATGTAGTGGCGAAAATAGCGGGCAGTTATGACAGAATTTACACAATGAACACACAACCATTCTGGGCCAAAACCTCGTCAAACTAACTACAAGCTGCTATGTACACGTGCAATAAACGACCTTGACGACGGTTTCTCCCAATGTGCAGTCGCGCTCTGTCGGTCCGTGTATATAGATTTCTTTTGTGTACTCTTAACACTCTTAACACTTATGGGGTGCTTAATGGGTATATTAAGCACCCCATTATATCATAAAAACGTTCTGTTCTTTTGTTTTGTGCTTATGCATTTAATTCCATTTTTCCTTCCTAATTCCATGTATTACCGCTGAAAAAGGCTAAAATGGTTATATAAAGAGTTTCGAGAGACGAGTAATGCGTACGAGCGTCTTGGGTACCATGCTTCCCAAAAGCGAACACCGGTAAGCATCAAGGAATTTTCTTAGTAACACTTTCCGCTATTGCCACTTTCTGGTTCAAAAGGTGATAGACACCAACTATTTCAGATATGCCCATTTAGTAAAATAAGTGTTGTTAGGTTCTGTGCATGCAATTAAACTAAATGTCCTCTATACGCTCTTTTAACACATGTGTATAACGAAACATTAATGGATTTATTTTCATTTGGATTATTTATGGACGCTATTTAACATCTCAGGTCATTAGCGTCCCATTCAATTCAGGGCGTGAAACGGCCGACAAATTTTGCTCAGAGGCCTGTTTTGTTCTTTTTCGTGCCGTTAATCTAACCCACGGCTTTCCCTTCCAAAGGAAGCCATACTTAGGATTTTTACCCCCTTTTTTATTAATTTACCAATTTTTTTATTAATGGAGTTTACATTGTGATTAATATATCAGGGGGAAGGAGAAAAAAAAAACATTATACTCTATCTTGTTCTGTCTCTCTGTCCTTTTCAGCGGTTTTTGCCCACTTTTTAAAAAGTGCATGTTTTCGCGCACTGTAAACGTTACTAGACAGAACATGGCAGTGTACCGTGCGGGGCGGTAAGCATGAATGATCTCATCCACTTCTTGCATGTTGCGCAGAGTCACTGCAGTGGTCCGGAGGCCGCTCCGCTTTTCATTATCCAGGGGGGTTTTCCCTTCAGTTTTCGTGCAGCATTGCACCCAGTGTTTGATATCCCCTGTTGCATCTCCATAAATATTCTTCTACCTTTTATTAAAGGGAATCGGCGATTAACCATTTGCATTCAGAAATATCACAGATCGCTGTCTTATACGCGCGTCGATATCAGTCATTTTCTAAAACAATGCCCTGCTGCCAGCTGTTCATTTAAGAAGGTATATTGCCAATTTATAATGAACGTGTAGGAAATGGCGCCAAATTCACATTTCTCACATTACCAATTTATTTAAAAGGGGAAAATGGGCTTTACATTCTGACTAACTCTCGAAATCACTATAAAATGTTTTGCAGTAACTTGTAGCAATGTACGTTTAAAGCTATATAAGCACAACGAAGAGCACAAATTCCTCCTTTGGATCCGCAAAAGTGTCTATTGCAGCAATTAAGCTTGAATTCAAATATATGTTCATTAACTCCATCTCCACAGTATGCAACTGTGTGTTCACTCGCCAGTCCTGCAAAAGGTTGAATGTTATGCTTGCTAACGTTCTTAGTAGTGTCTGTATATGTGCTTTGCGGTTCATGAGTAATAAAAGAGCGATACCTATTTAAAGATATCAGCAGACAGCTCACTTGGCATTTCGCAGTCCCTTAAATAAATATATAAAAGCCAAATGATAAATATTCTGGTGTAAAATACCCATATCCCACTATGTTGTGCACAAATAAAATTATACTGCTACTTCAGAGATAAACTGTTTTACTGCATATTGTATTCAACATTTTCTGTACACATCAACTAGAAAACCTGTCGTAATCAAAATTTCCAAACACGTTATACTAACGTTTAATATAGGGATAGGATATTCGCATCTTTAGAATAATATGTGATTTTTCCTTCGCGGGACCGCTCCATGCATAACGGCCAGTCGGTCGGTTCAAGCTAGTATTGCGGTTAACGGGAGTCAGAAAGTTCGCAGCTATGATTGTCGCGTTAGTGTTTACTAACACTCAAAAGATACGTTTACTCAGAATTGTCAAGTAAGAAGATGCTGGAATCCTCTACCTCCATTTTCCATACATTTCTAGTATCGGCTTATGAAATTAATCATCACCCTTTGCAATTTTCTCTAAAAAATAGAAGACATTTCTTCATGAATGTTATTTTTCAGATCATATAATGTGTGTGTGTGTGTGTGTGTGTGTGTGTGTGTTTGTCTTGTACAATTTTTCATTTGATGCCTCCCACAAATAAAAATCGCAGGGCGTTAAAGTGGGGACCAAGGGGGGCATATTTTGTTAGTGATGATTTTGTCGAATGTTTAATGAATTGCATGTAAGAAGACATGAGCTGTATGTGTCGTTGCAGAGTCCTGTTGGAAAGTTACGAACCTACGTTCTCTCACAGTTAATTCATGAAAAATGAGCTACAAAATATTCTGGGCATACCTATCGACATTAATTGTTTTTTAAAAATAAAATGGGGCCTATTTTTCTCTCGTCACAAATCGCACACCACATTTCTATATTCCGATCATTTTTCATAGTATTTAACGCCCGTTTTTACTACTGAGGCACCACAGGCAATGGACAGTGACACACGAGATGAAATGATACATCGAGAAGGGCTTTTTTTAAAGGAAGGAAGCGTTCCAGGCTAAGTTTAGAGTACCTCCCGGCATTTGCCATTTATAAGGACTGAGGAAAACCTGGAAAAAACCTCAGTCAGGGAGGAGGATCCTGGCGGAATGGAACCCCAGATTTCTCGCTCACGAGTCCGTGCCTTAACGACCTCGGCCACTCGTGGCGGTATATTTTGATCATGCAGGAGTTCCTCATGAAGCAGGTTAGGTTTCTCTGAACTCCAATATCGGTTGTTTTTTGTGAACTAACATATCCTCTGATGAACCAAGATTCTCCGTAAAGAAAATTAGATCAAAATTAATTTCTCCGTCATGAACACTATTCAAAATCCGCTCACAAATTCTACACCTGGATGCAGGGTTACCAGGTTTAAATTCTTGCACTACACGGTCTTAGCTTCAGTAGCTTTGTAGCTGTTTGAACAGAGAAATAAGAAATTCTCGTTTGCTGAGAAGACACCGAAGTGATTTTCAGGGAAACGTTCCAGAGTATGTCAAATGTTATCTAACCTTTCTTCTGTGAGTACTGTATGTGGCTGTATACACTTTTTAACAAGAATTTACGAAATTTATATACCAATCTGTGGATCGAACTTCGACTTGGAATCGGGAAATCTCTCTTGAAACAATCTACGTAAATCAGGAGCCCGTTCCTGTGTGAACGTATGTATATCATTATACTCTTTGGACAATAGAATACCTAAACTATTCACATTACGTAATTAATATAGTATATTACTACGCCGCCTAATGAGCACTTAATACATTGTCACACAACCCAGCTCCCCATCCGGCTCTGAAGCTTAGGAACTAGACTAGAATTGCAGAGTCAGTCAATTGCTGCCATTTGCACATGGAGCGGTCCTGTGAAGAATAAATCACCCAGTAGTGACCTTAAACGTTAATACTTTAGAAAGAATATTTTAACAATATTGACGTGCAATAGAACCGTTTACTAACAAACAACAACTTCGACTGTTACAATTTCGATTGTACCCGGATCACTACTTTCATCTTGAGACCACAATTTTCAGTGTGACATACAGCGGAATATTTCGACATCTTTTATTGAATGAAATTGTGTTGTACGCATGACTCAAGCTGTTTAACTACTGAACTACTCCGCGCTATACAATCTATAGCTAAGCAATTTCTATTTCCCTCAACCTTCGGCGTTATCCACACTGTATATTTCCTCATTTAATTTATGCACAACATAGAGCGATATTGATATTTTACACCAGAAAATTCCTATAATCTGCAAAAGCGTTTTAAAAAAAAATGTTGAAAATTAGGAACTGCCACTCAAAAACTTCTTATGTTAAATTATGTTGAGAAAATGGAACTTCAGCTCCAGATACAACGGTTTTAATTATGCATTTCATTTACTAAATTTCATTTATATCTTATTAATAAATATGGGTGTATGGAAAATTTTGTCTCAGTTAAAACCTAATTAATTTCAAGTAGAATTTACTGTTCCTACTTTTTCCTGTGTAAACGATTCAAGTTACTTTAGGATTTAGATTCGAGAAGCCGAAACTGTGGTGTACGAACCTACAAATGTTCCTGAAATGTTGCAAGGATGTGCAAGTTATTTTCTTCAATGGAGGTTTTTTAGCTTTTGTTGTAATTGTATAATAATAATGATATTATTATTATTATTATTATTATTATTATTATTCAATTTGCATTTGAAATATCACACTGTGGCAACCATGGATTAGACACATTGTTTTCAGTTATTTGCAATGAGGCATGTGTTTAAAAACATATTTAATAATATGGGTTAGTTTTTTAGTTCATTATAAATGAAAAAAGTAGCTTCTGGAAATTTTCATTGAAGAAGAGGGATCGAACACTGATAATAAATTAGAAATTATGTGTCACTGGAACTATTTTTGAATAATTTTAATAACAGGGTCATTTCGTGATCGAAATAAATACACTATAAATCACTAATATGAATGGTTTTTGCCTAAGTTAAAAGAAGGATGTCCCAGTGTTAGTGAATAAAATCATAACTACCGTATTACCTTTTTCATCCACATATGTGTGCGAGTGGTCTTTATCTTCATAAGTTTATTTAAAAAATAAACACAAATAAATTTTGTACTTAAAACGAACAGAAACTTTATTTAACTTCTGTGGTTCTGCCTTCAAAGCTCTGTGCCATACATAGTATGCTCATCCTTCTCGCTTAATTTCAAATGAAGGGATAAACAATCTATAATGAGAAGTTAAGAGGAAAGTTTACAATACAGAAACTACCCTGCAACTCTTTAACTTAAGTGAGTATTACTATATTGTAATATAACTATCACTATATACAATATTTCAATTATACCAAAAAATGTCATTCTCTGTGTCTGGTTTAGATTATTTATCATGTCTCCAAGTAATTTGAGAGCGATAACCTAGCGAATAGAATTTTGGCAAATTCTATCTTTACGAACGTGCTGGAGGAAACCCCTAATATATGCCCATGGAAAGTTAACTCAACAGTACGTAAAAAGATAAATAATTGTTTATAATTTTCTGAACAATAAAATTGCAAACGAGTACATACGTATATAAAAAGAGATTTAATTCTGAATGATAAAGAACAGTGAAAACAGCAAATACATTTAATATAAAATTGAGAAAACAAAACAGCAATAGTGCAACGAATGTCTGCAACATTATCAAAGAATTTAAATGCAACTTTAAAGCATTAAACTTCAAGTGATAAACGATTGACACATTCAATAAGTAACAATGAATTAATTCTTGATACAACAAATTAAAACTACAAAAATACAATAAAATCTTCTATGTCAAGAGACGTAACGTTTCAAAACCTTGCCATTATCATAACAACACTTTGAGCACATTCCTTGGCAAAACATTGCAAACCTTACCTTGAGCTAGACTAGTAATTAAGTAAATACTTTACAAATAAAATCTTTTCCTAATGCATTATACCTGGGTCACTAGTTGCAAACAGTGAAGAAGGAACTGATTCAAAGGAATTGTTACAAAGCCGAAAATATAGACTCCAGCCTAAGCTGGGCTCTCCTTGCCTCGTCTTGAAGGGAGAGGTGTCTGTTCAGCCCAGTACGCTGTACAGCCAGTAACCTATAATGTACAATATCGTTAACATTCGCTGTTGTAACCAATAAATTCAAACAATCTAATAATCAGACCATGTATACATAGCAGCAAGGTAAGGGGAAGGGTAAGGAAAGGAAGAAGAAAGCTGCATCTATCAAATGAGGAAAAGAAAAGCAAGCAAAAACGGCACAATTAAAACGTGAGAAGTATAAAAAGTGACCTAAAATAGGGAAATATATTATTTATTAATTTGCATTTTTTCATTAGAGTTTTTAAGTTTAAATGCAAAATAAATACATAATTATTTGAACTTATGCAATTTCAATATTTTAAGCTCCATTGCTTTTGCAGATGGGAATACTTAGGTATCCTAATTACCGTAACAACAGAAATTATTTGTTAATTTAAGGCTGTTAGTATTTTGTATATTAATGAGGGGTTCGCTCAGCAAAGATCTTTATGAAGGGTATCGAACAAGTTTGAGTAGCACTGGTTTAAATCATTACATCTGAGAAAATAATACAATAACTACAACGATATAATAATCTAGTACAATATTCTTGCTTTTCGCTCCGGTGCATAAATGTATAGCTCACCTCAGAGAAAGTACAGAGAATTAACTATGTGAAACACATAGAGTTTGAAATTTATCCCTGCAACCTTAGTGACATTCCATGAGCTATATTTGCCTTCATTGTGAATGCAGGTCGTACTGGAAGATGCAATCTAAAATCGAAAGGCATTCGATGCTATCACAGAAATTGTGGGATAGAAACATCTTTCCCTTTTGCTTTGCCTGTTAATGTTGTGTGATTCGAAAGTGATGGCAGCCAGTGTGATGGGCTGCGGTGGGGTAGCGAGACGAGTGAAAGGCAAGTAGTGGGGAACAGGTATCTGCGGAGCGGTGCTGAGAGGTAGGGTGACACGTTGGTGGGAATAAGGGTATTAGTGTAGATTTGGGGGAAAACGGCATGTTCCTATCCCGTGTTCTGCCAACCCCACAGATAAAGTAACTAATGTCATATCATCGTTCCCGTACCTAAAAATTCTTAGATATCAATTTGAATAAAATAGGATTTGGAATTATTTATCTCATTCGGAACCTAATCAGGAAAAAGCAAATGTGTCATATAGCTGAAATGTCCCTGTTATTCTAAAGAGCGAGTTTGCAATTGGTTCAGATTGACTGAACATTGAAAGAAGAATGTTGATGTTTGCTGTATCAAATGATAGAATTTGGAGAAGGAATGTGCTAAGGTGGCCTGTATATTTCTAGTTATATGGTCATTTAGATCTGTCGAAAGGTTCAGTACATATAAACAAAATACATAGATATGAATTCATATATTTATTTTTATGTTGTTGATATATATATATAAAGTAAATTATTGTGATCTTTATATTTTATAACCATATGAAGTTAAATACCTTTACAGCCTACTTCCATACAGTGTATTTTTTGTCCTGGACATTATTTATGCGGTAAGATTATTTGAGTCACAGGCCGGCAGAGCGCGGTTGGGTACCGGGAGAAGTCAGTCAAAGCCTATAATGCACGTACAGGTAGCAGCTTGTAATTACATTGCGTTAGATTGTCAGCGAGTGGTTGTGCATTCTTGTTTAACTAGGCGCTTTCATTGTGTGTAAATTGCCCTTCGTTAGTTATGTGACTACACATAGTCTTTAAGAAGAGATTTTTATGCATGATCCGTACATATTTGAAAACGGATTCTTGCAAGGAAGTGGTAAGCATCCTGACCATCATGTTTCAGTTTGAGAAATTGTAAAAGATTACAAGACATAGAATCTCTCAATGACAAGAAAAGTGTTCCGAATCGCCGTGTTCTTATAGAAAGAGGTTAAATGAAATACAGTAATTTTCTAAGCAGAAGCCGGAAATGGGCATCATTTTCAACATCTCTTACAACACATGTTATTGCTCATTATTATCATGTTTTATTAGGCTATCATTTTGTGCTATCAGTAAAAAAAATATCTTTTCTCGCGGCTCTTGGGACTCTCCCTTTTTCTGGTTGCCGCTGTTTTCCAACTTATGACTTATAAATCTGGCAGGATGCACGATACAGTTTTCAGAGACCAGACTTATTTTATCAAAATCAGAATCTCGGAGTCTGAAGGGATGACAGGTCCGAACATATTTGTTGTATATTTGGGATAAATTAAATATGACTTTTCTTAGTCACGATGTCACTCACTCTTTTGACACCTTGGCAATTGACACTTATATTAGATAACATACTAGAAGTATCTGTCATATCTTAGGATGTTCGTAAAAAGAGTTCAAGTTCGTCCCGGAAGCCTTCGACTTGTGCCTATAAGAATATCAATACGAAAACACAAAATTGTGGAATTAAAAACTCTATAACGAAAACATGCATTAAAATATATCTGATTATACATAAACAAGCTGGATGTAAATTATTAGTGGTAAAATGTGATAAAACATATTCAAATTCGTGGTATTGGAGCATGCATTCTTAGAGGAGAAATAATGAACATGGAGAAAATTCTAGCGTTATCAAAAGATGCACTCTTCGAATAATGGTTCATTTTTAAATTACTTTTGTAAAGAGCAAATATAGTAATACAGTATAACTAATCTTGGAGCATTAGACATTACTGAATATACAAGAAAAAACATTTACGGAGACAGCATAAGATTGCTCTGTAGCTCGAGAGACAGAGTTTCTGCCTCACAACAGCAGATTTGCCTACGCGGTCTGTTACTTATGCTACTAATACAAGGTGACTTGAGGTGTTAATGGGCTCAAATAATAATTAATGCGTTTAATTCTTGGTTCCCCAGGCCAAGGGCATTGATTTAAAACAATTTAAATAAAAATTTTAGGTACCATATCCTGGAACATTCGGTGGTTTAATAAGGAATGTACAGAACTCTTAATTTAAAAACAAATTGCTCTATCATAAGTCTTAGAAGTATAAGGAAACCAAAACTAGCTCAAATATACGGTGGAAAGGTAATTTATCTAGCTTATTACTACAAAAATATAGGCTTTAAGATATGAATAAAATTTTAACAGCATCAAGTACATTTTAATGTGCTTATAAATTAACATGGAATAAAGAAATTAATCACATATTCATGACAGACATAAGCTTCAGTAATAACTAGTTATCTAATTAATCTAAGCAGTGAATAATGGTAGCAGCTTTAATTGTTTTATTTATTTTATAGTTCTGTCTTAACGAAACTTATCATTTGCTGCTCTCTTTTAGTATAAGGGCTGCAGACTATGTCAATTCGTGGTTTCTAACAACACAATTAGAAAAAATACCATTAATAATACAAATATTCCTTTACTAAAATATGAACATAATTGATAGAATGACATAGGCTTAGTAATTAAACTCCACGTTTTTCACATTATTGACACTTATTTCACTCCTTGTTAAAACAAATTTGAAACTGTAGCCACAAATTTTTGGTAGATGGTAAGATACAAAGAATTCATTTTGCCTTAGATTTGAAAAGGATTTTGGTAGTAAAACATTAAGTATCATAATCACCCGAGAGCTTCGCCAATTATATTAACACAGAGCAATTAATATTCACTGCAGTCACCAAAATATCGCTTTGATCCTTAACAGCTTCACGCTATAGTCTCTTTGAAGCGTAGAACAGTTCCGTGAAATACAACAGTAACGAGTAATTGCAAGGTAGAAGGGCGCTCAACAGCTTAATAGAATGACAATGAGTTTCACTTTGTGTTAGAAGCGGGGCCCAAATGTCTCTTCCTTTTGCTAGAATTCATTGCTATTAACTTGGATGAAATGTGATAGCGGAACTAATTTCAATCTCAAAATAAGTGTTAAAATTGTTGATATATGAATATTCAATCCCCAAACTGTCTTAAATACAACTACCAGTTCATAAAGTAGAAGTAAGCGTGCTTAAATTTGAAAGCACATTTAGTAATTATATTGGTATGAATAACAACGATTTGCCACGTTAGAGAAATACGTAAGTATATATGTACTGGAACGAATCACAGGATAAAAAAAAAGCATAATGGCCATGATAGAAATTTCCAATAAATATGTATTAGCCTAACTATATCAAAATGAAAAATAATTGTCACGGCTTTTAATGTTCTAAGCATTATATCTCGAGCTCTTTTGATGGCTCACCACCCAGTCATTAACGACTGAGTTACACGCATGACTTTCATGCCACATTCCACACCGAGACCAACCCATTTCGGACAACTTCCCGACCGAAGGGACTCCGGCGTCCCACTTGATGCAATTCTTATGACGTTAAAAGAGTCGGGGTTTGCAGAGCTGACATCAGAGCACCTAAAAGGGAAATTCTGGAAGTACAACCATGCTTGTAAGATTGCAGTAATGCATTCCAGCTGTGAAACGTGTAAGTACAAAATCTTTATCTGCCAGCAGTTTCTAGAACAAGGCTTGCGTCAGCGTCAAGAATCAGCAAGCGCAAATGTTTTCCAAACACTTCTCAAACAGTTCTCTATTTGTGACACCACAAGTTGTTTGCTGTCACGTTTGGTGTTTTATGGAGTCTGCTGATATGGATAGGAGGCCAGTCTTTAAATCTTGTATAGAATGACATAGGTAGATTCTTCTAATATTGTACTCCCAAGGGACTTCGAACAGAGATTGCAGAGTTTCTTGCATGAAGTTGTAGCACAAAAATCCGTTCTCCATAATTATGGTCCCATTTTCAGTAAATGGTGTCTGGTGGCGAGATTATCGTACTAAAATCACGTATGGCGTATAAAACAAAAATTCCAATGTTTCGTTGCCTCATTGTGAAAGTTATGTCAAATTGAGGTTAATAACTGATGCGTGCTGATTTTGACTAACCCTGTATAAGAAATTGTCACTGTTGCCCATGACCCATGCGGTATGTCACTAATAACGTACAGATCACGAGTTTAAGTTTCTCTGGTATGGGTAATGCTTTTATCCTGGTCTTCATATTTTCATGTTGCCATTTAGTCCCTCCATTTTCCCCGTGTATAATGTGATGACATAATCCGTAACGGACCCAAGACCTTATCCCTGCAGATGGCGATGATGTGAATCGAGTCAATAAAGCTGGTAGTTTTCCAACGCAATTTCCTTTAATGTCATTAATTAAAGGTAACGATGCAAGCGGACACCAATATCCAAACAAATGTTTGTAATGTTACTGGCCACACACATGGTCAATCAGGCGCTGATATGATTAGTAAGCTGGAAATATGTCACAGTTAATTATATCATTGCCTAATATAGCTAGGAACTCAGTTTTGCACTGTGGAAAATGTGAACATTCACAGGAAACGAATTAACTAATTTTGTGAATGTTCCTAATAAAGCAATGAGGGAAAATTCTCATTAATGAGTTTCGCAGAACATATTATTAAAAATAAAGTATAAGGACTAGAAAAGAATATGTAAAGAAAAAGAGTAAGGATAATTTCGTTTAATTAAGGGATGTTTCAAGCAAATCAGATTGCCACTAAAATTATATGTAAACCAAGCAAATGTCAATTTGAATAAAATAATTTACATTTAAGTATAAAATTAACAACAACAATAATAGAACTTTATGAACTACCGACAGATGTATTTATGAATGTAAAATAGTATCCATTTCTCATATTCGATTGTTTTCACAACTCTCTGTTAAAATGAGATTTCTGACAACTCCAGCGTTTAGAATATGCGTTCCCGAGTCGGCAAAGCGCTCCATGTCTGTCCTTCATTAGACTTAGATGACAAGTAAACTGTACAAAGTTAAACTGGTAGATTATTGTCCCAATTCTAAATTGTAACTGCTCTTTATTTGCATGGATAATGTAGTCTTCTAAATGCGCTAGAGGCCAAAGAGAGATAAAATTGAAGTATGTTTAATTTCTATGATTTTTTATTTGTTTTATTTACGAACACATTTTAACATCTCAGGTCATCAGCGGCCCATTCAAATCAGGGCGTGAAATGGCCCATAAATTTTGCTCAGAGACCTATTATTTCACACTTGAAGTTCTTTTTCATTCCGTAAATCTACAACATGGGACCCACAGTTTTACTTCCCTTCCAAAGGAAGCTATACTTAGGATTTTTACTTTCGAAAATATCCATTAACCCTGGCCGGGATTGAACCCCAGGAAGGACTAATTTCCATCACATATGGCTTAACACCGACCACTGTTCGAGTTTATATGACCCGATATAAATACTGATTTCTAATTATCTTTTAAATTCTATAATATTGACTATGAGACTCAACCCCTTTGTCTAAAATTACAAACGCAATCATCCATTTAAAAAACTTATAATATCCACATGTTATAGTTTCAAATTGTAATGGTTACATAGGTAACGTTTGGGTCAATTTGATCCAACGCGACATTTTATTGTGCGATATTAATATTTATGTATACCTTTGTGCCATTTATTGTTGTATTTTATACAAATGTTTGGATTATATTATAATGCTTTCACCATTGTTAACCAATTAGTTACATATTATTGAAACAACGCACTTGTTGCTTATTATACCTGTGCTTGGACTAAGTTTCTGCATCCTAGAATGCAGTTAGTTTGAGTACAGTTACATGGCAAATTACCGCCGAGTGACGCTAAAACAGTGAAGAGGCTGAAGATCATTTCAGTTCAGGTTCTGAAAGTGATAGTTCTTACGCGATTCCTACAGTCAACAATCCGTCAGTTTTGAGCAAATAATCCTTTAATGAATGAATGGTGTTTAACGCCCGTTTTTGCTACAGAGGCACCACAGGCGATGGACACTGATGATACATGAGATGAAATGATATATTGGGAAAGGATTTTATGGAAGGAATCGTTCCAGGCCTAAGTTTAGGGTACCTCCACGGCATTTGCCATTTATGAGGACTGAGCAAAACCTGGAAAAAACCTCAATCAGGAAGGACGGTCCTGGGGGTATTCGAACCCAGACCTCCCGCTCACGAGTGCGAGACTTAACGACCTCGGCCATCTGTGGCGGTGGTAATCCTTTAAAATGAAAGTTACATTCATTCTTGAATATGATTGTGCTTCTGCATCAGACGTTATCGAGTAATTACCAGGAGTAATAAGGTACTCAATCACCAAAACAACCGACGTAAAATGTTCACTCGAAGTGGTATTTGATGTAATACTTGAAAATCAAATACTAGAAATGCCCATTGGGCGGAAAGCAAGTTTATGGCCAACAGTAGAGAAATATTGATAGTGCTGTATGTCAGGTATATTTAGGGTTCTTGTTTTGAGCGGATGTATGCAAAATTTATGGAGAACCAATCAAAAACTTGTAGAACAAGGAAAATGGCCGAAACATATTTCAAGCAAATCTCTTTAAATCATTTCTAAATTATTAAGCATCCCACAAATGTACTAGGACAGAGAGACGGCGTGAAGACAAACAATATAACATTTGGGAGAAATGGTTGGAAGGCCTTATTAATTCATACAATACCGAAGAAAATATTACCGTCGATGAACAACTTATTGGACCTCGATCTTGCTGTCCCCTCGAGCAATTCATCCCAAGTATAACAAAAATATGCATTAAAGATATGAACTTTTGAAAGAAAAGCAAATAGATCGCAAATGATTAATTTCTACACATATGTTATGTTTCTGCTTACAACACATTATGTCTTGCGCACTTCCACTAATCCAAATTTGAAGATAAGAAAATTTACAACAAAGAGATTATTCTTACAAGAATTGGTAAATCTCTGATAAAGAAATTGCATCATTGCATAAAGAACATACTTTCCAAGGACTAAAGAATCACTGAGAATTGTCAAGAAGACTGAAATCACAGCTACAGTTCCAGAGTGTACAACTTCAGGCAAATCTGTAAAATGTGTATCCTGCAAATTTTGCACATGAAGCAATGGCAACAAAATCAACATGCTATTTGAAAACCGTAAAAGATATATTTGTAAAACTCGTGTCATATACTTATGTGCAAACACACAATTACGTATAGTTTATATATATTTTATTATACTATGACTGTATTCTGTGAAGCAAAATTATAATATGTAAACATCTGATTCAATTTAATTTATGTCCCTTGTAGCAAATGTAATATTAGTAATAAAACAATAATAAAATAAAAAGAAAATATGATTTATATGAATATGAGCAATAATTGTGCTGTTTATTACTCATTTCCATATTTTGAAATACATTTTGTATGCTGTGATCCAATTATAATAGGTCGAATCATATTGATCCAAGCACAATATTCGTACAATTAAATGAGATAGAACAGTAGGGTTAAATAAATACGTGTTTATGATAATTTGTTTTAATTTGAAATATGGACACTTACTTATGTAATGTATGTATTTTAGTGAGGAAACTAAAGCAGAAATCTCCAAAGCTAGTTGGTTGGTTTTGGCAAAGGCAATGAATAACGTTATAACGAATACTTGAACATTATCTCTTGTAAAAATGCAATAACAAGTACCATATACGGCTCAGTAATATGGGTAATAATTTCATATTCATATTATGTGCAGCATTCAGAGTAGAACAAGCAATAAATCTATGAAATGGGAAAGAGTTTACCCTTTGCTTTGCTCTATTTCTGCTAGAAGAAATAAGAAGGGTAGTATTTACGAGCCGGATGTTCACTGCCTCTACAGCTTTCTAATGGTAAGGGAAAAATAACAAACAGCACACGTGCAGTAAATGAAGTAACATGTTCAGGAAATTAAGTTAGCGAGAACGCACAATAGGACAGGAAATTCTCGCCTTCTACTTAACGACCATGCTTGTGTTAGAAGGCTCCAATTTGTCATTTCTATCACGTGAGTGGGAGTTACGAATAGTTTACTTGATAACAATCTACTAGGTGAACAACATTGGATTGTCTTCAAATAAATGCTACTTAAAAGGCATTCCTTTTCCCTAAATAGAAGAACTTTACTTCGGCTCTTTATATTTTATCAAAGCATTCACCGTTGCTTCTGTTTTTCCCAGGATGATTACAAATTAAGAAAATCGAGTTCTTATGCTTAAAGTAGCTATATCCTACCATAATAGCTAATGGAAAACGAAATAAATGAACAACGATGCAAATGAGTCCAGACCCTGCTAGCAGTTAACTCATTAGCGCCCAGCGGTATATTTTATATTAATTAATACTCACTCACATGCAGTTTAAAGATGAATTTTCAATATATGTAATATATAATCAGCTACTTTAACTAATTATGTACAACATTATCACCATATAGAAAGTGGAAAAAAGTATAAGATTTATTATTTCACATTGGTACTGTCGTCCAAATGATGCAGCACCTAGTAAAAATGTTATTACAGTGAGGTTTAAGTGAGTTACCGGCCTGCAGAGCGCATTGCGTAAGGAGAAAAACAAATCGTCAAGGTCATATAATGTGTGTTCAGATAACAGCTTGTAGTTAATTTGAGGAACGCTTTGTTAGCGAGTGGTTGTGCGTTTTTGTGTAGCTCGGCGCTAGTTGTTCTTATTTAGCTGTACCACTAATAGTTTGAATGGAGTTTTATGTACGATTCGCCAGAAAATATTCTGGCAATCGTGTTCCCGGTACAAATGTTGTTTGCCAGCTTGTTAAAAAGCTATGAAAGACAGGTTTTCTCAATGACACGCGCGCGCGCGCACGCACACAAGTGCTCCGAATCGCCGTGTTTTTACGAAAGAAAAGACTAAAAACACGAATTTCCTGCGCAGATGCCGCCAATGCATTGCCGCTGAGGGGCATCGTTTTCAACATCCCTTATAACAGAGCCAGTACTTGTTATTATTATTATTATTATTATTATTATTATTATTATTATTATCATTATAAATACAATATAAATTAAAGATTTCAGTAATATAAATAATAAAATAAACAGACCAACTTTAGGCGCGGCGGCTCTATGTCCCTTTCTCCGGTTGCTGCAGCATCTCAAATAACCGCACTGTACTTAATCCATTAACGCCCAGCGTTCATTTATAGACCGTTGCAGATAATTTTTATTCTCACAAGAACTTTCAAGATTCATTTTAATATATATCTCATCGACAATGAAAACTAATTATGTAAAATTTATCATTTTAAAATTGCAATAAAGTAAGATTTATTAATTCACATTTATAAGGTGTAAATGACAGCAGCACCTGGAAAAAAATATATCCCCCCCCCTTATAGCATTACCTTCATAAGGGTATTTAATTTACTTACTGTGTTTGTAAGTGATGGTTATTATTTGCATCGTGCTAGAAAACACTGATTTGTAGAATGTTAATGGTTGGATTGGATTATTAGGAGCTTCAACATATTAGCTTTGCTCAACGGCAGGTGATTTGTGCCTACATCGCCCAATAGGGGCACCTCCGAGAGGAAGGAATGATTGAGAAAGATACAGAACGGTGAGGAGCTGCCGTAGATGGAGTCCCTAACTTGTTTTCAGATAGAACACTCACACGCAATGGGGTGCTCCAGAAGAACCGCTTCTAATCCAAACGCTGGAGAAAAATACCTTTTCAAAGAGCAAACCATCATCACACCATGCCAGCCAAAACTCGCCCTGTAACTTTTGACCCTATAAGGTAACAGAACCAACGGAATTAAACGATAATAGGACAGCGAAAAATTCTTGTTAAGTTATGAACCATCGCAGAATTCGCCCAAACTAAATAGAGAAAACAGGGAAAAACCAATGTCAGAATGGTCGGCTTAAGGGATTTGAGCGTTGCCGCCTGAGCCACCTTGCTCGCTCAATTTTAGTAATAATAATATGAACTGAAATAGCAATGATTTATTTATAACTTCTCGACGCTTATGATAATCCCCGATGCAGCAATGCTATTACGATGCAGCAGAAGCAAGGAAAAATTATTAAGAATTTACTTTCCCTAGCATTTCTTGGCAGAAATAGAAGGTAAGTGGAGTTCAACGCACTGTATGTGTGTGTTGTGTTTTGAAGAGTAAATGTTTTGTTTTTATATGTACGTAAGTAAAGAAATTTTTCAAAATATGCAATATATTACTGCATTATTAATGCTTTATGGAGTAATTCTTGCAATTAAAATAACGGGATACAAGATGGATATTAGATGAAGTCCACTGTTGCAAAGGTTTTTCTTTATTTTTAGCTTGCTATTAGATTGATAGCATGTAATTATGATATAATATTTCAAGGGATTACACAAGAAGAAAGGCTGTATATTACAAATGGTGATAAATTTGCTAATGAGGTTATGTTAGTGTTAGACAGTTGACTATGATTCCTCCTGATTCAGATAGTTGGAAAGACGAGGGTAATGCAAATGTAAAATATGTTCCTGGACCAGTTGAAGTACATTTCACTTCTTCTGAAAATGCAGACTAAGATGAAATAACTAGCTCCCTGCCTGAAAAAGCAAACAAAAAGTAAAGAAAACTGAACCAAACGAAGCTTGTTGTCACAAGACACCATAGTAAGAAAATGGGCGAAATGGATTAATATGATTGGTTAGTAGGGAAATATAGCACTTCAATACATGTAAAAATGTGGTACTGGGCTCTCTTCATAAGATGTTGCAGGAAATGGATGGATTATGTACATAGAAATATATGGACAGGATTCCCTAAACTTGCTGCAAATCCGAGAACGTTCGGTTTTCCAGTACCTGAAAATGTTTTCAAATGGAAAGAAAATAGAAAGCCTTTACAAGAGCCCAAATTTTTTATGAGGTATGATCCTAATAATATGTACATAAATATGTTAAAATATATAACATCAGAAATGCATAAGAACTTAAAAAGATAAAAACATACAATAATTGAAAACACTACGCTTTTATATACGTCACATAGCATATGCTTTTCATGCAATCCTAAAGCCAAATAAAGAATGAAACACAAAATGTACAAGATATTTATCCAAACTTTCTGGAGTTAAGTTCCCTTGGTGATCGGAAAGCATATTCTTACATAATGAAAATTATCTCTCGACGTCACATGGCATCACTGGTGGTATTTTAGCACCTGGGGTACATTTATTGTAACCATGCTTCATACATATCTTTATGAATCTCATTTCAAGACGAATCTTTATGCATATAAGTTTGCATGGTTTATTTTTAATGTGAAGCGCACTTCGTGTGTGCTGCTCCAATTAGGAATTTATTGTCACACATTTGACACAACACCACTTTTCCAGTGGTGGTGAAAGCGTCACCCATACCAATTCAAGATCTTAGTTTAACGGCTAAAAACTTGCGACTGGTGTTATATGGGTAGAAACTTGCAATTGATCATTGTCACCTGAGGTAGAAAACTGAACTAGTATCAAATAAGAGTGCAATATATATATGGGTGCATTGTAGCAATGCAATCTTCACATGAATATTGCAATAAAACAAAGGTTGTAAAACATGCCTGTTCCATTTCTAAGAAATTCCTTAAATACACTCTTCTTTCCACCACGCAGTAAACACCAACAATAAAAATTAAGCTGTCTTCAAGTGGTAGAGTGTCGTGGGATCTGTCAATCAGCTCGCTTTTTCCAGGGTTAAAAAGTGCAAGATGACAGGTCAAGTGGGGAAATACCAGGCTATGCTTCAACGATTGACCCTTAGTGAAAGCTGAAATACATATTCCACTGCCTATAGTAAACTTTCAGTTTAAAATTGTATAACTTAAAATAATACTTTACAATTTTCTATAATTCACTGTTTTTAATTACACGGCACTTAGCATGAATGTTTGTACGTAAATTATAATTATTTTAAAACACGAAGTGTCATTGGAAATATGTAAAAATATGTAGCATTAAATAAAATATAATGACCTAGTAGCCTAATGATTTATCAACATTTAAGTCTTCAGATGTATATATACTAAGGAAAAATAGTAATTACTAAAATCCAAATTCTATTCATTGCCTCATGTAGTGCAGTTTGATTTGAAATTTGATGAAATAGCAAAACGCTCTTTGAAGGTGTTAGTCTGTTGGAAGGCTGTAAGCACATTCTTATATTTTGTAAGAGAGAGAGAGAGAGAGAGAGAGAGAGAGAGAGAGAGAGAGAGAGAGAGATGAAATAGTTTGCCAAAGGTGTTTTGAGCCTAAATACAATCGATAACGATTTTTCAGAAAGAACATGTTTTTCAATAACTGTGTAGTAATTATTTAGATGCCATAAATTTGCTTCATGTTATAAAGTGAAAGATAAAAAATTACATGAAATAGTTAAAAAAAAAATATTGTTTCACTGTATAAATATACTCTAGCATTAACCCGGGCGGTTTATCTATAGACGGGGGGATTTGCGACTATTAAGTGCGTAGTGAGAAAAACAAAAGAATATATAGGTATGCTGTAAATTCCACTAATGAATTTTATACAATTAGTTTTTCCTGAAAAAGACAATAAGTTTGGCTTTACTGGATTAACTAGGATGAAGGAAATTTGTAATTAATTTACCTACAATTTTGAAAGGTGTCGTAACTAAAGACCCTTGACCAAGAAGCCAAGACAATGCCACCAACGTTAACAAACAAGATAATTTTAATATTGTTCAAGAAATCTGTTGAAAATAATCATATACATACACACACATATATATATAGCTACATAATTAAAATTATCTCGCAAAATAATAAACACAATACAAAGGAAAGATGCTTAGTCTTAAATTTGAGTCCACTTTAAAAAGAAAGTTTTGTTAAAGCATTTCACAGCCGCATTTCCATCATCTGCCACATTTTGCAGAATTGTTGGTATCGCTACCTTGTTAAAGAAAGAACGAAGTACATTTGAGAAATGGTGCAGTTGGGAATGCAGTAAGCTGTTCTCGAACTTCAGCAGTTTGGTTTTACTGCTCTGCCATTTTTCTCAAATAGCGATTACTTCCCAATATCTCTCGGCGAGCGAGCACATTCTGATCCGCCTCTTCTAGAACGCCGTCTTTATCCTCAAATTTATGGTCAACCAAAAACTTTAACAGAAAGGTGAGGAGTAGCTCTCTCGTATTGTGTTGTCAAAGCTTTAATCATTTCAAAGTATGTTCAAAGTTTGAAAATTTTGATATTTGCAAAGTAAATAAATAAAAATAATTTTTATTGATTGATAACCCATGTTCTAACAAGAGAAAGGACAAATGCATAGCTTTTCTTACATCAACGCTTTTTCTTACGGATTTGAACAGCTTTTTATACATTTGCAGGCTTTTTTGAAAAAATTTCGGTGCTCCTCAGCAAAGTATACTAATATAAAATCGCATTTTCTTCTGCAAACGGATTGCGGCATGTTGATTTGGAATTTTCCATTACGATATACTCCAAAATAATTTTTTCTATCATTCATTTTCCTCATTTGTCGGTCCTGGTGGTGTAGTGATAACCATATTTGCCTCCTAAACCCAAGATCGCGAGTTCAAACCTGGTCAGGATCGATGCATTTTTTCGGGAGTAAAAATCTTAAGTATGGCTTCCTTCGGAAGAGAAGCAAAGCCGTGGTTCTGTTTGGTACGTTTACGGCACGAAAAAGAACTTCAAGCCTAAAAGAAGAGGCCTCTTAGCAAAATTTGTCGACCGTTTCACGCCCTGAATTGAATGGGACGCTGATTACCTGAAATGTTAAAGAGCGTCTTTAAATAAACCAAATCAACAATATTCTTCATTTACCAAAGAATGTGACTATTAGAGTGTTAAAAAAATCTAATAACAATAACACTGGCATTTCTACAACGCACTGTATCAAACGGTTGCAGGATTAGCGTGTTAAATTGAATATTCATAGTTCCAGTCCAAGAATTTTACTTACCATTTTTGATTTAAGAAATAATCTTTTTTATATTGTGACAGTGCCAGTGATACCTTAACTTCAGTTTAAAGCTACTGAAAACGTCACTGCCATCTGCCTGCAAGAAGAGCATTGTTCAAACACTCTGTCTTCCAGTAACGCCATCGACGCACCCCAGCTGAGTTACGGGGAGAAGACATCAAGTTGCCTTTGGAAATGACTGGCTTAATTTCGTGTTAGTTATCTGTGGGTTTGCTTCTTACGAATGTGAGATAATCTTTTGGCTTTAAAATGCTGTTTTCTGTTTTGAAACAAAGTTTCCATTAATATTGTTAATTATTTAAATTAAAGGAGCCTGGATTTTAATATCTGTTTAGCAAACTAAGCATATATTCTTATGTAGGCCAGAGGACAACTTGAGCGTTTTCAGTTACCTTGAGTAGTGTACTCTATAGTAGAATATCCTCATTGCACACGGGTCGCCCTTTATGGGGGAAGTATTGATTACTTGTTCATTTGAACAGTTTCTTGTGTTTGTTGTATTTTGTCGAATGCTATCACCAGTTTGATCTAAAGTAACTGTTGTTCGGGAGGTACACTTTAATTATTTTAAGAGTGTTAATACATTTAATTACAAGCTGTTAACTGTGTCTTGGGTAATTTCTTGATGACACTCTCTTACAGCATTTCAATGCACTAACAAAGGCCTATTGGGTTATAAGATGCTTTCAAGTGCTGCCGTTATAGAATATCTAGTTTAATGGAGCAGTAGTCTGGAATGGCGTGCAGCAAGGGATATGCGTGTCCCAATTTACAATGGATACGTCGATTGTACAGTTTGTTTAAATTTATAATTAATGTGGTTCTTTTAAAATTGCATTTTTGACAGCTTGTGATGAATTTTGGTTCTGACTCTCTGTTCTTATTTCACAAATGTAAGTTCATTAATATTTTAACAGGTGCTGAAGACATGCCTGGAACACAAAATTAATATTGTTTGACCACAACAATATTCAACGCAATACAATGAATAACTAATTTAACGGTATTATAAATAATGCCAAATAATCATCGAACCAATTTTACTTTAACACATAGTAATTGTTAGGTACACGTTTTTATTAAAACATTTCAATTTCGCAGCAGCACAAATACTACAAGACTTAAGCCACTTTTGTTTGTTTCTAATATACCAAGCCCCGAATCTCTAGGGTCTTTTCTCGGTAGTTATTTCATATCCAAGTTAGCCTGGAAGTTGATCCCTGTTCTAGTTGCTTACTCCGTTTCACTTTCTATATGCTTCTAGATGACGACTAATGAAGGATTCCCTCGAGGAAAAGTGAAGCCTGGCTGGAGCATTCCTTCAGCATCAACGTCTGTAAGACCTTTATAGCGTCCTATGGACTAAGGAGGCCTTCACATCACAAAACGCGCACTAATTTGCCTCAGAGGCTATTAGAGGGGGAGTGTTATATGCGTCTTTCGGAGGTCGTGTATGCCCTGTTGCAGTCTCTAAATCATTGTAATATGAGAACGAGCTGATCATGCAAAAAGAAAATATTTGTAGAACATAACTTATTGAAGTATCTCTACACAACAGTTCAACAGTTTACAAGAAATGTATCTAAGTTATTTGACATGAAATAGTCTAATAATAGTCATTTGCTACTTTATTTCGATCTATATAAAATGTAACGTTTGTAAACCGTGTATTGCTGATTTAAGTAGGATGTAAATAATTTGCCTTCGAATGCAATTTAAATGTTGGATTCAATGTTTATGAACGTAATTGGCGGTGAGTGATTCTAAAGAAACAAAATACCAAAAAAAGACTACATAGACGATGCCACTTCCTTCTTGATCTATCTCACTTGAGTTCATCTGAAGGCGCTTTATTATGCAACAGTATTTCGTATCTTATTAAACAGGGCAGTACACTTGAACTGTGGCGGAAAAGATAATTATCTCGGCTATATCGGCATGGTTTTTCATGCACATGACATCCACATTTTAATTGTTCCTGCTTTAATTCTTTGTTTAAGCAAAGAACTTAGAATATAATTAAGTGCATAAATATATTAAAAGAATGCAATTAATAGCACACTTGAAGTAAAGTGCATTCGACTATCAAAAAGGAAAACTATCCGCAGAGAAATATATAACTAATTATCAAGAGTAAAAATAAAATGTTTTTAATTTGCACGAAACATTATTAATTATTATTATTATTATTATTATTATTATTATTATTATTATTATTTTACAATCTTATTCAAAACAACAGATTATTATAATTATACAATGTGTACATGCATATATAAGATACAAGTAAATGTCAGGTGCGTATTATACATACGCATAATAAATATACATGCATAATAAAATTAAAAATAAAGTAGCTCTTAAAATTTAAGTTGTGTGAATATTTAAGTTTTTTTATCCTTTTCTACTTCCCTATTTCTTGTATGTGTGTATGTATGTATGTATGTATGTATGTGTATCTATGTATGTACGTGTATATATATGAGAGAGAGAGAGAGAGAGAGAGAGAGAGAATTAAAGTGAACTATAACGTTGAGAGTTTAAAGCAAACCACACAAATGACACCAACACACGAATAAAATATTTCCAGGAAATAGCTCTTTTACAAGTAAAGGCACTTGGCAAGCAGATAGATTGAGAACAGATTGAAGTGCGCAATAACTAATACTAGCTTAACCGAACAAAATAGGTGAGGTAACAAGTTGGAAAACTTTAAAAAAATCAAATATCTCACAACGCAATATCGGTACACTGTCAAGTGCATAGGTAGACTTATCAGAGATGATAATGATGATGATGATGATGATGATGATGGTGATGATGATGATGATGATGATGATGATGATGATGATGATAATTTTGCAAGTAAAAGATCATAAGAAACAAATTGGAAAGACTTCCGATAAAATACAGCTAAGATAATACTAGACGGAGTGTGTGGTTTGTGTAAACGAAGATTGCCATCTCCTTTTCCCTATGAATGCTTTCAGAGCTCAAAGGGGGCAGAGCATCATTGAGAGTTAGTAAAAAAGGCTCATAAAAGGAAGGCATTGTGAGGTAAGGCATGCTGAGCAACCGGTAGCGGAGAATAAACTTTAACAGATAGTCTTTGATTATTCATCAGAAGGGAAACCACAATAGACGTTCAACAATATAGAACGTTTGACAAAATTTACGACTTAGCTTGTATACTATATTTTTTATGTGCGAGTTGAAGTTAAGGATCAGGCTTCTACAGGTAGTTGTTCGGAGTTTCTTGGTATGAACTATTCAATTGCGCCTATGTAGTAGATTCTGAACATCGAAGTTCAATAAAATTTTACGCCAACTCCAATTCAATGCAATATTCTTTTTGTACGTCAATGCTTTCATCTTAGATTTATAAAATAACAATAACTAAATAAGAAAAAGGACAAAACACTGTGAAAGTCACAGATTTACTGTCGCACTATTTCGAACAGCTCGTGTCCTTCTCAGGCATAGAAAAATTTTATTCTTTTAATTCTTATCCATTTATTGTTATTTTAGTTACATTCCATTATGTTATTTTATATTTCAAAGTGAACTAGAACGTTCAGAATTTAAAGCAAAACAAACACAAATGAAACCGAACAAAATAGACAGATAACGTAACAAGTTGGGGAACTCTAAAGAACCAAATATCTCAAAAGGTAATATTGGTACATTGTCACGTGCATAGGTGGACCATCAGAGGTAATAATAATAATAATAATAATAATAATAATAATAATAACAATAATAATACAATGTTGTGAGTAACAGATCATAAAAAACAAACTTGAAACACTTACGATAAAATATAGCTAAGATAAGACCAGGCGGAGTTTGTGCTTTGTGTAAACTATTTTACGAATATGCTTAATTGAGAAATGCTCGGCCGTCTCGTTGACCTTTGAACTTAATCTGAACTGAATTACAATGCTCGAAACAAGTGTATTCATATTGTTTTGTTGTCATAATTAAGAAGTACTGAGGAAAGTTTGACAAAGGAGATTGGTCGTTTTAAGTTTTCCTGCAATATACAATTGATGTCGAAGAAACTTAAACTTTCCCAATAATGTAATTAGTATTCCGAATTAGGAAGAAAATAATGCATATTTCTGACAAATACTTTTAGCTATTAAAAGTATTCACTTTCATTATATTGCATATCATACTAGAGAGTAAACCCATGCATGCCTTTGGGGAAGGTGCATTGTAAAGTGTGGGATTTAACTTGATCACAAGACTTTTATATCCGACGAGGATTCTCCATCGATCGCGTTTGACTTTCCTTTTCCTTTCTGTGCTTGCCAAAAGCCATCGTCATATCCAAACTTCATTTATGCCGTCTTCACAGAAATGCCTTTCCCCGCACCAGAATTAAAAACTATAAAAAAGTATAGGGTCGTTTCACTAGTACCGATTATTTCTGGTACTATTTTAACTTTATCTGGCCGTTTTCCAGTATTTTGCTCGCCTTCCCGCAGCGTCAGGTTCTAGGAGTATATCTTGGCAGCACTTTTGTGTGTTTTATAGTTCATGGCCGCCTTTTGTCGTGTAAACACAGTTTGCTGGTCCAATCATTTGTTTTTTACTCGTTTTCTGCACGCAAAGGCTTCGGAACGTGAGCTTTAATAAATTACCGAAAGCACCATGTTTGTGGCTATAATAAATTATGTGAAGTACTAAATAAGTACATTTATTTATAACCATAAATGCTTATGAAATATGTTCATACTAAACGACTGCTACAAAAAACCTATGCATTTTTAATGAGTTAGTTCGTCTTTCTCATGTTCAATCGCCTTTCTTTCTCTGTTGAAAGCAAGTGCATTGTCAAAAGCATATCTTAACATTGATAAAATGAATAAAACACCCAGGGCAGAGTAATGAGAGTATTTTCCATAAATTTTCTTCCAGATCTTGGGAAACAACCTCCTAAAATAAATCAAAACGGTATATCATGCCAGAGCTGACACTGTCAGCCACTGGCGCCAAAATAACTTACCTTGTGCCATGTTGACATTTGAAGCAGGAACGCACCACAAATCATGTGCGTTGCTCTTAGCTGTTGAATAATGATCAGAACAGAAATGTGCAGCGCTGTTTACTGAAGGAGCTCACTCGTCGCTTTATAACAATTACTCCAACGAATTTCTGTATATAGTGAAAATAATGCATGTAAACTTCATTAATTTGGTTACGAATTGTATTGTTCTCCCATTTAAATTTTGAACCTTCCTATGCAGAGAGCTAATAAACAAACAAATAATTTTTATTTAAATAACTATGAGCGAAAAATATAGACCGAGATATATTTTAATTCTTCCAGGTCCGGTTTTTCTAATTCATAAAGCATCAGTTTTAATAAATTTGCTCCGAATTGCCCTTGTTATAATTATGGATGAAAAACATTGATAGAGCTCCTGCTTTTAAATATATGCATAAATCTTCAAGCGCAGAATAGAAAAAAATATTGGAAACATTCTTTCCTTAAGTTCAAAATGGATTTCGAAAAAGATAGTGTATTGAAAACTATTAGAGAAGGGAGAGATTTCAATGCGTATGGTATTTGTGTATTGTGTATTTCAAATAATGATTTGAAAGATTTTTTGATTTGGTTTATTTACGGACGCTCTTTAACATCTCAGGTCACCAGCGTCCCATTCAAACCAGGGGGTGAAACGGCCGACAACTTTTGCTCAAAGGCCTCTTCTTTCAGGCTTGAGGTTCTTTATCGTGCCCTAGATGTACGACAAGGGACCCACGGCTTTACTTCCCTTCCGAAGGAAGCCATACTTAGGATTTTTACGCCCGAAAAAAATCCATAGGTCCTGGGCGGCTTCGAACCCATAATCTGGGCTTTAGGAGGCTAGATGGTAACCACTACACCACCAGGACCGATTTTTGAAGGAGTTCGATAAAGTGCACCGCAACACTGTATGTAATATAATGATAAAGAAGAATTCCAACTCAATGAGAAATGGAAAGAATCTTTATAAAGAAATATTTTTTTTTAATTTCTAGGTGGAGAGAGAAAATCTCAGCAAATCATTTTAATAAAACAAAGACTGAGACAGGTATGTTCCTTAATGTCTATTATTTATAACATTTATATATTGTATATTAAAATGATATTAACAAAATTTATACTTCTAGGATAAATCATGTGGATTAAGTGGCATAAAGTTTGCGGACGCTCAAGAAGCCATAACCGTAAAAGAAAATTAACTTCAGAAGGCTTTCCATGATTTAAATACAATAGCAGCTGGCTGTTTCGGAGATTAATAAGAAAGAAAAACACTATGGCCATTTATGGAAAAGAGCCAATGGGGAAAAAGATTCGTTTAAATGAAAAACGGGTAGAACAAGTAATGAATTTTAATTATGTAACTGTAAGTATATACACCTGGATAATTAAAATTATGTATACGGACTTTTACAGGACTAAGGGCATAAAGAATCAAATTAATAGTTTCCAATATACATGTGGAACAATAAAAATAACGTTACTACATGCAGTTTTAAAAAAGAAACAATTTGGGGATTCTAATATGCATCTACAGCTGCGAAAGTTGGCTATTTAAATTAAAAAAATGAAATGCCACAGAAAAGATTTTGAAGAGTAGTAGATAATTATAAACTAACATAAGAAAAACACATCTCAAATAAGAGTTAAACATAGTTTTATTAAACAGCAAACTTAACGAGTTTTGAAATAACAACTGGCTTTAACATGTAAACCGAAATCAAACAATAGCCACATACACTACTTCATTATGAAAGGACATAAAGATCCAGAAAGACAGGTTAAAACATGGATATAACAACTACAACTGTCTTGAATCAGAAGGGGCCATATATTGAAGTTCTCCACGATGATGCTTCAGGTTTCCCTGTAGGTTAAATGGAAATGGAAATAACCAGTCACCATGCTAAACTTGATATCATTTTATTTGTTTGAAGTTGTCTTTCATCTCAGATGAACAAAACCCCCAAAATTATATGAAAGGCGATCGTACATGATGTTTTACAAAACACCGCCTTTTCGAATTTCTCCGAAGTCTCTCACATGACTTGGCAACATGCCTGTAGCTTACATGCGCAGAGGCACTATTAAAAACTGCAGATAATTAATGAGACTTTCCAGACAAGCAGCGAGCATGACGAATACCAGGAGTTCTTCAGTTTTAACGTATAGTCATAGCTAAATATGAAAAAGTAAATAATTCGTTCCAAGGATCTCGAGGAAACATGTGTTATAAATTGCGTGTTGATTTGCTTTATTTATTTCAACGTTTAACTTTCAGTGTGATTATCAAAGTTTAGCAAGACGAGCAACGTAATGAATTAAAGAAGGCACAACAACAGAGCCCATCTTTCTTTGGTGCTTTAAGTTACTACTCTATGGTAAATTATCCAGTTAGCTTTTCCCTACCTGAGGTTCTGTTTATTAAGACATCTTACTCTGCTCGGATTCCATGTGAGGGCAATTCGGGATTTTGCGCTGTCCCACAGTTTTCTGAGGTAAAACATTGGCGGGAGTTCACTTAGTCTCTAAATGCGGTTTGTCCTCAGAAGGTGCACACAATGGAAAGAATGGAGTTCAACCTTTTGCTTACTGGATTACAAGCTTAGAAATTTGAGTTCCGGCACTGCAGCAACGTAGTAGCTGAGATATATCCAAATATGCTGGTCGCCATTTTGAAGGAAACATGGGGAGAAGTAACAGATGAAATAAGGAGAAAATGAACAGTTTTTGAACATGGCAATTGGCAACTCGGTACTATGAACATTTATTTATTTGCCAGTAATGTCCTCCCAATCAGCAGGTTTCCTAGAGCCGTATTTTGTTTACTATAAAAGAAGGAGAAATAGTTCAGCAACACACATAAGCATAAAAACCAGAAGTATGTGATATTTCAATATTTTTACCCCAAATCTGAGGAAAAAATAAATAACAACCGGGCATCTCTAGTGAAATCATAGACAGCATTCTGTGCAAAGATAGTGGCTGTTTGCGGCGACAAATCTGATTTCTTAGAAATAAGAGAAATGATTCACAGAAGAACAATTTGATGTCTAGCGAAACGACAACACAGAAACAAGATTTTGATCATAAAATAAGCATGGAGGTCAAGCATTACGAACGAAACACGAGGGCTAGGATAATGAAATTATGCGTAAACTGGATATGAGCCCGAGGCGTTCAAATAAACAACGATGAATTGTAAGGAATGTATGTTTTAGAAACTGGCATTTAAGAACAATAATTTACACGGCAATAGAAAGCACAATTTAATATTCTTTTGTAGGCCTGTGCTTTCATTGTAAGTAATACTATATTTCACTTGTACACTGATTCTAAAATCCTTCTTATGCATATTTGTGCATACTTAGACAACACATTTTTTGTGTGTGTTTGGCTGCAAAATTCTGAAAATATGAATGGAATGAATTAATTCATGACTCAAATGTGTAGGAGTCTTTTCACAACCGAAGTTCCCCGGATTTGTGAAAATTGCGAAAAATATCCCATTCAGGCAACTTCTTTCACAGCTGATTATGAGCCAATTCCTCAGCCAGCTGGATGATTCAGCATAACAAGTGACCTTAATGTATAGAAACAGGGTCACTATAAAAATTAAGCAAGCACAATCGCATTTTTACAACAGAGCTTTTCAAACCTTTGGTTATTTAATTCCAGTATACAAACTGCACTACTTGCTACTTCCCATTAGATAACTGCAGATAATAACATTAAAATGCAACACAAATCGAAGGGAAGCATCATTTTCGTCGTTTACAAGCTCATAAACCTTTAGGTATTTCTTTCAATTCGTATTTTGTAACACTCAATGCTGTAAAGTTATATATAACGCCTTAATGTTACAAACTTTCGTTTAATAGGGAATGCGATGATTATAAATACATTAAAGTGGATACAAATTACATGTTTTTAATATTTTTAATTTTTACATTTCTTTCGGATGGTTTTGTAATCAGATCGTAGTGCAATTAGTGGTATCATTACTATAGGGATATTTTTAAAATGTATACTTTGATTACCCATGTCCAAGTGCATACATTTGTAAATAGTAATTTGATACATTACACAAAAATGTAATACATTTTACAATAATAAAATGTAAACTTTGAATTTTTAATTTTACATAGCCAATATACGTTTAAATACTGCGATGTTCTTATCTATCCAACATTTCTTTACATTCTCCATCTAATGAGAAATGTGCCAACTATATTTCTTAAACAACGAATGTTGCACAATTACTGCAACTAATTTAATTTATAATTGCTAATGTATACACGTGTTAAAAGTGCTGTATTCTTTGGGTAGAATGATTGCCAAACGAGGTCGGAGGCAAAGATACTCACGAAATAAAATGACACTTTAAAAACTTTGAATACAAAAGTAGCCATTAAAATTAAATTATTAAGCAAGCAACCTCGTAGGATTTAAATTTTTCATATTAAGAATGACATACATGATTCACTAAATTTTCGGGTACATTAACACTTCTTTAGAGCCCAGAGTATTACGAGTTCTTCTTTAGAAAAGCCAGAAATGTCACATTTTCTATGCCTGTGATCGTGTATGCAAGAGAGTAATTAAATACTGCTATAAGGGCATAATTATTTCAGGAAACACACAGACTAGAAGGTGATACTGAATTATTTGTAATATTCTTAGGAATAATACAGTTTCAAAGAATGATGGTACAATCGAAAACAATACAACAAATTAAGTGCAGAAAAATGACTCCAGACAGAAAATAGAGCGAAATATAAGGATCATTAACTCTCCGTCCAGTGCAATACGTATTATTATACGATGGGAAGCAATGTATCTCAGTCGGACACATTTACGGTTCTGCGTTGTCTGAAAATCCCTATACATATAATACTTTAATTTTTATCATTATTTTAATTTTTCACTTTTATTACAGTATTGCACATTTTATTTCCAAAATCAATATACTGGGTAATTTTCCTTCGCGTAATCGCTCCACGCGCAGTTAACCGCAGTTGACTGATCCATACAGATCTCGTCACGTTCCCACGCTTGATAATCTGCCGGGGAGCTGGGGGAGGTCAGTGCGAGCTTAACTTTAGGAACATGACACATGTTCTTGTGTTGTGTGATAGTGTATTAAGTATTCCTTAGGGGGCTTAATACAATGTGTTAATTACCCCAATAAGCCTAAATTAAGTTATTAAATTCCCCAAAGAGTATTTATTTTCGATTCATACGTGCAGCTCGTCAAGTGCGGAGATCGTTTCAAGAGAGATTTCCTGATATTAAACTTCCAAGTCTAAGTCCTATTCACAGATTGGAACCTACATTTCCAAGCTTGCGTAAAATCCTAAGGTGCTGCACATTTGCCTACAGAGCAGTCATCTCTAAAACTGGCCCAATCTCGTTTGGAATATGGAAATAAACCTAGAAGCAATTATAATAAAAATCAGGAAGCTTCTAGCCCACATATCTGTATCTCAGCCAGTCTGTGTTAGTGTGCTCTATTGAATTCAAATGCTAATAGTAGATTATATTCTTATTGGGCTACCAGTTACTTGATTTGACCGACAAGAAAATGTCAGAAGTATGCAAACATAGGTGGTTTAAAAGTAGCTACACACGTACAAACTTGGTGAAATACGGCTGGTATATTTAAAACTACTTCATTACCTGACTGATAGTCCGACATTAATTTTGTTACAGAAGGATTTTTATAATGGAAAGCACTGAGTCAAAACAGGGCTAATCATATAAAATATGTTTCTTTATTTCAACATGAATGACGCTAAAAACCAATTTCTGAATATAAAATGTACAGTATCTCAAAGAGGTTACTAACATCTATAGTGAATGTTGAAACTGCTTTCCTTCCCCCTGAAAGTACAATTGAGCACGTCATTCTATGCTCACAGGCACTTGTTGATTGGTTCTGTTGTCAATACCATTTATCTGGTGTATACTGTTCTACTTCAAAGTGCAGTGCCCAGGAGCTTGTGGCTCATACTCTGTATTTCAAGTAAACCCCAAAGGAAAAAGTTCAATGTTGTCAAATCTTCAGATCTCTGTGGAAACAGGTTTAGAGAAATTATCCTGTCGTCAAAGAAACTTTTAACTCAGTTGATATTATATATATATATATATATATATATATATATATATATATATCACCGTATAGTTTACAATGCCCTTGATCAATTCTGCGTCATTCTGCGTCATTCAGTTGCTCAAGAAACTCCATGAAAATTAGTCGGTACTCTGCTGTGTTCACAGTCCCCTGGGGGGAGGGGGGAGGAAGACCCTAATATTCTATGTGCGGTTACTGCAACCCATGTTCCAGCATTCGCTGGGTACATAGGTGTTTCAATAATGGGATGTGGATTTTGGGCGACCCAAATGCATGTGTTCTCTGAGTTGACATAACCACACAATTTGAACCATGACTAGTCTGTAAACCATGTGATAGTGTGCTAAGATTTTGCAAAATGAAAGCCTGAAAACTACGGCAACAGTTCACTTGTTTAGCCTTATCTGGTTCCTGCAACTGTTGGACAATCAATATGACTTTGGATGAACTTTCTGCTCAGCTCTATGGCACGTTGAGTACAAGTACCCGGTCTGTCTCCTGAGACAGACGGTTTACCCGCGTCAGATATACAAGTTTCCATCCCTATCAATGAGCTTGCTGTAACAGTACGAGTCTTAAACAAATAGAAAATTGTAGAGCCTGCCTTGATTTTGTTGTCCAGATGATTCAATTAGTCTTCACCATCTACGCTACTCATTTTCAGGCAAGAAAATCATAGTTGTCCAGTTCATGAACCATCTTGCAAGCCAACGAGGTCCCTCGAGTTTTCTCACTAAATGGAAAGTATTCTAGGCAGGATGGTGGTTGTAATATTCTGACTACCGGTACTCCTGGGCTATTTGAAAGAACATTGAGTTTTGAGGATAAAACGAAAATTTGGAGGACAATGAACTTTAAAGAAATAGGATGCCCATTTCGATATCTGCAGAAAAAATGCTATGTGTTTGGTCGCGCGATGGCAGAAATGCTCACAATAGTACGGTACCTCAACCCGCGAGTGACCACTAGACAGAACGTTACAATTACCATCGAGGGAGCATTTTGTTCACGGTACAGTTTTGTTTACTTTTCTTAATTCTTTTTTAATTTTCAGAAAATAAATTTAATACATTAATACAGACATACAATTAAGAGATTTATAATTTCCTATGAGCATTCTATACCATTATCTCATTCCTCTATTGTATTCATTTTCACACAAGTACATGACAACTGACAAATTCTTGGACATCAAGAAAAATAACACACGAACGATGTTACTCCAATTTTCTCATAATGGAAAATATTCTCGCTAGATGGTAGCTAGCGATGTTTTGTCATGGCCTATTCAAAAGAAAGTGAGATTTTGAGAACAAAAGAAAAGGACAGTGAAAATTTAAATAAAGAATAACTTTCTGTGTATGGATGCGCATTTCGGTTACAGCAATTCTCCGTCATCTCTAGGGGGAAGAAGAAGAAGAAAAAAAGAAAAACCCCTCTACAAGGTTGGTCGCACGAGGAGGGTAATGTTTACAATAACGCGGGGGTTCTTAAGGGAACCCTAATTATGGGCAGATATGATGACAATAACATTTTTTCTTATTTCTAACTTACCAACTTATGCAAGAAGGGTAAAATTTCAGCTGAAAAAAGACAACACCATAACATAAGGAATAAAGGAATAAAAAAGACATTAGACTTTAAAATAATCTGCTAGCAAAATGTTCATATGGGGACCACTCGAGGGTTAATTCGGTGACAAGCCCCAGTGAAGCCTGGTGTTGCTCAACAACCATCGGCAGTGCAAAGGAACAATGCTTAACGGTTTCATCCACAAGAGTGCGCACCAGCGCCAGTACTGTATTTCTGTTGAGAGAATAACAAACATTACATTTTCTCTGCTATGGCCTTTGCGTAGCCAAATGGAATTTGTAATCCAACAAATTTTCACAAGCAAGCACGTGTATTGTACCTTCACAGCGACTAATACAAAATGGTGGAAACAATTGCGCGAACCCCAGACTTGAAAAATTATGCTCTCTCATAATAGGGAATCAAATACCCAGAGCTCCCAATCAATTTGAAAGTACCTTGCAATCAGTGATACTTTCCCTTTTCCTATGAAAGAACCCCCACTCGTATGCCCCGCAGTGGAAGGGGTAGCAAGCGTGCTTGCTTACTTGCTGACGTTGCACATTTTCGCAGTCGTAGCGGCTGTTCCCGGGTGTGTGTTTTATTGTTCGCTTCTTCAATCGACAGTATACATAAAGTTCATTATGACTCGTGTGACCAAGGCACAGCATGTCTATGTAGGATTCATGTGTGTTAACTCGGTGGTGAAAGAATCATAGGACCAAATTTTTAAGCATACTGTTGATTCTCCTTTTTTTTCAGAGAACGAACCCACACGGAGCATGATCGTGCATTTTTTTCAACAGGACTCTGCTACTGGCCACACTGCGATTATTTCCATTGAGCAATTCACACTGTGCTTCCCATAAGACAGAGTTATTATAAGGGATTTGTGGTCCCCTTGGTCTCCCGATATACAGTATGCCATTGTTATCCCTGGTATAAATAAAAAATGCTGTGTACAAAACAAGCCCGCACACCATACAAGGGCTCATAGATAATATTCGTCAGGAAGTTGTCCGGATTTCTCAAAATTAACTACAGCGAATTATGAATAACTTCCTAAAGAAGTATAAATATGTATGGAGAATGAAGGCGGGTAATTTTAACACCTAATTTGATAATTTGGTAAGTAATGAACTTCTTAAATTGGTTTGTGTATTGTTGTATGGTTGGTTTCGTTTTATTGTTTTGTCCTCCCGCTAATCACCGAGACCCAACTGGCCGGCTAACCGGCTAACGAACGGCGCACTTGCCCATAGACAAAACACTCCGGGGGAAAGTAAACCTTATCGCACGTAAAATGGACCGTTGAGACGCATTCCCATCGGAATAAATAAATGAATATAAGACTTTTATATGAATCCATTTATATAACTCCAGGCACATTCAAATATTACTTTGCGTCATTTTGCCACAGTGAAAACTACAATTTTTTAACGTTTTTTTATTTTATTTTATCCACACAGGCTACAAAGAAAGGTGTTCTGAAACATGTATAGGGGCGTGTAAAATTTTTCCTTAAAGGTGAATGAATTGTATGTTAGCAGAAGAAACGCCGGTTTGCATGATTTTATATGTGGGTAAAGGAAGTATAAAGGTTATTCAGTTTGATAGCCGAGAAAATTGAAAATTTTCAAAGATATCTGAAATTCTCTGATGATGACCACTTTGGAATCTCCTATATAGTTTATATAAACAAGCAGTGCTTAACTTGTACATCTACTTTACTTTTGTTACCGGCACGGGTGGCCGAGGTTCGTTCAGGTACAGACTCGTGAGCGGGAGGTCTGGGATTCGAATCCCGCCAGGACCGTCCTGCCTGACTGAGGTTTTTTCAGGGTTTCTTCAGTCCTCATAAATGGCAAATGCCGGAGAGATACCCTAAACTTAAGCTTGGAACGTTTCCGACCTTAAAAAAATACTTCCCCAATATATCATTTCATCTCATGTATTATCAGTGTTCATCGCCTGTGGTGCCTCAGTAGTAAAACGGGCGTTAAACACCATCAAAAAATTTACTTTTGTTGTAGGTTTTTCACCTTTAATTTATGCAATTTGTGAGGTATAATTAATTGGAATATATTCATGTGTAGTCCATAAATAGCAATTAATAAGCATTTAAACAGTTCAGTAAATAGATAAATATTTTTCAGAACAGTTCAGCATATTCTTTAGTATTGTCAGCATTTCGAGGTCTTTACTATCAAGTTATTCTCTTCAAGCCTGGGTTACGACTGTAATAAAATTTCAATCGGTGGTAGAACTTGGCAGGTTAACAAAGAAGTTAGATGTGAGACCATTATATCTCGTTTATCCAGAGGTTCTCCTCGAAGTTACTATTCCATTATTAAACTACTACGTTTATGGTTACTTTTAGATGTTAGCTGCACTCTGGAATTAAGGGCATCTTTAACGTTTGCGTTATTATGACCAAATTTGAAGAGCATTCCAAGCTTCGACTCAGCACCCCATTGCCGTAATAAACGGTACATATGAATCAATTGTTGTCTTTCAGTATAACACGAACCTTTGCAACATCTACTTTAATGTATATTGCGTGCTCTGCTTCAAAACTTCATGCTATTGCTTTCACCGACTGCTGTAAGAGTGTCGAATTCATCCCAGGGCTTAATTGCAGCAAGTGGGACTGAAACTGCGATTGCTTAATAAACTCTCTCATTTAACTTACAGCTCTTTGACATCGTTGACTCGAGAATTGCATTTCTTTTACTTAAGTCTGCTTGACGTTCAAACGTCATTGGCTCACACAAGCCAAGTGTACTTAACCGTTTCAAGTGCCGCATGAAACACATTTTGCTTCCGTTTTGCTTCTTCATTTAGCTCGTTTACATGTTAAAGTGTAGTATGAGCTCATGCCCATTATGTTTATTTTTCCTTTCTTTTTCACCCTCTACTGTGTTCTGCTATGTATACTGGGTGTTAAGGAAGTATACCGCAATAGTTTCAGAGATGTAGAGGGATCCTAGTCAATCAATATGAGGTTACGAAGAAAAATAACGGGTTATTACGGTTATAAAATGTTGAAATTAGATGCCGATAAGTCAATGTTTAGATGAAATGAATATAAGCATGCTTTAGACACCTTTCCAAGTGAAGGAAACCCGATATGTTATATCTTATCATCAAGCTTTCAAGATTTAATGCTATAAATTACCCTATAAGCCCGGACTATCACAAAGGTTGAATCAGAAGTTATGACTACACTGCTTTCAAGTGACGGTCATGATTCAGGCGGGCGTACTGTTTACCGGAAGGTTAGAAGAGCTCTTGCAACAAGTGATAAAGTTTGTAATGTTATTCATTTAAATTCAGTGGTGCTTTGACGTACAGGAGGACAGTACAGGCGATCTAAGACATGTTTAGGAAAGTTGAACAACGCTCATGGATAAAACTTGAAGTTGTTCGCCGTCATGTGCACAAGACCAGGAGTATGGTAAGGCAATTTTGTAAAATCGTAGTGGCGCCATGAAATGAATTTGTAAAGGAAGGTACGTCGTTCAGCACACACCCCGTTCAGGATGACCCAACGTTAAAAACCTCACAATTCAGTTCATTGTTTCCCTCCTGGATTATTCTCTTCGTCAGAAGAATGAACCTGTTTGCAGCAAGCATTACGATACAAGAGACGCCATTATCCGTGCCATAAGGAGATCACTTTAGGAGATTAATAGAGAATGACGCACCGATGATGTACATCTTGCACAAGTATGGCGAAAGTAGGTGCACATGGGGGAGACTATATTAATGAAATATAAATAGTTTTCCTCTGATAATAAATTCATTTATAATTTATAGCACTGTTATCATTTCTTTTTTATCCAATCTTTGTAATAAATATAGCATTACGGTTGATTCACCAAGTATGCAGCATAGTCCACCAAGTTATGTGGTCTAATTAATAAGGCGACTGATTGGATTTCGAAGATCAGGGTTCGGGTCATGCGTATTAAATTATTTTATTTTGTTTTATAATGAAGTGTATTCATACATACGCTATAAACGTAAAAAATGGAAATCAAAGGATTCAAACTCGATAACAATGATCCGCATTTACTTGACCTCGGTACAACAACCTGCGCCAAAGAGACATCTGCAGAACCTTTGTCCGTTATTGCGTAGTATCATTTCGAATGGAATTTTCATTTGTCAGTGGCATACTGGTTCTTTAGAAAGTAATATAAAAAAAAATTAAATTTGAACCGGTAAACCATAATTTATGAACCTGAAATTGCTCAACTAGAACCCATTTACAATTTATGAAAAGTTTAAACTGTATGTATAAATCATCAACTGTTACAGCCTATAAGAATATTATCTAGATATGTATTTAGTGTCTAAACTTGTATTAATGCACAATAGCAGAATTTCATATACAATTAAAAGGACGTTTTAGATTTTTCTTCAGAGTTAAGCCTGCATTTATCTCTCTGTAACTGGCACGACAATACTCCCACTTGCCTTGAAAACGCGCTTCGTTCGGTTATATCTTTGTTAATTACGCATTCTCAAGCCTAATTTACCCGAGTCATTTAAAAATGAGCTCCAGAGAAAGGATTGCCTTTAAATTATATACACATTTTTACTCTCATCGAGGGTATTAATGGAAATATTATTCAATGTGCGAAAGTGCCTTCTTCTTACCTTTCGAGATAAAATATCATAGTGAGTCAAGTCCGATAAAAAAATGCAATTGGCATCTTCATTGTGAGCAGTGCAACAGAATTTCCTCTTAGAGCTAAGTTTCATATACTTTATGAAAAAAATATTTTTATTGAGCAATTCTCACCATTATTCATCATAATGTTTATAAAAGACATTATCGTTACACTGTTTATTCCGTAATTATTATTAAATCAATATTTTACATACCACAATGTTCACAAAAAATTGTTAATTTGCATGGGTTAAGAAGATTTACTGGGGCGCCATGGTCCTGTGATTAAGCTGTTTTTGCTTGTCATTGGGTTTCATTTTAGCGGCCGGATGCGAAATTTGTTGGGAATAGCGCCGCCTAAGTGAGTTTCGCCCGAATCCTCCCCTTTCCCTTGCCACTCATTCCGCTAACTGCTCCAATGTTATTACCATCTTCATCACCAGTGTAATGTAATCCTCGAATTAAGGTACAACTTACAAGACTTCAAAATGGACTATATTACTGCCATCTGCTGCCGGAGTGCGAATCTCTGATCTCTGGTGAACAAATGAAGTTAAAAACTGCACGTCACGACTAAGGCCAATATCCGCAACGAGACGAACAAAATAACCCCCAAGAGCTTCAAAATTATAATGAACTTTTGTGTTCAAAGAGAGATGTGTTGTATATTTCAGCACTATTTATGCATTCAGCTAAAGATCAAATTTATCAGTTACGCACTTTGACCATTGGTGAAGCCAGTGCACAGGAATAGTTGCGGCTCACAGAAAAGCCAAGTTATGTTGCTCATATGTTAGCTTTTTTCATATATTACTTTGATGTTCTAAACAAAATTTAAATAAACACAACTTAAAGCTGCAAATGTTATTTTAGAGCTCTGCTCTTATAGGTAGTAGTATTGACTTATTTTGAAATGAATTTATGTAATACTGCAATCAGGACTTTACGCTATTGATTATGCGCATTCATTGGATATCAGGGTAGGTTTCTAAAGCGCTTTTAATTAAATGCAATAAGATTGATGTACCTTCTGGCATATAATGATTAGATTAGGTGAGATTACTCTTTGGAGGCGAGGCGGAGACAATCTCTTTGGCAATGAAGCTTTGGGCCTGTTACCGCCATCGTGTTATGCGATGAGATGAGATCATGGGAGAATACAACGCTGATATGCAGACCGCCGACTGGGCCACCCGCAGATACCCCGTCCCATTCCTTGCGGGTCCATATTACGATAACTTTCAAGCGGCAACGGGTTGAGTCTACGCAAACTGGACATCACCAGACACAATTGCAAATTTTCATCAAGGGCACAACTCCTAGCAAGGATATAGGGCAGAAGACTAACCTACAACTTTCCAAGCACACGAACAATAACTAACGAAACATTAATGCTTTGAGGTGAAAAGAAAATGAATTGAGATAATAGAGTAGAATAGGAAAGAAAGAGAAGAGTGTTGGTAGAATGAATTCGAAAATATGGGAAAAACTGTGATAAATAACAAAGAAGAAACATTCCGAATTAACATTAGCGTAGCGGTTATTTCACCAAAATAACAAAATAAAACCAATCAATCATTTGTGAGCTCAACAATACTACGACTACTTACAATCATTATTTAACTCGTGGTGGTGACTGTGTTTTGTTATCAGAACACAGGTCGAAGTTGGTAAACATCAAAGGTTTGTATTTCTTCAGAAACTGTCGATGTAGCGGAAATAGATTGTTGTGACGATATAACGATAGTAGCCAAAATTACAGAAATGTAGACTTTCTCAATCAACGATGCTTAGGGAAGAGGTATCGATATCGAACACAACCCCTGCACGTGAGCAATATCGATTTCATTACCCATGCCCCAATGCGGATACCGATAGTACAGAAAATGACAATGATTGAGGTTTGGGCATATTGCCGCTTTTAAGACATGGATTTGTTTATTTGGTTCATTGTAGTTATATGGTTTATAGTTGGAAGTAAACCAACACTAGCGTGTTAGTTCTTTATTAAGTTAATATTAATTTAGTGAACTTATACCAGGAACTTGTATAATAGAAACTATTTAGCACGACACAGGTTGTTCTTGTTGTGTGCCGGTTGTACTTCCAATTATGGTAATGCATCCCACACTACTATACTTAAATTTCCTAAAGAGCAATCATTAAAGGAGAAGTGGATAAACAGTATACGTCGTGCAAATTTTGAAGTTACTGATAAAACAGTAGGGTGTATTAAACATTTCGTACCAACATTTGTAGTTAAGGAGGACATTATCCCTGTGCAATTTCTCCTAATCTACCATCATAAGTGATAGTGAGGCTCAGCATTGAAGCCGGAAATAAGGCTGACTTTATTAATTTAATTAAAAGGCTGCAGAGTCATATTTATAAAGGCATTATATTTGATAAGGACAATTATTATGTATAGGTATAAGAAAATCATTTTGAGATAGGTATAACAGGAATCGAAATAATTTGTAACTTGTATGTCATTTAACAGGTAATGGTATCTTACAAAAGGGTTTTTGTATACATTTTGTGTAAAACATGTTAGAAAGAGAATGTATACCTGACGCCTCTCCACTCACTGGCCGCTCCTTAGACAAGGCTGAAGAAAGGGTAAACTATCTTTTGTTAGGTCACGAACCTTTTACCCAGGAAATACTTAGGAGTTGACAATAAGAGAAACATGTGGCCGTAACGGGACAGTATTTAACAAAGTCAGACTTAGCAATATTTAAGAGAAAATGAAAATGTCAGAACGGAGACGAAAATGTTTTATTACAGGAAAGCCGAAAACACGTGCGTTATCTCCGGGAACATTTAGGAATCTACAGACTAAGCAAGGCAAAAGATTTTCAATAGAAATCAGAATATAAGGAAAGTACCGAAATTTATGACAGCTTGTTCTGGGAAAATTCAAGTTCGTGGGAAGACGTTAGATCAGGGGGGAAAGAATAATTCTAGCCAATGGTCTTCGGATAAAAGTTAACGAATCAGGAGAACTTAGATATAACTAAATAATTTTGGGATAACCAATAATGAAAGTACAACACGAAAATAGATAAAATACGAGGGAATTTAATTTAGCGAAAGGCGTGGCAATGTAGTAGAAAAACTAGAGTACAGAAGTCAGAGGGGAATTCACGCATTTGGGAGAGACACATTCAGAGGCATTTCACACTCGTAGAAGTCGGACATTCATAGATTCACATTCAGACATTCAGTAGAGATGCATTCACAGATTTACACTCACACATTCATAGATTCAGAGGGACATTCAGACATCCAGATATTCACTCAGGAAGCCAGTCTAAGAGAGTAGCGAAGTCAGCGGCGAACGGTTAGGAAGTACTTTACGTGTGAATAAAATATTTTAAACAAGTTGACCTTGTGTATTTTTGGGCAACACATTTCTCGTTCCCGTGGATCTATACCGATCCCGAAACACTCCAGTGGACCCTGAGATAAAATTCAACAGAATTGGAGCAAACGACGTCATCAGTGAGCAGCCCGGCCGAGACTTCGAGACCACGACCAGCCCCACAACACTACACTACATCCCCCGAGCACCCAATTCCTGCTCCAGCATGAACCGGGTTTTGGAGCCAGCTATGAGAGTTTTGATGAATAGTATGAGCAGATGCTATAACATGTTTTGACTCCTTTGCAAGTGATGTTAAGAAAAGGTACACCCGTTTATATCTATTGCCAAGATGGCCTCATCATTAAAATAGAAAATGATAAAAATATGATGCTATTATGATGCTATTCCATAACAGTCAGCTAGTTTTAGGGTGTCCAGTAATTTGAAAGACAGAGTTTTTTTTTTTTTGGAAAATTTATATTGCCTATGGAGAAGTTCAGTTATATCTTAAAATAAACAAACGTTGTAAAGGAAAGTTTGCCAGTAAATCATGATTTGGATATACAGAAAGCTAGTAAAGTAAAATTTGCATTTGAACAATTGAAGCTTTCTTATGCAAATCAATTTACATATTCAGCATAGCTCTTGATGTGAGTTGCAATTTTTTCTTACACATATATAAGATAAATTGTATTTTGCATTGCATTTTCTTTTTGAATAGTTGGCTTGAAATTGCTGGTTCAATTTGTAGAGATAAGTTTAATTATATAGATAAAAACTATTAACCATTTTATATTTTTATGGCTTTACAAAAGCCAAAAGTCAAATATTTTTTGCGTGTTACACCAATGAAAATGACATGATTAAGTAAATCATATTTATATATGCTGTTGGTGTTATAATTATTATTCTTATCATTATTTCATTACTTATCTTCACCACAGTAAACGGTAATGGACAAGAGTCAATTAAACATTTTTATATGGATGATTTTAGTAAACTGAATTCGTATTACTTCATATTTCTTTTACATGTGAAAAGCATTGTTTGCAAATAATTTCAGATTCTTAAAAACCATCGAAATATTTGTAATGATAATAATATCACCTAGTAAACATTTTACTACGTAAATGTTTCGTGTTTGCTATTGGCAGTAGCAGGGCAACGACAAGTGCCATTTTTTTCTGCATTTGTGTCTGGGTCGTGGAGTCGGTCTTGCCATGAGCTAGATACTTTGTTATACAAAAATGTTAAATTATTTATTTAACAAATAGCGCTTTTCAAAATGATTACAAGAAACACGTGTCTCATTCATAAGTCTCTAGAACGGCTCCCTGCTCTCAGCCTAAGTCACACAGCCGGAGACGTCTCCTCTACTACCTGCTTTGACGACATTGACATCTCTGAAACAGCTGCCGGCACATCGTGTAAACTAAACTGCATATCGCATTCTAGGGAAACTTTTGAAAGCTTATTATCTTAAAATAGCTAATTACATAAACTAAAGATGACATGCAAATACATTCACCTTTACTTGTCATGTGCGTACTTTTCTCACTCAAGCACATAATTAATGTTTTCTTAGAAAATATAGCCGCTACAGAAGAAGGTTGTGCGCAAGCGCAGGATATTCTGTCTCTCTAATTTGACAGCTTTCCCTTTCCTACAATAACGAGCTCCAAGTGCAAACTTACCGTTTGCGAACAAGAAATTGGGCGCGCTTGTAAGCCCGACTATCCATTCACTACCTTATACCGTCACTGGTACCCGAGGTCGTTAAGGCACGGACTCGTGAGCAGGAGGTATGGGGTTCGAATCCCACCAAGACCTCCTCCCTGATTGTGCTCTAAACTTAGGCCTGGAGCGCTTCCTTCCGTTAAAAAATCCTTTCCCAATATATAATTTCATCTCATGTATCATCAATTTTCACCACCTATGGTACCTCAGTAGTAAAAACGGGTATTAAACACTAACCATAAAAAAACTACATTATAAAAGACTCCCTTCCTTAGACCCATGCAGACGGCCTGAGATAGCTACACATTTTTTAAATTACGTACCAAAGCAATAAACGGAGCTGAATGGCAGTTTGAAGTATATACTTTAGAACGTACTGCATTATTTTTTAACATTTTTATTACTTTTAGCTGATATGGAAAAACCATGTTCCGCCTGTAAAGCAAGCTCTAGTGGCCAATAATAAAAGAAATCTTTGGTAAACATATCACGTGATCTGTTAAACTATCTAATCAATTCTAACAATATCGTATTTTGGTGTTTATAGTATGAAAACTGATTTTATATACCCGTTTTTTCCCAATTCAGTTGGTATTTTAAAATGACTGAAGTTTGGAATTATTTTCGATTTCGATTCTATGATTGATAATCACGCCATGTGCCTCATTTGTTAAAAGAGTTTTTCATGAGGCGGAAAATCTCACAGTACTGTAACTTAAAGCAACATGTCACTTCAGTTCATAAAATGAATTTTATTGAACATTTTAAATCGGTGAATAAAGAAGTTCAGTTCTATTTGTTTGACATTTTAATTCTTGTATAAGTAGTGAATATCGTAGTGGCACATCTTAAAAAAAAAAAGTTGGACAAGAAAAGTTAGCAATTATCTAAGGATGTTCGGGAACATGTTAACGTATGGAACGCAAAGGTAAGAGTCGAATTGAAAATTAGCATCTTACAAAATATTTACCTTCATGATTGATACACTTTAATATAAAACTGAGCGAAAAATACATTCCAATAGCAGCCTAAAAGATAACATTATATGAAAATAAAGGGTCAATAACAATTAGTATCGACAAAGCATCTCTCCAGCGAATACAACTGAAATTCTTAAAATAAAACTAAACTGAACCAAACTTTCTTGTCGAAATAATTATCGATCTTTCTTGTTCGGTTCGTTTTAATTTGTTCATTGGTGCTTCAAAATTGTGAAGATCATTTTATGGAAAAGCACCTTCGAAGACATACCTTACACGCCGTTGCACAACCTGATATTACTAAACCAATGACTTGTAATTATAGTTATGGCTTGGGAGAAAACGATAGCTCAAAATCAGCGATTATACAACGAATTTTCTTTTTACGGTTCGATTCCCGACTTATCGTTTTAAAATGAACGACATAGCAATAATTTTATAGAGAGGTCTTAAACAAGAAATTTGAATAGGAAATCTATAGCCCACGAAGAAAAACAACGAAGTTACATAGTGATAAAAATATTTATTAGATGCTGACAAGTTAGTGTTAAAGTAAAATGGGATAAACATGTGCCTCAGAATGTATTCAAACCTGCTCCGCGAGCGAGAAAATTCCAATTTTCATTAGCACATCAGATTAAGCTCTATAAACATCTCGAAATCCTCAGGCTAAGCACAAGACACTGCAACAATGGTAACTGGTTTATTGTATCATGTAGCTTAGTTAGAGAGAACTATTGATCTGTGGCCTAATATATAAGGCGACGAATTGGAGTCTCGGAAATCGTAGTTTCGAGTCCAGCGGAATACGTTATTTATTTATTTTTAATTTATAATGAAGTATTCACATACATAAGATGTAAAGTTAAAAATTGAATCTTATTCAACAATGAACCGCTTTTACTCAACGCCAATATTATACCGACTGCGCCAAAGTGACATATTCTAAAACTTCTGTCCGTTATTTATGCTATTATTTCGAATGGAAACTTCACTAGTCAACAGGTGTATTGATCCTTTACAAACTGTATGCTGTAACTTTGTAAGCTAAACAGACAGACCATAGATACCATATTTCAAATTTCTTATCTATGACTCCTTTAAAATCTGTGAAACTATTGCGGTGTGCATTATTAACACCCTGTATAATGTATGTGATATTTCCGACTAAAATGGTCTTACACATCAGTTTAATCTTTAATTGCTGTTTATAGGTTAACCAAAAAGAAAGTCCCTTCCTTGGTAATTCTACAGGTGTGCGATCATGAAACTATAATACTCTCATATGGTTCTTCCCAATATGTTGTCATTAGTCTAAAAGGAAAACAGTAATTGATTGAAACGGAAGAAACCCGACAGTTAAATTTTCAATTTCATCAATAAATCCCATCATGTGTATCTTCGGTGTCCTTAATTTTTAAAAATTGCACAATATGGCCGTCTTTTTGATCTAGTGGTCAGCATTGGTGGCTGTTCGGGAGGCTGCACTGCGAATTAAATTTTCTTAGTTAATTAAATTTTTCTTAGTTAAGGTTTGGGACGAGGTCCACCCAGTCTCATTAGGGCATTTGGGGAGCTGCCTAATAGAGCGGTGGCTTTCTTTGATTTAGAAAGCGTGTGGTGGCGATCTGCGAGGCTTCGGCTGATATACGCTCCCTATAATACTGTCATCTCTTGCACCAAGAGGAAGGAAGCTAAACCTCGCACACGGCTAAGTTTCCACTTGGAATCCGTTGCTGTGGGAAATAAAAAGCTGCTCAGTGAGAGAAATAGAACATCCTTCGCCTGAGTACAAACTTTTTATGTAGCAGCTTATGTTTTCTAAGAAAACATTAGTTATGTGCTTGAATGAGAAAAGTAAGCCTGCGACAACAATTAAAACCGCAAATGTCAGTATGCCATCTTTGGTTTATGTAAATAGCTATTTTTAAAACAATGGACATTCAATTAGTTCACTAGAATGCGATAGCAGTTTAGTTTACATGAAGTTTCAGCAGTTGTTGGAAAGGTCAATGCCGTCATAGCAAGTAGTAGAGAAACTTGCTTTCTAAACTCAAGGTCGCGAGTTCGAACCCGACCAGGATCGATGGATTTTTTTCGGGCTTAAAAATCGTAAGTATGGCTTCCTTTGGAAGGGTAGTAAAACCATGGGTCCCGTGTCGTACATTTACGGCATGAAAAAGAACCTCGGACGCTGATGACCTGAGATGTTAAAGAGTGTCCTTAAATAAACAAATAAAAAAAAGAGAGAGAGAAAATTGCTGTAGTCTGGGTGCAGAGCTATTTTGCGTTGGGTCTACATGAGTATGTTCGGAATGGCAACATGTAGTACTCCCATGTCTCTCAATTACTGCATGTCGCCAAGGATAAGTGCTTAATTATTCTTAGGTAGTTGTAGATTTTATGCTCACAACATCTGTTTCAGTTAGTAAGGAATGGCACCAAATTATATGGACTAACTTGAATTTGACTCTTACTGTACCGTATTTGTTTTACAAAACGGTCTGTTCGTTCCAGAAATCTTAAAATGACACATAATTCAGAGGAACAGTGAGTTCTTGGCAACGGAAACGCATAAACAACTAGCACTGAAAGTTAGATCCCGTTTTCAATCCAACAGCTACCGTGGGTAATGTTTCCAAGAATAACATACATCCAGCTCTATTAAGCTGTCACGGTTTTTCCACTGGTATAAAAATAAAGTATTTCACATGACATCCTTGTTTATTAAATACTAGCAGTAAAGAAATGAACATGTCAAAGAGCAAACAGGCAGGTACATAGCAATTGAGTATGCCAGATCACACAACGATATTGTAGTTATTTAGTGTATGATAATCCAAAACAAACGTGTAAGGTATGGTTATAAGTTACGCACTTAAAGTTATTTCGGAGTTTTGGCTTGCTAATGTACATTTTAGTTCAGTATTGTTAGGAAGAAATCAAAGTTTTGCACTAAGAAGAAAGTACGCCACATTATTCATGCGTAATCATTTAAAAATGTGGTTGTGCACATTAGGCCCTTCTGATTGACTAATGGTACAATAATATTGTTTAACACTGTAAATAAATATTGAAGGATGTGTTTTTATTTTAAATCTTCCACGCTGAGTGATGGGATTTCCAAATGTTCTGATCACTCGGAATTCATTGCCTGGTATTTCGAAACACTGCCACGTAATATTCAGACTTTTACTCTGTAGTCAGTCATTTAAAATACAAGTTATCCATTACAAGGGAAAAAGGATAAACATGTTTCTACTTCTTCCTACGACTGATTGTACCTATGCTTATTGTTGCTTACGGAAATCCAAACAACTCTCCCGTATCATTTCCACTTAAATCATGCGAGCAAAAGTCGCATAACCTTACCTTAGGCAATGGATCCCGGGCATTAGTTATCAGTGGCGGGGAATAAGGGGCAAGTTTATCTTGGAAAAATAATATTTAAGGTGTAGTATCTTTAAATTTTTGCATACCATATATTACACTTCTATCTTCTTCCATTAGCTTGTTATGATATAGTTATCTTTCAAATTAGTGTCTGATTTATGTCCGTCATAAGTAATGAGCACTAACTGAATTTCTTCTGTGGAAAAATAATAGCATAAATAACATTCAGAGGCGTTTAAAAATGGTTATTGAGAGATGCCGGAGGATAAGAGCACATTCAGTCGTTGGAAGAACAATAATGTAAACATTGGAAGAGGGCCGAACCACTTTCAATCATCATCCCCCTCACACAGAAATCGCTCTAGTAATTAAAGAAAAGGTCATCCTAATTAGGAAGATCGGCAAACAATAATCAAGGAACTCGCTGTTCAACTTGATGTCTTTGTCGCCAATGAGACACATTATCCATCAGTTAACATATTTAAATATTTGTGCTGAATGATCTCTCGAAGGCTAACTGCTGATCTCCAAGAAGAAAAAGCTTCACCTGTTCAGAACTGCTTGATTGTTATCTTTCCTTCTTCAGCATTGCAACGGAAGACATCTTTATTACTTCGAGCCTGAGACCAAAACAATGGCTCCTCATTAAAGAGTACACGACAGTACCCTGAATCCGTGAAGTTAAAACACACACTTCTGGGACTCTGAAGGGACTATTTTTATATGCATTCTCCGTGGTGAAACGTTAAAACCCAAAGTAAGGTTCGGAAGTTAAAAGAGGCGGTTTCGGAGCATCTGTCCACGCAGAGATGTTTTTAAAGTTTTTCTTCATCACTACGCAAACCACACACAAGTTTACATAACCAAGAAGAGACCGCTAAACTTTGGAGAACTGTTCTTGCTCATCCGCCTACAGTCCAGACCGACCACGTTTTTATTTGCATATGTTCTGTCCAAACCGAGAGAGTTTTAATAACGATAAGTAAATAATAGGTGCAGCAAGATTTTTTAATAGTGTTTAACCCCTGTTTTTACTACTGAGGCATTACAGGCGGTGGACACTGATGACACATGAAATGAAATGATAAATAAGGAAAGGATTTTTAAGGAAGGAAACGTTCCAGGACTAAGTTTAAGGTACCTCCCCGTCATTTGTCATTTACGAGGACTGAAGAAACCCTGGAAAAAACCTCAGTCAGGGAGGATGGTCCTGGCGGGATTCGAACCCCAGACCTCATGCTCACGAGTCCGCGCCTTAACGACCTCGGCCACCCATGGCGGTGCGCAGTAAGAATGAGAGTACTGTCACGTCATGCTGATGGCACAAAGTCATAAATTTGCAAGGTGGTTATAATGAAAGATAACACCGAGAATGAAACAATCCAGTGTATTTGAAATAAAAAAAAAAACTGAAAAATATTTCGCATTACTTATTGAACGCTCTAGTGTTCATATGGAATTGTTAAACTTAATTTAAAAGAACAGTTCAGCATTAAGTAGTGCAAAAATGGTTGCACTATGTCTATCTTATTTACTGAAATTATAAATTCATATCTCTCAGGTAAAAAAGTGAAGTTTGGGCTCCATTTGTTTAGCGTATCTACTTTATCAGAAATTATTTTAAAATCAATTAAGTTATTTGAAATTAAACAGGGCATTCAATTTAATGCTTTAATGCTTAGTAAATTTGAATATTAGCACGTAAAGCGATCATTTTGATCAAAACGTACATGCACAGCTACTACCTCTAATTTTCCTGTTTTCAGCTCTTGAAACAGTACCTTTTACGACATGACTAGCTTTCACAATAGCATTGAATGCTGATGTTTCAATCAGCTGTTCCTCTGGCGACACATACGCTGTTAAAGTGTAAACTCGGTGCTAAGAAAACCGATGAGGGTCACATGATAAGGCGTTGTCAAGAGCACTTCCTGCCCCTACTGCAGTTGACATATATCTAGCATTAAATTTTTTCTGGTATCATGAACTTTACTAAAACATCCCTTTGTTTTGTTATTAAAACATTCCGAAATAAACACTATCGCATGCTATTCGGGAACTTAAGGAAGCTTATTATTATGTCCATATTTTTTAAATTTCAATGATTGTGCACATTTCTTCAGGTATTTTAAATGCTGAATACAACTGTGTAAATATTACGGAATTCGCAATGCCTGAGATTATCTGGCACCGCCTTTTCGTGGCAAAAGAAACCTCCGGTTGGAGAAAAGTATATCTATAATCCAAATATATAAACAGGAGAGAAAATTTCAGACTTAATACATTAATACCTAATAGATCATTAATAGTTTTATACGGTTAGTACAAACTTGCGTTAGAAAATCGGAGAAGATATTTTTATATTTTATTATTTTTTTCACAGATTATATTTCACGCTAACTTTATGTTCGTTTTCTTGGTGCTTGGTTTTGAAGAAATTCGACTTTGAGTTAAACAGAGCTGATGGAAGTAGCTGCTTAATTGGAACGTAATTTCAATGCGTAACATATGCTTAAGCAAACTTTTGGAAACACAGCATATAATTGTTAACTTCATAACACTGGTTTCTAGTAACATAACATTACAATGTAGTACATTTTTTTCCAGATATTAAAATATATTTACAACTAAAAATACGTAAAAATTACAGTTCATACACGATAACATCTTCAGAGACCTACAAGTGAAGTAGTTGTTTACCGCCACGTGTGGCCGAGGTCGTTAAGGCACGGACTCGTGAGCGGAAGGTCTGCGGTTCGAATCCCGCCAGGACCGTCCTCCCTGACTGGGGTTTTTTCCAGGTTTTCCTCAGTCTTCATAACTGGCAAATGCCGGGGAGGTACCTAAACTTAGGCCTGGAACGCTTCCTTCCTTAAAAAAAAAAAAAATATCCTTTCCCAATTTATCATTTCATCTCATGTATCATCAGTGTCCACCGCCTGTGGTGCCTCAGTAGTGAAAACGGGCGTTAAACACTACTCAAAAAAAAAAAAAAGTAGTTGTTCCTATAAATTATCATAGTTTAGTATTCTATTGTAAATAAAATAAAATATATACATTATATCTTCTTATAATTATTTAAAATAAATGTAATAAAACTGATCTAGGGAGATGCGTGATAGGCGACTGGCGGAGTGCCGGCATGATGATCACATGTCCTCCTGCAATACTACTCTCTATCAATGAAGTCGTAAGACGGAGGCAGATGAAGCATACATAGGTCGTAGGAGCAGGCCAAGTCTCACTCAGAGCTTTAGCGCCAGTGAGAAGAAGAATTTAATGAAAATATTGATAAACTCAATTTAAAATTTTGCGTAACCTTGGTTTCGATTCGTGATAATTAAATCTGGTATAGCTCCAAAGGTATGCTCACAATGAATGTGAAAGTGGCGTTTCTATATTTTGTGTATTATGTCATGACAGTCTCCTACCCTTCCGCGTAGATCTTTTCGTTCAGGTAACGAGAAGCGTGACAGTCTTATGCGTGCTCTGCGTCAACACCAACTTGCAGTTATCCCGCTGCTTAGATACTTCCTTGCACAAGTATTCCCACCAATCTCTTCATTTCCCTCCTTCACGTTGATTTGCTGTTTCTTTATATATCTGTAACAATGAAGATAGACTTGAGTGTACAACTGAAACTAGCCTGAGTTTGCTGGTTTGTACGCAAACATAGTGAGTGTACAGTTTTATACTTGCTTTTTTAAAGCAATTGCCAATTCTTTCATTTGCCTCGGAAAACGATGCATATTTATTGCAGAACTGTGATGAAAACGTCAAATGTTTGCTCATCTCACTGATTACTTCTGAAGTTCAGATCTGTTGATTTGGTTCATTTATGAACACTCTTTAACATCTCAGGATATCAGCATCCCATTAAATTCATGGCATGAAACGACCGACAAATTTTGCTCAGAGGCCTCTTCTTTCAGGCTTGAGGTTCTTTTGCATGCCGTAAATATACTACACAGGACCCCGGCTTTACTTCCCTTTCGAAGGAAGCCATACTTAGGATTTTTACCTCTGAAAAAATCCATCGACCCTGGCCGGGATTGAACACGCGATCTTGGGTCTACGAGGCAAGTATGATTACCACTACACTCCAGGACCGACAAGTCCAGATCTGATAACAGCAGTGAAATACTTTCTTGCTTGTGCTATAATGTGACATAATTTAAACTTGAGCGAAATATATTGCCATATTTATTGCTTAAAAGAGTATAATCGTGAAGAATTGTCATTTTTATAACGTTACATAAATCTTAAAGGACTCTACAGAACAGATACAAAAATTAAATCGCTGTAACAGTCGCACGAAAATATCGATAAAGAAACGCTTTACACGAGTTTTCCAGCAAAAGTATCTAAAGGAAGAATATCACCACAGAAGTTATATTAAAGGGATCATATGAGAATTCTAGCCCCAAAACACAACGCAGAAGCGAAGTCTTCAATATTGTTACGACAACAAAGGAAGGAAAAGAGTGTAAGTTTTTCATATAGCAGTTCAATAAACTGACTATATTGTGTTTAGAAGGATTCCGGAAAAGTTTAAGCATATTACTTTTACACTAGATCTAGTGAGCAAGGTCTGAATCAGTGTTGTATAAAATCTACTTTAGATATAATCATGGGCAGAATTATGACCCAGCTACCTTCAACGGTAGCACAATCCTGAGTTAGAATATCTTGTTTTATCATTTGTATTTCGGCGCCATAAGAACGAATGGCGGTTTTCGTTCAATGCCGTACATTACCCAACATAAGAAAAGAGTTATCGGTCTAACAAAGAAAGAACGTGTGTACGACATAAACACTATTTTTATTTTTCAACATAGTCTCCCTTAGATTCAACAAGAACGGCAATGCTCCAAAGCCATTTCCTCGTCCTTAAAACGGTTTTCCGGAAAGTCTGCAAAACAATGGTCTACAACTGCAATCGACTCTTAAATTGACGAAAACGCTAATCAGCGAAGGGGAGTTTGAACTTTAGGAAGGGAATGGAAATTAGATTCTATCCACCCTACTATGGATGCTGTAATAACTCAAGCCTTAATTTTTTTCACTTTTAAAATGTATAAATAGTACACTCCGGTAATATTTTTAACCTTCTGGATGAAAATTAACAAAATTTCCTTTAGCGTTTTAAAAAACTAATGCCACACACAACCTTTCCTGCAGATGGAACAGACTTTGTCTTCTTTGGCACTGAACAATCGACTTCTTTCCACTGTATTGATTGCTATTTAGATTCTGGTGTGTGATGGTAGATTCAAATATTACCCACAGTTATAAGTAGACAAAAAATCAGTTCTGTTGCTCTTAAAACACTCCAAACTCTGATACGACATTTTCATACCAATGTATTTTTGATTTGCTGTTAGCAAGCGCGGTATCCCCCCCCCCCTTACGCAAAACTTATTCGCATAATATGTCTCATATAAAATATAATGTGCACTTCCTTTGAACCATTCATCAGATAGAGCGCGCATCCTATAACCTGGGCAATATCTCGCTGGTAATCTAATATCACATCATCTATTTTTTAATGAATTCTGTTGTTGTTACACTTTTTGGGCATACGGTTATATTTAAACTCAGTAGCCCATTTTAAATATTTGAAAATGAAGGAGATTTTTAATAAACTGTCATAAAATTTGCCTGAATTATCTTTGGCTTTAAGCTTTGTATCACTGGAATTGTATCACTGCACCACAAATAATGTTATCCATTTTAAGTCTGCTTTAGAAATTTGTATTAAATTCACCATTTAAAACAATTACTTGATGATTCAAATAAATTAAGACAGATGTGCCATTATCTTGCCGATTGCATGGCCACCTATATCCCAGGCCGAAAACTATTCAGACCGCTTTCATAATGTTAATAAAAGATATACATGTGATGTGAAAGTTTTAGAAAATGCAATACCACTAAGTTGCATGGTATTTAACGGCGACTGTATCGTTATTAATTTTATGTCCAGAATTTCTACAGCTGATGAAAAACTTTAGAATAAAACACATAAAATATACTGCTACATTATGGAATCATATTTTCAGAATTTTCGTCTTCTTTTATATGTTTTGAATGAGTGGCTAAAAGTCGATAGAGACTTTAGCAAGGGCTATAATTCTGTTCCTGTCTTAAAAGATGTCCGGATGGATATTTCCTCTTGCATTTAATTAACACAAATTTTGCAACAAACATTCTGAAAAAAGTAGAAGAACAGAAGGACATAAAACAAGGCGAGAGTTGATCAAACTTTTAGGAATGATGAAAGAGTAAAACACAGAGAAGAAAATTATAATTAGCAGCACTTAAGGGATGCTTTTGAATAACTTTGAACTTTGATTTTATTTCTAGTGCTTTTAAAGCGCAGCATTGAAGATGTTGGCTTTACCAATGACGTGCTCTCTACTGTAATCCATTATTAATTACTGCGTTTCTACACAACTCAGGATCAAAACGCAAGAAAAATTTAAAGTAGATATTGAAAGAATGTAAATTTAATTTTGATTTATTTCATTATGAAGCAAGACGCTTTTAGTTATTGTGGGAAATATAAGAGTGTTTTCCATTTTCCTGGGGATAACATTTCAGTTGCTTACGAAAAGTATCTTCCATTTCTTTTAAAAGTGAGAGTGCCAAATTATCATGCTTTACTTACGTTTAGTTATACATTTATATTTTTTCAGAAAAAAATATTGTATCAATTGGATATATTGCAGATATTTTACTGTATTACCATACTGTTCAGTTGTTAAAATAGTTCAGTTTTAGGATTAGTAATGCCAAAAATGAAAATATTTCAGCACATTTTACGAATTAAAGTAAATATTACGAGATTCTTAAGGTAAAAAAAAAAAATAGACAATTGCAATTTTGTCTAATGCTGAAAACCTTGAAAGAATGAGCACTCTGTCGATTTTTCCGTATTTTCCTAAGCCTTTAAATTACTACACCGGTTTTTAAATATTTATAGTACTTAAACTTATTTAGCACTTGCAAAATTATGTTACTGCATTTATATGTGCATTACCAGCTAGTGTGTATTAAACCGATTCCAATTACAAGGAGATAGTTGCCTTGAATTTACTCCGGAGATTTTTTTCGGAAAAAGTGTATACCAGTTTATTTTTGCACTCGTTAGAGCTGTTAATCCGGGTTATTCAATTTCTGTTCACCGATGCGTCGGCGGGGAATGCAACCGGCCGATAAGCCATCGCTCACGGCCAGCCGGGCTAAATTGGAGTTGAGGCGGGCGGGCAACAAAGAATCGGAGACTGAAACATTAGTGCCAATCTAAAAATATTTTAATTCACTTAAAAAAGTTATGTACTCACCCATGTCGCACAAGGAGATGTTGGGACTGCTTGATTTCGTTTTGTGCATATTTCTGACATATGCTTACGAAATTATTTATATATTTTTTTTAATTCTCTTAGAGAAATTAAATTGATCTCTTGGCGGATACTATTTTAGTTCGTCTAAAAGAGTACCTGGAAAATACTAATTTGTAAATCGCATGGCGACTTGGAACTAATCATTTGTGAAATTCTTTTCGAATACTCTCTTGGCAGCACGAGAGAACTCCATCAGGAAACATAAATCATAAATACTCATTATGGAATAGAATAATTATATGTAATATTTTCCATTTAGTATTCTCAGCAGATTTTACTCTAGGATTAGACATGTGTTATTTCTTTCACTCTTCAAACATTTGGCCAATGTAGCAGTTCTATATGGGGTGCCTGCCCGATTTACTCGTGCAGCCGAGCTGGAATATGACTTATTGGGCGCTGCCTCAGTCATTAGATAATTGAATGACTTGATATAATCTATAGCTTAAGATTATAGTAAATTGATATTTATTAAATCTAGGATTTAGTATTGCAATATAATTTAAACTAATATATTATTTCTTATAGTTACTGATAAAATAACAAAAGAAGTGTGTGAGAAAAATGAATGTAAATATTTTTAGATTACACATTCTAGTACTGAATAAAATAATTAAATACAAAGCACTAATAGAGTAATTTTTTTTTAGATTTTCCTTAAATTTAAATGGCAGTAGAAACATAATGTTGGAGATTCATGCTGAAGCTGAAAAATCTGAGTTTTCTGGGAGGGGAAAAAAAAAAACTATACTGTCTACCTAAAAGTGAATTTTACCAATTATTAATCAATTATTTATAAATTATAAACACGTTTTTTTAATTTTACCTAACCATCATTTTTATTATTTTAAAGTTAGTTTAATAAACCAGGAAAAAGTTAATTTAACACTATTTCTGTTATAGGCGCACTTTTCTTATAATCTTATCATCCTCATATTTTAAAATCAATTTGAAAAACACATTACTTAACATTGCTAGCGAAATAATATGTAATTTAAAGCAAACGTTTAATTTTTGAAAATGTTTGCATATAGTATAATTTTAATTCAAATTTCACACTATTTTTTCAGAACTCTCATTCATATAAGTTAAAAATTTTCAATAGCTATATAGTGCAATGTGTTTTGCACATGCACAAAAATACATAGCTCTATCTTACATAGTTTTAAAGAAAAGCACACTTAAATTTAAAAATATGCAAGTTACGACAAATGACAAAAAAAAAAAAAATAACAATAGTGTGTGTTGTGAAACAGCATGGTGGCCATAAATTTCCCAAACAATCAAACAAAAAGTATATATGGGTGTAATCTGTAAACTATGTAGTTTTATATATGCATAAAATAAAAAAATTAATTTTTGACCCAAAATCTGAAAGCAGTGGAAAAGGGAGGTATAGCGATCAGGCCCCCATATTTAAATGTCTTTTTAAATTCATGTAAATGACGCTAATACACAAAAACTATATATGGGCATAATTTGCAAACTATGTAGTTTTATATTTTCAAAAATCTATTTTTGTCCCAAAATCTCTACCGAGTGCCCTTATAGTAATTGCAAAACTTTTTATCTCTGTAATACAGTATCCTTTTTGCACACATGTAGCTTATTATATTTTATATGTCGTTTAGGATGATAATATATGTGCTAAAGTTTTCATTCTGACGCAGAATTTAAGTATGGCAAAGATGGCAAGTTTTAAGAAACTGGCATGGAAAATTGATAATCGATTTTGAAAAGTCAGCGAGCGTGGTTTTTTGATTGCAACGAAACTTAAGGACGAAAGTACAAAACAGAACATAACATAACTCATAACTGTTAATTAGAAATAAAGTTTGCATGGGCCATTGTCACAGGAAAGATAACAACTGAGAGATTATTTATGGGCTGCCACCCTCATATTTAATTAGAGTAATTATAGGGAGTAATTTTATGAAACTTCGTTATAACCATGAGTGTAATGTCATTTTCCTGTACAAGTGTTGGAACTATTGAGTGTAAAATGTTATTTTCTCGCAAATGTGACGGAAAGCTACTCTAACCATAAACTCTGACCTGGAAATGTATGTTGCCTATTGTAACACTATTTCCATAGAAGGCGCAAGAACATGGCAAAACGATATTTTCTGGAGGAAATTCTGAAGTAGTGTCCGTGGAAAAGATGTTTATTTGCAGAGGTTGTAAAGCAGTGTAGGCACAATGTAAACATAAGGCAGGCAACTACAGGGATGAAAAGAAGGCCTACAACCTCTTCAAGGGAAGAAGCCAGCAGCTTGAGTTTATATCTACATGTAAAGTTACGTAGACTATGTTTATTTAATTTATAATTTTGCGGCCCGCAGTCAGTTTTGCATGAGCAATATCATTGGAAGGGCTTTCTCAGTTACGTTCAATTAGTAGAAAGCGGTGGTGAGTTTTGGAAGAGTATTAAGTGAACGAGCGTTATTAGTTAAGTGCAATAATACAATAGTTTATGTACAATAGTGTAAGAACAAAATACTGTGTCATCTCCCATAGAGAAAAAAATATTATTAATCTCCAAGACTCTTTCCCCTATGGTCACAGAACCATAAAATATCCGGCAGCAGAGTCTCTACAGCCATGGAAAAACATAAGTCAGCGGAAAACATCGTCGGAGAGGAAGAAATTATTATTCACCCCTGAGATTACATCCAAAACCTATCAAATTAATTTCCTTTTTCCAAATCCTTCCCTTCACTCTATATATATATATTTAAATAACACCCGTTGATTATTTAATACCGCTGCACAACACACAAATATGAATATAGTGATTGTATGGTCTGAGAGCTCATAAGAGCTGTGAGTTTGAATAGTGTACAAAGGTACCATTTGAATGGGAGTCTTCAGAGAGAGAGAGAGAGAGAGAGAGAGAGAGAGAGAGAGAGAGTATCGATTTTCAAAGAATTTCACTTCATTTCCTTGAGTTCTACAAATGACTAAATGACTCACAGAGAGCATTTGAATGGCAAAGTAGAATAATTGGAAAGCTCGAGGAAGGACAGAGTGTTGCAAGTGTTGCTCAGGAGTTTGGCATTGCTCGTAACATCGTAATCCTTCAAAACAACAGGTACAGCTATGTGACAGATCTGTTAAAATCATCCACAGAAAACCACAACGAATGAGGACCACTATATACACCCAATAGGAACAGACGCTAGTCAGTGAATAACACTTCACAACAGGTGCATAGGGGAGAGGTGGACTGGTTGTTCCACGTCCAGTAACGTGTGTTCCATTAACACCTGCTCATCGGAGACACCATTTACAGTGGTGCAGAGAACACAAGCACTGGACAGCAGAACAATAAAGTAAAATACTCTTTACCGATGGTCGCCAGCTTATCTGGCGATAGTTTGGAACCTAAAATCATTAATAAAAGGAGCAGTTATTGTAATTCAGGCGTTTTCGTTTGGGGAGGAATTATGTTGGATAGACATAAGGAGCTGCAGATTTTTTGTAACAGGCGAAAGCTACTGCAATGAGGTGAGGGATTCACCCCGAGTTTGTATTCATGACGATAATGCAAGGCCACATCATACTGCAGCTATTGACGCACTGTAGGAAAGCGAGCATATTCGACGGATGAACTGGCCTGTCATGGGAAGACGCACAGCGGCAAGTGAACGCCCATCGAAAATACGCAGCGGCTGAAAACAGCGATGAAAGAGGAATAGGCTATGCTAACACCAAAACTTCTGAACAATATCGCCCAAAGTATGGAGAAACGTTGGAGCACTTAGGACCACTGCCATCCTTATTTACATCTCTGACTTAGGAGCATCTGTATTCTGTAAGGTACTGCTATGTAGCCATTTATGAATGTGATTATAATTTTTTATGTTTATTATTATTTCTGTCCACTAATATTTATTGCTTTTGCAACTTACATCGCACTTCTGATATGATTTTCTCATGTACACCTGCTTCCATGTACTATATGAAAAAATCCTGTTTCCTCTTTACGTTTTGCACGCTAGTGTATTTTCGAAACATCAATGTTGAACAGTTATAGATAGCTATGCTTCAACTCTGTAAGGTTCGTATAAATTGAAATTGCATTTCAGTTACACAACAGCAAGACATAGTTTACCTCCCATGTATCACCACTATGCCGATACAAGTAAATGAAAACAATGTAAGCAAAAGTAAAATGTGGACCTTGTTTAGTGGGAAATGTTGCATATATTCTAGAGGAAACGGCATAAAATGTATTTTGACAGAGGAATATCTGCCTTTTGTTTTACCCTACGTTGACTCACGGTTTTACCAGCTATCAAGTTGTTCTGCAGATAGTAGATTTGTAAACAAGCCTTGTTAAGCACCCTTTTGCATCGATCTATTTTTTTTTTCCTGGATGACGTCAGGTGAAACGTCTACCTATGTTTACCAACCACTTTGCCTTGCTTCCTCGGTAAAAAGACAGCAGAATATTCCCATAAATTCCCGCTTAACTTTCCAGTTGTAATTCACTTTGCTGGAGTTATTATGAAAATATATTTAAAAAGAATAAAGGAAAATGGTTTCTTAGGCGAAGCGAAAGTGTAGTGTCGGAAAACTATATGACGCTCTATCTATGGTGCCAATTGAAATAAAGTACTGTGGCTTTATGTAATTCATTAATATCTATTGTATTTGTTGAGTGTTCCAATTAATAAAACGTAGTTCCTACAATAACCAAATACTACATGCATTTGCTGAACTTTTGCTTATATTTTTGGTAGTAACCATTGGGTTTGTAAAACACGCTATTTTTACCAAACAAATGTTATTTTCTTAGTCAATACACGTGCACACATGAATTTCTTAAAGATAGTTATAGTAATTTCATATTATGCATTTAAATTAGTGTAGTTTAATTACTTTAGGTAACATTGGCCAAATAATACACAAAATTACTTTTGAAAGTAATTCATCACAAATGTAAGCTTAAGACGATAGTAAATATGAAGTATCCAATTAAAAACAAACTAACAAATAAAATGCTAAATTTTGTGAAAAATGTTACTTTTTGCGAATGATGCCCAAGTACCTTGATTATTTTTAGTAAACCAATGTTAGGGTAAAATGGATACACTAGTCCCTTAGATGCTGAAAATACCTAACAAAACTGACAAAACTTAAAACAACTCAACAATGTCTTACAACAATAGAACAAATTTTACTGGAAGGGAAGCAAACACACTGTACCCTAACCACAATTGTAAATACAGACTACTTTCAGTTGGTGTAAATGCAGTGCCATTAATCCTGCACTTTAATGAAATTAGGTAAGCCCTTGATTACCCTTTTGTTATTGCGTATTTATTCATTACTACTTTTCTAGTTTTCCATAAAAAGGCCTTTTTATGTGATGCAGAACTTTACAGTTAGTGTCAGACTGGATGTTTTTCCTTACAGAAAGTATTTCATAACTGGACAAATGATTAATTTCTGAAAATAAAAGCGAAAGAAATGACATAAGTGGAAGTATTTCAATATAATTAACACAAAAGTAATGAAAAACTAAAATAAATGCAAGTGTCGGTTAATGCCACTACCTGGTATACCTGTATATATTTCTGTAATATCAGCGCTTTGATTGGATGCCGTTTGGTCTCATCTTTCAAATTTCTGTTTGCAGCATAAAAGTTTTCACAAGGAATTCTCTCTGTGGCTTCTCCTTCTTGGTTTGCCTAACTTGCTTTTCATTGCTTTTAACGTAGGCTGAGCAACATGCCATTATTTCATTTTGGAACTGTTCCCAGTCATACTGTATTATCTCATAGTATTTGTCTTCCGCTGAACATGTTACATTTTCACGTAACAAGACTTTATATTGTATACTTTTTTGACTTCTTAATATTTAAAAAAACATTATTACAAACCACATTTAGCCATTTTCCACACATCATCCATGTTTCACTGCTATTAACAGATAGTTACCGTTTTGGAATATATTTTGTATATTAAAAATGATCGATAAATATATAGAATGCAATATTTCAGATAACCGTCCTTCATGGGCGAGTTAAGGGACTATTACCTTTCTGTACTGAATTTGAGATAGATAAATAACATTTTTCTCATTTATAAACGACAGCCATTTTCACATCTGCACATTTCGTTTTGTGAACTATATATAATAACTTTTTTCTATTTTAATAACAGTAACTATGTGCGTGTATTCTGGATCACCTGTGGTGCCTCTGTAGCAAAAACGGGCGTTAAACACTATTCATTCATTTCATTCGTGTATTCTGAACAAACACTTTTAAAAGAAAGCCTTTCAAACAGCATTTTTTAGGCCGCATATTTTGACTTCTTTATGTTCGACAAACTGCCCATCTAAAGTTCATATTTAACGACGAGGAGGAGGAGGAACACTCGATTTTGCTTATATTAATCTTACTTTTTAGGCTTTAAGCTCTTGAATAATCTGGATAGTTTAACTGAAACCATTCAATATTAACAGTTACCGTTAACACTACGAATTTCCTTATAGATAGTAGTTGGTAAAATGCCAATATCCTTCAAATTTAGTGGTACTGAAGGAAATAAGATATATATTGTAACCAAGTATACTCTGAATTTAATTCGCAGAGAATAAAATAATACCAGCCATAGTATGTCACAAGAAGGTCCGCAAACAGCAGATAATACATTTGGGTATATTACGAATATCTACCATAGCTTTTGTCTGGTTTGGCAGCTCCAAGTTCCAATTAATCTTTAAATCCTGCTTGGTTTTCATTGTTCGAAAAGCATCCGTAATCGCAATCAACCCTTATGACGTATGTTCTAACTATTTATTTAGGAATTATTTTTCTTCAACTGCACTAACTTAGATAAGGAGCGTGCACCAGTCTGCCCTTCGTTGTTTACGAAGAAATGTTCCGAGACAATCGCAAAAGTAAATCAAATATTTTATCAAGCTATAAGCTATTAATTCCTAGTGGTATTGGAGATTTAATGTTCAGTTGAAAAAATGCCTGTCATATTTCTCCAGTTCATCATTTTCACTTAATAATAAGTAGAAATGGATACATTGTTATGGTAAAGAAAAATTATATAGCTTAGATTTACTAAGCTCAAGTAACACAAGTCGTTCTTAAAAAACAATATCACTCAATTCAAACAACACAAAGGATGTGCTACAACTTACAGTAAACTTATATAGATTCCACATAATAATAATAATATAATAATAATAATAATAATAATAATAATAATAATAATAATAATAATAATAATAATACCAAGAACAACATGTGCCAAATGTGATTGCTACGCAACTTTAGCCATGGCACGCATTTATGATTAAAAATTAACTTAGGCGGTCAAACAGGTCTGCAGTTTATAGAAACTGCGTGTTAATGAAATGCGCTACATTAGTTTCAAGAAATTGTACAAAGATCTTAGACAAGAAATTTCATATGGGGTTTCTATGATCCATAAACAAAAATAAAAGAGCTTTATGGTGATAAAGTTGAAATTAGATGCTGAAATGGGGTAACATTTTGCTTTAAAATATGTTCAAACTTCCTTGCCGAGCGAATAAATACGGATTTTCAATAGCATGTCATAAGCGTTTTAAGATTTATTGCTATAAAATAATTGAAATTTCATACTAACCATATGACGTTACTGTTACTGGTTTATCGTGTTATGTAGTTTAGTCTGGACAGATCTATACACCTCATTATGTGGCCTAATGAACAGGTTTCGAAGATTCTATTTACTTTACAATATAAATATACTCACTCATAATATGTAAAATTGAAAATTGTAATAAACTATACTCGAAATCTATAATGTTTTTACATGACGCCAGCCAGCATCAAACCGACTGCACCAAAGAAAGGTACTACAAAACTTCTGTAATTAATTGTGTGGTGTCATTTCGAATAGAAGTATAACTAATCAACTGCGCACTGGAATCTAATGCTATAAATTTGAAATATTTGCGCTCACTTCCTGTGTTCCGAATGTCTTTTTCTCTTTCCCTCCCCCATCCTTGTTACCTGGCCACGTCAGGAGCCCTCGCGGATTAGTTTTGTTTGCTATTAGCTGTCAGGCCTATTATATTACCTGGAAATGGTAATGTAAGCATCCTTGTTTGCTCTTGCTTCCTTCGTCAGAATGACGAGCCGTCTCCGGAACCTCGAGTCGTGGGAAGTTCGTTTTGATCTTAACTTCTAAATTGTTAAATCCACAACTCCTTCGTAGGATAAGCCCAGTGACGCAGGTGTAATGTAACTTTTAAAATATTTTATTGTGATATTTGCTATTGATGTTTGTTATACTGGCGTAAAGTTTCCAGTTGTAATTACTTCGAAGACAGGAAGCAGGTTTTTAAAAACTGTGATAAAATGAATCATAAATTTTTGCAGTATTAAAAGTAGATTATTCAGTGCTCGAAAGGGATATTTTATTAAATTCTTACGTTCAAGAAAGTTTTTGAATAATTTATTCAGTTTTGTGTATTTATTGCGGCAATATTTAATGGGATTGTTACTTGTTTAAATGCTATATTGCTGAGTGATATATTGCACCATTTGCAAGTACATTTTTCATGCACGATTACAATTATTATTGCTTAATATATTACTTTATAATTGTACGAGGGCTGGCAAAAAAGTAATGATAGTATATTCATAAGTAGTAAACCCTTTATTCTAGAGCCTGAAGTTGGCTCTGGTCGACTAGTGATAACGATATTTGCCTCGTAGACCCAAGATCGCGAATTCAATCCAGGCCAGCCAGGATCGATGCATTTTTTCGGACGTATAAATCCAATGTATGGCTTCCCTTCGGAAGGGAAGTAAAGCCATGGATCCCGTGTAGTGGATTTACGGTAAGCAAAAGAACCTCAAGCGTGAAAGAAGAGGCCTCTGAGCAAAATTCATCGGTCGTTTCACGTCCTGATTTGAATGGGACACTGATGACCCGAGATATTAAAGAGCGTCCGTAAATAAACCAAATCAACAAACTCCAACAGAAGGGAATAAATATCCGATATTTATATGTACTAAATGATTCTGAATTTTTATTACTAAATTTAGACTGATTTACGATTCAGTTTGTTATATAAATACTGACACTAATACCTACATTATCTACAATTGCATCTACAACTGCTGCTCTCCTTAATTATCCACACACTTTTGGTGCTTCTGTAAATATTCATACTATTTGAATGCAGTTCTCGTTGAAATATAAAAGCAATGCCCTTATGGATGTTAAATGTTAGTTATTTCAGGATATTTGGATTTGATTGTAATATTCTATGCTTAAACTTGCTACAGATATATAAATTGCCAGGACCAAAATTAGGAGACCTTGGAAGCCAGTAATCCCTACTAATAATATTATCTTACTTAAAAATTGTCTTAAATTAATTCATGGGCATTGGCTAAATGGGTTAAAAAAAAAAGAGACAAAAAATAAAACTCCACTTCCGTTACCCTTCAAAAAGTGTAAAATGGCGTTCACGAATACATGGTCATCGACTGTGAACTGTAAGCTCAAAACTGTGCAACATATATCAATTGTCTTTTATCATCACAAAAAATTCAGACACATGTTGCATTTTTCAGGACATTTTGAGAGTTTGGATAGCCATGGAGTCGAACCTAACATTCGGCGAGACGGAAATTTCTTTCACATTACATTAATGAAAATCCATTTACAAAACATCGGCTAAATTCCAAGATCAGTTGACTATGGCTCTTGCATCACACATATCTTGTCCGGCTTTCGATTTAACACCTCCCTGCACAGAATATGAAAGAGCTGTTTATTGTGAGAGACGCCGAAGGGATTTTCCAAACGTTAGCCAATGCCATTTAAAATTTCTTCAATGAGAACACTAATCTGACATGAATTTATAGGTTGAACACTTCCCATGTCCTGAAATGTATTATAAATATGATTGTGGTGCTTGAAGCTCTGACAAAGGCGGAATTACTTAAACCGCCTTTGAACTTGAGAAACTGACAGCTGTAGCACATATAAACCACATATATTGAACCATAACACTCTGCGGCTCCATACCAACTCTCACTAGCAAAAAGTTATCTTCTAACGAACGAGACATCGATTATTGCCGTGAACTCGCCTACTCGAGATCCTTATCCTTCGTGTAGGTTGAGATAACGAGTGCCGTGCGGGCCTGCTATTCTGTGAATCACCTAGTGTATGTATAATTTATGCTTTTACGAGCGTGGACCACTGAAACTAGAAAACATGAATATGAAACTTATAAAGCCGAATGCAGACAATTTTTAAAAAAACAATGGGGCATAAATAATATGACTTCATTTAAGAGGCAAGGATTTTATGACCAATTATGTGGGCTACACCCATAAAAGTTACCACGCTTCTTTAGTACAACTCTATATGATAAAATGTGGATGACGTAAATAAATTATATTAAGATTAAAGGTTTATATTTATAATTACTCGAGACTTGACACGGAAAAGTATACTGCCACTACGCTGAGGTTAAATTATCGCGAGTGTAGCAGGTAAAGACTAGAAAGAAAAGGCAAGAAAATTAAGACTATATTAATTTACTTAAAGAAAGCATTGAAGATTATGAAAAAATATATAGGCTGTTAATGAACTACATAGCAATAATTTTAGAAATTGTAGACAAGTCTTGGACAAACATTTGATATCGGAAATCTATGGTATGCCTGTTCATTAATAGACAGAGGTTGTGGATTTTTTTTTATTTAATTTATTTACAGACGCTCTTGAACATCTCAGGTCATCAGCGTCCCATTCAATTCAGGGCATGAAACAGCAGACAAATTTTGCTCAGAGGCCTCTTCTTTCAGGATTGAAGTTCTTTTAAGTGCCGTATATGTACGACAAGGGACCCACGGCTTTACTCCCCTTCCGTAGGAAGCCATACTCCGCAGGACCCAAAATTACTACAATTTATGAAATCACAGTCTGTTACCTTATCCATTAGGCCACAAAGTCAGGAGCCTAGTTCATACTAAGCTACATAACACAATAAATCAGTTAATCGTTTTTCATTACTGTATTCACATACGATTAGCTTGAGATTTTAGAGATTGTTATTGAAACGTAGATGATGAACTATTGAAAATTGGGATTTTCTTGCTTACGAAGCAAATTTTAAGACATCCCAAGGAAAACATTTTTATAATACTGACGCATCAGAATCTAAATCAAATTATTTCATTACCATATAATCCCTTTATTTTTCTTCGCGGACGATAGATTCCCTATCTCAAATTTCGTGTCTAAGATCCGTCTGCAATCTGTGAAGCATTGCAGTGTAGTTTATGAACACCAGGTATAATGGCTAATAATAAATTTATAGAGCAATATTTTGATTAATCTAAAGTATATAAACTGTACTGGGAAGCATACTAAGCGAATAATACAATTGAAATTTCAGGCTTAAAAAGTGAAAATGAATAGTAGAGGTTTAAAGGAGCAGATACATTAACTCTTAAGTACGTACTAGGTCCAAAGGAAAATTAAATGCGTTCAGGAAAATAGTTTTAGTAAAATTGACAGTATTATGAGTAGAATGCTAGCACTAAAAGAACCGCCACGAGTGGCAGAGGTCGTTAAGACGTGGATTCGAGAGAGGAAGGCCTGGGGTTCGAATCCCACCAGTAACCGTCCTCCCTGATTGAGGTTTTATGGCAAATGCCGGGGAGGTACCCTAAACTTAGTTAGACCTAGAACGTTTCTTTCCTTAAAAAATATCCTTTCCCAATATGTCATTTCATCTCGTGTATCATCAGTGTCCGCCGCCTGTGGTGCCTCAGGAGTAAAAACGGGCGATAAACACTATTCAAAGCACTAAAAGCAAGATGACCTATTATATATAACGCTAGGTATATTTTCTGACTCTTTTGGAATTATTACATAGATAATACAAAAGAAACAAATTATAACAACGCACGTAGGTAAAAGTTTCTTTAGAATCAAAGCAGGCTACACTTTGTTGAATACCAAACTTACGCATTCGTTTTTAAAACACTGCAAGGATATAAAATAAACTTAGGTTTTACTGAAAGAAGAAAAAAAAATTAAAAAATTAAAAAAATAAACTGGTACATAATCAACTATTTCAAGCTTAACATCCATCACTATGTGTTCAGATACCAGAGGTGGGAGAACTGAAATATATCTTAAAGCAGCGTTGAGTATGAGTTTCTCGTGAAGGAGTTAGGGGTTTACGAATACTTTCTGTAGCAAGCCCGGCAGAAGCCACAGTGCTGCAAAATTCAATTTCATACGGGATATTGAAAATTTGTGTTTGGATCCCTAAGGCTTCATGCGTAAACAAACATTCTGCTGTTCACCTACTTAAAATCTGTGTAAAAGTAGGTGAGCACAAAACTTTTTCAAAAGTATGTGTTAAAAATATTTAAAAGTAAGGATTAAGCGGCTTCTCCGTTTTATGACCTGATCTAGAATCCTTCATTTCTTTGGTATAGTGTGATACACTATGCATTGTCCACTAAAAGAGCTGCGGACCTGCCGCAACATAAAAAGCCCCTCTTCAAGACCAAGCATAAATGTTTTAAGTACTTGTCTATAAGATGTTATTCTTGAATGTGAAGTATGATTAATACTTTAGCATTTATTACTCAGGTTGTCATTGTTATTTAAAATTTGCAATAAGTGTCAATATTATTTTCTTAGAGCTTGGGACGAGACTTTACTACTTTCAATCTGGCAGTTATTAACAAAATAACTTTATTAAATGTACGAGGTCTGCTAAATTTTATTCGAAAAAAAAATAATTAATGTGGCAACACGACATGGTGTGATGTCGTGTTGGCACTACCAAGTGACAACCTTTCGAAGTAACCTCTTTTTTGCGCGCATTTCTGCCGCCTTTGTTCGTAGATTGTGTTGCTCGCAGTGATTTGCGATGAGTGCTTTTCATAAGCAGTGAAAACGTTTATGAGAACCTATCAAATGTTGACAACAGTTTGTGGTGATCGGTGTTTGAGGCGTACGTGTTGTTATGAATGACTCGAGCGTTTTAGGGGTGGCAGACAGTCAACAGATGTTGATCTGCATTCGGGATGACCCACAGTGATGCCACTCATGTTGCGCAAGTTCATGACACAGTGCGTCTAATCGTTGCTCGACAGTCCAGTAAAAGCAAAAGAGTACCACATATCAGTAGAATCAATGTAAAATTATTAACCACAAATTTAGAAGTACACCGGGTAGCTTTAGAATTTTGTCCACAACTTCACAGAGAAGATCACGCTGTCACCCGCTAGGAACTTTTGGAAAGCACTTACATGAACATTGAAGCAAAACTACAGTCTTCACAGTGGGTCAGAAGAAATTAGAGTATTGTTAAGGGTTTCTTTTACATTAATGGTGTTATGCATCATTAATATTTACGTGAGGAACAGGCTGTGAATCGCTGGTACTCTCTTTAAGTGATGAGATCACTGAGAGAAAATATTAGAAGGAAAAGATCCGAGTTGTACAGGAACAAACCTGATTCCTTCACCACACGTCCTCGATGACATCTAGCTGCTGGGTGTGACTTTTTAGTCAAAATAAACACAACTATCCATCCTCAGTCTGCCTGCTCACCTGACCTGTCTCAGCAGACTTTTTCTTGTTTCCCGAACTATAGTTCAGCTTTGAAGGACACAAGGATCACTAAGTTAAAGGCATTTAAAAATATATATATTCCGAATCGTTTTCAACAAACATTGCCAATTGACATATTTCAAGACTATTCAATTAGAAGTCAGGTGTGCAGTTTAACGAAATTTGTTTGAATTTTTAATGTGCAATTAATAATGTTTACTGCGATAATTATCTACCCCAAAGTCACCTTTAAGCTTAAGATAATCTGGCTTAGCCTTGATTTATACAGAGAGGTTATTTGAGTTACAGACCGCCTGATTGCGGCTGTTTCCTGGGGAAGTGCAGCTGCCGCAACCGCAAAAATGGAGATGGAGTCACCGCGCTTAAAGTTCGTATTTTTATTCAAAGCAAAAAAAATGTACTATGTTTAATGCTGAATATAACAAACAGTAATGTGTGTTATAACTTAAGAAAGGTTAAAAATAATACTCCTCGGTGACATTACGCTGTTGGAATCTCGCAGAAAATTCGTGTATTTCATCTTTTATCCGCATGAACATGGTGGTTCGGAACATGATTCTTATCATTGACAAATTTCGTCTTTTGTAACTTAGTAACTAACTAAGTAAGTTAGCGAACAGCTTTCGTACCTGGAAAAAGATTTTTCCCCCTCAAGTCTTATTAGCAGTGCTCTGCAAGAATTCATTTTCACATTATGTATCGTACTAAAAACCAGTTGAAGATTATGCTTAACTAACAAAGAACAATTCATATACAGTTTGCGCAGTATGAATAAACTGAGTAACCACTCTTTAGTGAAATCTCCCCCTTAAACTAACTATAAGCCTCTACCTGCATATGTATTATGCGACATTGACGACTAGTTTCTCCCATAACGCAGCCGCGCTCTACTGGTCCGTAATTGTACAGTTAAGAACTAAAACAATTGTGCATTATAAAGCGAAAAATGCACATATCTGTGTTAAAAATGCTGCAGATTACGGAATTATAAAAAAAGATGTATTACTTATGGTATATTAAATCCCTCAAATTTAATAGCTTAGTGAATTGCCCAGCTCTCGGCTTGATGAGTGTCTGGTCATTTTACCTTAACAGAAGCATAATAAGAAGCTGAATATGCTGGCGAAACATCTAACAGAAAACAGTTCTTTAGGTATGAACATAAATAACGGGTTAACTTTCATTACAGCAAGATGGAACAACTAGCTGTTAATATATAAGTCGTTTTCATTGGATTAAAGGAACTTGTGCCTCATTAATCTTCATTTCGGTACTTAATAATGCATGTGCTGCAACCCTATCTTCTATCGTTCCACTATAAGCTAATGCAGATTGGAATTTGAATACACTACAAACCCACATGCTCTGCTGCACTGGAACGCTTATGTAACTCAAACGGTAATCTTAATAAGTAATTTGCAGATTTATTCTTTAAAATGGATGAACGAGATGTCAGTTATAAATCTTTGCCGAGATATTTCACGTTGTTTCTAATTCAAAAGTCAGACATACATACACCTCAGATTTAGTACAGGTTACTGAATAAAATCTGTCACTTCGTGTCACAGCTGTAAGCACTTCAATAGCACGGAGGCAATAAACTTCGTAATTGATTGAGCACATGTTAACAGAGGTAACGTTTCACAGTGAATATTTTTGCGGTACCCTTCAAACATAGAGGGCCATTCAATCAGCTCTTTTCTACAGATCCACTACTAAGGAAATAATTCATTCAGAACAGAATGTGCATGTTATGCTTTGGAACATTTTATTTAATAGTATTTAACGCCCGCTTTTACTACTGAGGCACCACAGGCGGTGGACACTGATGATACATGAGATGAAATAATAAATTGAGAAAGGGTTGTTTTTTTTTTTAAGAAACGAGGGCGTTGCTGGTATTTGTTTAGGGTACCTCCCAGGTATTTGTCATTTATGAGGACCGAGGAAAACCTGGAAAAATCCTCTGGCGGGACGGACGGTCCTGATGGGAATCACCAGAACTCCCGCTCACGAGTCCGCACCGTAACGACCTCGACCACCCGTAGCGGTGACTTGGAACATGAAACTATAAAGTCTCATTAGTTTTTAAATCACAGCAAACTTGGACTTTACGAAAACATAGAATAAATCTTATGTAGAGAAGATTTACAGACAGACAAAGTAACTTTATATAATATAACGGCATACTTTTCACTTTTCAAGGAAATGTTTTGTGCAACATGGACAGAAATAGATACTGATATATATATATATATATATATATATATATATATATATATATATATATCAGTGATATTCATAGTGTAACTAGTAGAATTATAAATTAAGTTCTAACTTAAAATTCAAAATAAAACGCACAATAACATGGAGCAATAGCTAAGTGCCACAGAATGGATATCAGATGATATCTTTAACCATTATAGATTTCGTTGCCACACACTCACAGATAGAAATTCCACGAATGAAACGTATTTCAGGTCATTCTGTTAAATTAAATTTACACGAAACATTGACATTAGCTACAAATTGAAATAAGACCTTTCAAATTGTTAATGTCCTGATAATTATCACAAGGCTTTCTGGGTATTCATCTTGTAATACTCCTGTGCGCTTCTTTGTTCTGAAAAGAGGAGCCTGGAGCAGCAACAATAACAGCAAAACAGAAATTTAATTTAAGTTTTTAATAATCCAACATTAAATATATACGTGCAAGTTAAAAGGGATGCTAGAACAGGATAGAACAAATAAAATTCCATAGCACTTATTTTGTTAGAAGTATTGTGCAAATTTACTGTTAATAAATTGGTCTAAAGACAAGATATTTCTTTTGTTAATGCAACGTTTCCTTCTTCGGATCAATTTCGGCGGATCTTCAAACATTACTCCTTCGAAATAGAAAAGCTACTTGTAAAAACTGGGTTTAGTATCACACACTTACACACTTTACTTAGCGCTGTATTCTTCAGATATGGAATGCAGTTCACTCAACCTCGTGAACACAATTAGGAAGCTGCTTGATGGAGAGGTGACGTTCTTCGTTTACGAAAGCCGTATGATAGCCAACCTGTGGGATGCCGGCATTGCCCCCCTGCAATACTGCCCTGTATCAATAAAGTCGTAACACGGAGGTAGAGCAAGCAGAGGTCGCCGCGGCTCACCCCGGGCTGTAGTGCCAAAAGAGAAGAGAAGAAAAAGATTCTTCAGACACTGCAGACTATGGTAATACCATAAAACAGCCAAAAGTACATTGTATTTTGTGCGTTATTTTCAAGCAAAGTCCAGTGTAAACTTTAAAAGATTTTCCGGTAAAATAAGCTATCTTATAGATAAACTCCTTTTATTCTAATGGTGTTATTGGTTTCACAGAAATGTTTGCATTGGCTATGCTCTTGCAATTTGTATAGATTTCATTGGAAGTGCACGAATACTCATAACTTCAAACACCAATATCATTTTAATATATTTGTTTAATAATTACGGAATTCGATTGATATAATTGTGTGATTCAATTGTAGTGAAAGTTTTTTTTTTCATTCGTTTTATTTAAGGACGCTCTTTAACATCTCAAGGTCGTCAGCAGCCCATTCAACTCAGGGCGTGAAACGGCCAACAAATTTTGCTCAAGGCCTCTCTTTCAGGCTTGAGGTTCTTTTTCGTGCCGTAAATGTCTTAAGTTATTCATTAAGATTCTCGCTAAATCAAAGAACTTCATTGCTTACCTTATTCTCTTTTAAAACACATAATTAAGTGTTTTTATATTATTTCTACCATGTTTGCTTGTAATTTTCGTTTGCGTGTATTTATTTAAGGACGCTTTTTAACAGCTCTGGTCAGTAGTGTCAATTCAGGGCGTGAAACAAGCGATCAGATTTATTTCAGGCTTATGGTTCATTTACGTGGTGTAAATGTACGACACGGGACCCGTGGCGCTAATTTTTTTCCGAAGGAAGCCATACTTTAAGTCTTAAAATATCCATCGGTCCTGTCCGGCTTTGAACCCGCGACCTTGAGCCTACAGGTAAGTATGATTACCACCAGAGTTCAAGGACAAACTTGCTTGTAATGAAAATGTGATCGCCAAAAATACAAATATATAAACAAGTAAATAAACCAATGAATAAATGATAGAAAACAACGCCACGAGTGGCCGAGGTCATTAAGCCGCGGACTCGTGAGCAGGAGGTCTGGGGTTCGAATCCCACCGGGACCATCCTCCTTGACTGAGATTTTTTCCAGGTTTTCCTCCGTCCTCATAAATGGTAAATGCCGGGGAGGTACTCTAAACTTAGGACTGGAACTTTTCCTTCCTTAAAATATCCTTTTCCAATATATCATTTCATCTCATGTATCATCACTGTCCACCGCCTGTAGTGCCTCAGTAGTAAAACCGAGCGCTAAACACTGCTTTAATAAAATTAGAGAAAAAAAGCAGGAAGATAAAATTCTAGTGGCATATCTGGACTGAAATTAATGCTGCTTTGTACGCGATTACATGAAATTTACAATCGTCATATTCTAATTGATTGATTGATTATTGCTTAAAGGGCGCAAAACTACGAGGTCATTAGCGCCCAGTCATATTCTAAGTGAAAGGTTACACTTGAATAGTGAAAAATACATAGCTTTTCAACTGTCATTATTTGTGAGGAAAAAGAGCAGCCCAGACCAATATAGTAGGAATTAATATATCCGCTATGTATATTAAAAATTAAAATGGAGTCAACATAACGTAGTTCAAAGTATACCGTAGTGTAACAAATATCTATCTATTCCTTCATCTTGTAACTTTTCACTAACACTTTACCAATGCTATATTTGTTTGATGGAACAAAGTACAACTCTATATTTTAGAGGAATTTATGCTAATACACTTGTAATGTATTCGACTGTAATTTTATGGAATAGGACCCAGGTATTCAATATCTACTGGACCTCAATATTAAAATACTGGAATGACCACTACTGCGATTAAACATAAATACTACTTTGCGAAAACCAACGTAATTCTTCCGAAAATCTATGGAAGTTTATAAGGATGCCTCAGAAACATTTTAAATAATTTATGTCACAAATGTTCATGTAAAGCAAATGAGATGTGACAGAGAAAACGGAAAGGCCCTTAGATACTACTGATATTTTTTCTTTTCTGCGCTATCGTGCTCAGTTCTTACACTTAATCTTTCTCTCTATTTTCATTATTCCTAATACTAATCTTTCTGTTCACGAGGAGGCACCTTAAATAAGTGTGCTTTCCTTTCAAGTTTTCTTAAACGAATCGCAGCCTTCTGTTTGTGAAGCACTACTCTGTTTCATTATGTTGCAGCTGTTCTTAGGCTAAACTGGGTTTCGTTTAAATTGCTTTCCTGTCGTTAGCCGTGTTCGTCATCAAGAGCACTATCAACACGCATGTTAGCTCGGAATGAAAGCCTGCACCTGAAAAACTCAAGATGGAGTCCCGCCTTTTGCGTGGCAATAATGCCTGCAGCAGAAGTTTTCAGACAACAACGTGAATAAAACATCAAGTAGGATGTATGCGTTATGAAGAACACGGGCCATACTTCTTAGCTGCTATTTCCGAAAGAACGTTTTAGCACCACAGATATAAAGCAAAAGAGAATAAGATATCCTCTTGAAGAACAATGCATCATAAAAATGAAACTCAAATAACTTATTTACATTGATTTATTTCGTAAACCTACATTTATATGTAAAATGTTCAATTATAATTTTGTATCCTTTTAATTATTTTTAAAGCGAGTAAACCAAAACTTCAGGAACTTTGCAATAAGCTTAGTTAAAAATACACAAAAAAAGCAGTGTTTGTCATAACAAGACTTATTGGTTCAGTTTCCATGGCAGTGTGTGTTTTTCCAAACCATAAACTTTAAAAGCGTTTATGTACGCTAGAGGATATCGCAGATGATTTAAAATATGAGTAATATGTGACTTTATTCAAGAATCTTGCTGAAATTAAGAGTCCTCGTAGTAAGGGAAACGGAAATCAATTCTGATACACTAAAATTCATATAATGTGCACAAACACTATTTGGCTTTCTACAGTATTGAAGGCAATTACGACATTTGTTCAGCTAATTATCTTCTCAATAAGTGTACCGATTTTCTAACATTTTAACAAGAGGCTCCTAAATGGCTGTAACCAATTTGTGAAGACATTCACTAATATTTGATAGATTAATAAATGAGAGAAGAATAAGGAGAGAGCATATTGGTTCGGTTATTTATTGCCGTTTCTTTTGCGAAGATATTAGCACACTTATGATTTTCTCTTGAGACAAATTCATTTTATTAATGACTGTGAACTAAATATACATAAAACGGGAACCAAAATAAAATAAACACATTTAAAGTTATACTGAATTAATTTTAGTGTTTTCGTGGATTTGTAGTATACTATCATACTAAGTTTATTATTTAAAGCTTTATAGTTGTTCCTTCGAAAATATTTTACCCCGCAGTAGTCTCCGCAAACATTGCAACCAAGTCTTTCTCCTCTAGTTTCATTTATATGTAATCTAAATCTATATAATATAATGTTGATGAAGCTCAAAATGAGCCTTTGTTGAGAAGAAATTTATTTCATTAGTTTGTATTGTAGTTTACTTCCATGTGCTGTTTCTGATAACACTGGTGTGTAAGTTTCCTCTTTCGTCTTTCAGGCATGAAACTGACAACAAATTCCGCTTTTTGGGGAAATCACAAAAGAAGTAGACATTTTAAACTGAGAGAAGAATTGGCAAGATTTGAACATACCAAACATCCAGAAATATTTTGAAAGTGGAGTTTTCTAGAGTTCTGTCTGGAGATGACTGAAAAGAGTCAACTCTTTAAATCCATTGCAATTTAAATAAATTGGAAACGATTTTACCTATAGATTGAAACAATGGAGAGTAACTGGATCTCAATTATTTATTGCATTCAAAACTGAGGCATACTACTTTGATAAATCGCTATTAAATTATTTCTTCCCATCGACTGCTCTGTGTCTGTGCAACCAAAGAAGGAGTCCAAGTCCCACTTTTCTGCAAAAATCCTGAGCAAGAAATTTAGATAATCGAAGACCTGTTTCACTTACATCACGATATAACTGCAGGCCCATGGCATCATAAGCCGAATCAAAAATACTCGACAAAATCTCTAGAACCGCATAATGTTATCAAAGATTAATATCTTCCATTTTGGAGAAAGAATGCCGAAGACAACTTCTCAAGAATTCTTGAAATAGTTCATTGCTGCTTGGCTTTTTAGATAGGATGTTAAACTCAAAGTAATACTGACATTCACAAGTTTTTTACACATCAATTTTGGACAAACCTAAATTCACTTGTTCATGTTTTATGATCGTGTTATCCTTTTAACTAGAATTCAACTTATGAACGGATATGCTTATTTGATGTATTTACGAATGCTCTTTAACATCTCAGGTCTTCAACGTCCCATTCAAACCAGGGCGTGAAACGGCCGATAAATTTTGTTTAGAGGCCCCTTTTTTCTAGCTTGCGGTTCTTTATCGCGCCGTAAATCTACGACACATGACCCAAAGCTTTACTTCCCTTCCGAAGGAAGTCATACTTAGAATTTTTACGCCCGAAGAATCCATTGACCCTGGCCGGGATTGAACCCTCTATCTTGGGTCTACGAGGCAAGTATCCACTAGACCAGCTTCTGAAATTAGTACAGCATTACGGTATACTTTACAACTGTTTTTTTTTTTTAATTCAATTCTGGGGAGATCTATGAAGTGTAAAGACGCCTGCAGCATTAGCAGCACTCTTCCACTATTTCACTTTTTAGCTGCTTTTTTGGGTCTACGGCTTAATAAATACACCACTGGTATGTGTAACAAGATTCATACTCCGATTTTGAGCTCTGATTAAAGTTCTGCTACAGTCGGAAAATTTAAGTGTAATATTTATGTAATTTACCTTATAATATGTATAGCGTATTTTCCTAATTATCCTAGTTATCCTTCGGAAAATGTTGATTATATCTGAAGATTTCAAATAATGTACTTTTACGCAAATAAACTCCATTTGTTAACAAAAGTACGTTTTTCTTTTTTATTAATTAATGTAGAAAGTATCTTATCTAGGAATAATCCTAGTAATATGATTTAGAGAATTTATTAAGCAACGAGAAATGCATTTGATCATAAATAATGGAACTATACCGTTTTATGTAAACATGAATAATTTTTAGTGCAAATAAGTATAAAAATAAAATATGGCTACTAAATAAATATATAGTTTGCTGTACCTGTCAATTTTGTTATACAACATACTTTAGATACTTGTAATATCATTTTTTATGACCAAACGCGCTCACCCTTAAACCAAAAGTACAAAGGCCGGAATGAATTAACTGCAATTCTCATGTTGCCAATTCCTTTTCCGGCTTTTTTCATCAATGGCATAGAAGAAAATGAGGAATATTTAAAAAGAAGGGATGAAGGGAACCTTGGGAATGAAGAGAATGGTAAGCTACAGAAATTGCTTTAGAAATATAAGGGTGAAGGGCAGAGGAGGGTGTGCGAAGGGAGGAAATTTGCTACTAGTGCAAGAGAAGAAAAGGAAATTGATAGTAGGGACTTAACAACCTATTTCTATAGAATCTCCAACAAATCCTTTCTTCCTTGAAGGTGCTGTTGGGAGGGCATTCGAATACCCTTTCTTTTTTATCCCTTACTCTTAAGTCTTCCTCTCCATTTGTAACGTTATCTGACACGTAACAAATACCACTACGAAGAAAAGAGGATTGCAAAAATATAAATTTGTTAGGTCTTCTGTTATATCTGCACTTCTTGGCACGTACACATAATTTATGGTGTATGAACATTGAGTAAAGATGTAAGAAAATAAAGACAAGTAAAGCTTTATGGTACATTTGTAGCATCTGTGTATGCTAGACTTACTTGCTGTAACTACGTAATATTTTCTTCTCCTTAGGTTTTAACATCCAATGTCGTGTGCTATAAGATTTTGTGATGATAAATGAAGTAAATTAATGAAGATATATAGGCGCATAAAGTAATTAGAATTTGGTTTCCTGAGGTGAAGGAAGATTCTGGGAAAAACTTGGCAAAATTTTGCTTCTTACTTCTTTCAAACTGGAACTTATCCTGGGACCGTTAATTGACTGCATATGTCTCGTGCTTTATTTCCAGAAGTGAGCTATTAACTTTGTATAATGAATATACATGTATAGCTATGTATGACACAGGTTCCTAAAGTTACATTTTTTAAACGAGTGTGAAGTTAAGAAGGCTTGCTTTTTAAAAAAATTATTACTAACAATGACTTCACAAATGTGTAACTTGGAGTTTTTTACTAATGCAGTACAACAGTTACATTAATTAAACATTTCAATATAGAAAGACTATAAAATTACGATTTAATGGCCGTCTAACCCGACCATAATCAATAAAACAGTTCGGAAAAGTTGAATGCTACAGGCAATCAATGACAATTAATATAATAATAATAATAATAATAATAATAATAATAATAATAATAATAATAATAATAATAATAATAATAATAATGACTGAAATATTAATATGAACGTTACATTTGTTATTTATTTGCGTAACGTATAATATTTATGTCATGAAAAATCTAGGTAAGTTATTAGTTTATTATTCAATGCATTTTGTACACTAAAAGTGGCTTTTACGGTGCGTAAACCCAATAGCCCTGCAAAATGTTTTTAATTTATTTCCTTAGGTACTAATAACAATGGAGCGAATTGCAACTTTACGCACTGTTTTGGAATAACATGCTTTTACAATCACAGGGTGACAGATCACTTGGAAATTTAAGGCTAAGCGGGAGAAATAAAACATTTACAAAAATCAAAGTTTACCCCTGAAAGCTGTTCAACACGAAACAGTTAATGTTTCATAAACTACAAAAAAATATGTTCATTTATGAAGTAACACATATATTTTCCTGAACGAGGAGAGAACAAAAAACACTACAATGACTACTTGATTAGAGGAGTAGAAAATCCGATCTGGTAAGCCCAGGTTAAGATTGTCTGGGGTTTGTAGTGCGAAGTCTGCGTCCTTTCTTTGACGTACTCTCTGGTGGCCACTGACTCGAGAATCATGGTTCTTTGAAGCTGTCACGCATTATTACCATGTTGCAGAGACTAAAGGTTTAACAGTTTATATACTACAAGTCTGCCCCTTATAGCAGACACTTTCTAAATGTTATATTGGATGTCCTATTTCGCTATAGAGCGAAACCTCCGTGGAATATATTAAAAATGCGTTTTCTTATAAAAGACGAATCCATGCATTTTATGCACTTAAGTGGTAAACATCACTCTGTTCTCTTAGATCAATGCTAGACGTTGAAGGTAAATTCCATTATACATCTTAAGAATTCCATATCTGCATATTCAAACTTTCTTTTCTCTTACCCACTCAGAACCCAAGTACATTACAATAAATCAAAAAAGTAACACATAAAATGTGGCACATTTCTATACTTATGTGTTTCCGGCCAGTGAACGAGGCGGTCAGATGTTAATCCTTAGTAAACAATATTTTCGGCTGGTGGTTGGATACGCACTGTGAGGAACATTTGAGGTGTGACTTTTTATCCTTCTAGACGACCTCATTTTGCGTCTGCTTGCTTCAAAATGTGTTACTAGTTTCGATTCTAGATTACTTTTGCTTAATTCTTATCATTTTAATTGCAGTCATGCATATTTTATTTGAATGGTTTTGGGATATAAATATACTTTTGGGTAAATATAGTGTATTTAGATGTGCTTGGTAACGTTTGGCATTGAAATTTAAGATTGCAAGTGAATAATGTGAACAATTTTTTGAGTCTAGTGTGTTAGCTGGTTCCTGCTAAATGTTCTAATTACGAAGTATTGCGGAACTTTTAACTTCTTAATCACATTTATTTAAATTGAGCTATATACTTTGGCGAGATAGTTTTTATTTTATTTTATAACATTATATGTTATAGTCTTTTTGCCAATGTATTCTTTACGAATTCTTTATTCTGGTAATGCTGCTTAATTATTGCTTAAAATGACGTAAAATAATTAGTTTTGCAATGCTTTTCTATTTGAAATCCTTCCGTTTTTCTTATGCATATACTCGCAAGAACCAATTCACAGCTTTCGGGGTATTTATTTCAGCAAATTTCCTCCCATCAACTATCCTGGGAGGTTTTAAAGGGTGAACATGTCTTTTAAAAGGTTTAAATATGAAATTCGGCGCAAATTTTGCACAGATATTGCAATAAACAGAATTTATGTTTCAGATTTTTACCTTCATCACACCGCCACAGGTGGTCGAGGTCGTTAAGGCGCGGACTCGTGAGCGGGAGGTCTGGGGTTCGAATCCCGCCAGGACCGTCCTCCCTGACTGAGGTTTTTTCCAGGTTTTCCTCAGTCCTCATAAATGACAAATGCCGAGGAGGTACCCTAGGCCTGGAACGTTTCCTTCCTTAGAAAAATCCTTTCCCAATTTATCATTTCATCTCATGTATCATCAGTGTTCACCGCCTGTGGTGCCTCAGTAGTTAAAACGGGAGTTAAACACTATTAAAAAATTCATCACAAAATCTGAAATATATATTTATTTGATTATGGCTCTACTTAGTAATGTTTTAAAGCAATGTTCTTCAGAGCTGTGGCATTTAATTAAATAAACGAAGACGTATATTTAGAAGGCACTATAAAAATCCAGCAGAAAGAATGAAATAGTTCTTCGACAAGCACGTACGAATACAATGGCTAGGTATTAGCTATAAACACAAAATATTAATCCACATGTTCGTGTCGTTTAAAGCCGAGATGTCAATCTCAGTGAGTAACAGCTAAGGGCATTAATTATTTCTTTTCACGAGTCAATGACAATAATCTACATGAAAATCAGTTTGATATGCCACGACTAATGAATGCTTCGGCAACAGGTTAGTCGTAAATTACTTACAATGTGGTGGCACTGAGGGAAAAATTGTGATAGTCAATTACCACGTGTACATTGTACCTATTTCCTGTACGTTATACGATTTCACCTCTCATTCTGTTATCAAAAGAAAATGTCTGCACAATTTTTTCTTTATAATATTCCACTTGCACGCTCTAGAACATTATTGAAAATAGTTGCGCGTGCGTACAATTTAAACGTGGAAGCTTGTAGTAGCATGTTACTCGCTCGTGCGTGTTGTATTGATACCAAGCTCACAGGTTGTAGGTGTGCTTACAACCAAGCAGTTGTACTATTATACTATTGTGAAATGTGTTATATTCCTTTTTAAGCATGAAAATTGGGAAAATGCCAATGTATACTATGAGAGAAGAACGTGTTAAGCAGAAAATATACTTTAAGATGATACCATGATCTTTTTCATACAGATCATTGGTGACGAAGGAATGGCATTATTCATGCAACTGCCCGAGAATTATTTAACTAATTTGTTAACATTACAATAATGTTATAACTATTGTTTATATTTATAATTAAGAATACTAATGTTCAATTAATACCAATATTAATTTATTGCAGTATCTAAGTAATACACATTAATTTTAAATGTTTAATGTAATTATTAAAATACAAAGATATTATTTTAATTTCTTTATAAATAATGTCCACACAAAATATTAATGTTTGCCTGTCTTTTAGGCGTCTACAACACGATTTTTTCCCCAAGAATAATGCTATTTAACGTGATCCAATAAGAATTAAACTCTCTTGTTATATTCCGTTGGTAAAAATTATAGTTCCTTAATTTTGTTTGCCAGAAAGAGTACATTCCTTTTCACAATTTTGTTAATACTACATATTGTAGGACCTGTGTGTATTAATTAATTTCATGTACACAAACTATGGTTCACTTCTACTACTAAGTCACTGACAATTTCTTTATTTATTCAGGTTCCCTAACAAAGATATTCCTAAACTCTGTCATACATGACGAACCGACTCCCACCCCCCCGACTTCCTCCCACCCCCTCTCATTGTTCTTACGGGTAGCACACTTCGCGAGGTCCTCTCGTGCTCAAGTCTTTGCAGTTGTTGCTATAGAACTTTCGAGGATGTTCAAGAGTGTGGGGCAAGGCACTCTCGTTACTACATTCCGCATTATAACATATTGAAATAAGGCTCGCAATCCGGGAACAGCCGAAATTTCCATCTATGTAATATTTAGTGAACGTTAAAATCAATGTCTCCAATGCTTTAAGTTTTTTAAGGTTGGGATTTGAAAAATGCTATTGAATAAAAAAAAAACCGCGAAGATTCGAGCTTTCAATTCTGAAGCCTTATTCAAGATACGAATCGAGGATTTCAATGCCTCATCCCTCCCGAAAGCTTTACGTGTAAAACTAAAATATATTCACTTTGATGTTGGAAGGGCGGGTTTTTTTTAAAGACCCTGTGCTGATGAGTGTATTTGCAAATCAAAGAATCTGAAACGTCATAAATGAGTCAAAAGCGCAGGCACATCTAAACTTGCATGATATCACCTTTAGTGACAGGCGGAAAACCTGAAAATGTGTCATCCAGATAAATTGCTCAAAACGGGAAGAGCCGGAGTTGGCAAGACAACAGGTGCATTTGAGAGACGAATCGAATGTAATGTAGTTTAGTTACCATTGATCTTACGTTTCATTTCTACCTCATTTAATAATTAATTTTTCCTCGCTGATCACTGTATATATAATCTACAGTAGTTTAAAAGTTTTACTCTTGTTTCGGCATCATTTAATTCTCACACAATGCAGTTAAAATGTACGCACTCCGACTATAAATCTATATCAATTACTTGAAATATAAGCAAAGTAGATATGAGCGGGTTTCTTAGATAGGACCCTATTTAAGATGAGCTTGACTTGTCGGTCCTGGTGGTGTAGTGGTAACCATACTTGCCTTCTAAACCCAAGATCGCGGGTTCAAACTCGGCCAGGGTAGATGGATTTTTTCGGGGCGTAAAAATCCTAAATATGGCTTCCTTCGGAAGGTAAGAAAAATCCTAAGTATGGCTTCCTTCGGAAGGGAAGAAGAGTCATTGGTCCCGTGTCGTACATTTACGGCACGAAAAAGAACCTCAAGCCTGAAAGAAGAGGCCTCTGAGCAAAATTTGTCGGCCGTTTCACGCCCTGAATAAAATGGGACGTTGATGACCTGAGATGTTAAAGAGCGTCGGTAAATAAATAATAATAAAACAGACTGACTTGTGCTATGTTTGTCCTTGCTTTGCTAAGGCGATTGATGAAAACTTTAGGAACCGTAGTTTCTCGGTTCACTTGCTTCATTTTTAATTCACTACATTTTCTACACTTTATTTTGCAGGGAAAATAAGGCACTAAAGTACTCAAAACATTAAATGTTTAATAAATTTCGTTGCAATTTTAGGGTTTTTTTTTTCTCCCTCCACATTAGATGAAATTTTCGCTGTAAAATATTATAAGAAATCTTAAGTTTAAGTTTCCCCTTTCTTTCCTTTTTCCGATTAGCGCTCCACGCTTAGCAAGGGTATTACGTCAGTTACGATTAATGTATCGTCATCACGCTTTTAGATATAAGCCGTAGTCTTTAATGATGAGGTGAAACACATTAAGTTGATGATTGCTCTAAGTGCAAGCAACTATGCAATTGGAAGTAGCGTTCCCAGAAAAGGAAAAGTCAAGAAAACTTCTCAACCAGAACTGGAATTAGTTGCGCTATTTTTGAAGAAACTTGTCAACTGAGACATGACATTAGATAACCGGTCTTCAGTAAAATGCCTTTCTGTCTATCGCCTCCCGATTTAAGATTTATGTAAACTTAATGTCATTAATATTCGTAATGAATTGTTTCACTTAACGTTTTTCTACTGTTTTTGTCTCTAGCAATTAGTCACAACTACCACAGTTTCTGGGAACTTCTTATATGAGAAACGCTAACCAACCTCTTCCCTTTTTGCATACTAGTTGTGCTCATATTTGCAATGCCATAAAGGGAGATGCTGGACATTCCTTACTGTCTAAAAGAAACATGATAACTAAAACTTCATGAACTGAAGGTAGCAAATTATTCGTTAACACTTGCGAAACTTCTATACACTATAGATATTATATAGGTGACAAACTGCAGCGCTGTGCACTAGTGTACTTAATGTCTGCCAATGACCATTAAGTATGTTAAGGTTCTGTATTGTCCTATGCAACACATCACACAGCTAATAGTAAGTTACATATGTGTAACAAAGCAAAACGTAGCTGCATTCAAACCAACAAAACCATGATCAGAGCAGCTTGGATAATCTGCTTTCTTTAATGTCTTAATCCCGCGTTTCTACTTCATTAAGAACTTTCTTCTTCTTTTGCTTTCGCTGAAGAGAAAAAAGTGCAAGAAGGGGGGGGATATGCAGCCGGAGAGAATAAAAAAAAACCAGTCCGTTATTCTTAGTGTTTGTTCCATGTGATTATAATTTGTTCCAAATGGGAAGGATATGCATTTACAAGGACAGAAAAACAGCTGTATCACATTTCCAAGTAATGGATCGCGTGCAGCTATGGAGAAACTGTAGAAGACACAATTATGGCTAGCTTATGGAACAGGACGTGGATTTGGCACTGAGCCACTTTTAATAAGATTGTCTTGTATTACTCTTAACCCATAAATTAATTTTAGGTCTGTTAAACATATTTCAGTACGCTGCATATGGTTGACTGATTTATTTCCATGGAGAACACTATGCTTTACTTTGTAACCGGGTAGTGCAGAACGCTAAGAAGCTTATTTAGGTATGATATCGTTTACAAAAATTATATCATGGTTCTTGAAACATTTTAAATTCTTTCATTTATTATTCTCAGCTTGCTAAAAATAGGAAAAAATGAATAAAGCAACTGAATGGGTGTAAAATTATTCTTATTTTGCCTACTTCAAAACCTTAATTTCAGAATCTTTATTTTAGCTGCTTTATTTTATTTTTTTTTTAAGCGATACCTTTTGGAATTTTCAATTGTAATTAGAAAACATAGTATATTTTGCAAACATAAAAATATATATAAATGTGCGTTTTTATTAGATTATTGGCAATTATTTTTTTTAAATATTTACACTATTCTGTGTGATGAAATTTTATAATGTAAACATTCCGTTGAGCACCGTAAACTTATACGAAATGTCATTGCCCATTTTTTCTTGGCTTGATTATTACCATTATTCTGAATGTTTCTTTGTATATAAAACACCAAAGTTCTCACCTATTGATAGTTATTTAATTTTATTAAAGTTTTGATTGATTCGTAATCAAATACTGCATCACATGCAGCTCTTTGAATACTAGGTTTTTCTTTCTTTCTTTTTTTTTTTTTTCTTTTACTTTTATGAAGCCTGCAGTAATTCCCGCTGTGGAGCAACTATTAAGTTCAAAGCTATAGCTTAAAACAAACTTAACATTTAACTATGTTATAAAACATAGAAAATATTTATTTTTATTGCATTTTTTCAGTGAATATGGTACTTCATTATCTCATTTTTTAAATAGTTTACGAACAGATCGAAAAACTTATTTAGGTTTGGATGAGAAATTGAAATGTATCCTTTATTTGAATTGCGTAAGTTATGACGATTTGAAAATATTTTTTATACTTTTAATTTTTACACATTAATAAATATATGGAAAGGTCTTCCTAATGAGGAAATGTTACAAAATCATATAATTTGTACATTGATGAACAATATGAAATTTTGGATAGTTATATCAGTTGTATTCACGTTTGTACCATGTGGTTTTAAATTTGCAGAATTGATCAAAATGCTATGTCCAGGTACGTGGAAACAGTAACAATTCATAACAGATATAACCAAAATGTTTTATACTTCAGGGAAAATGGTAATTTGTTGCTGTTTCCTAATCACAGTTCGAGATTGAAATAATATGGCCAGCACTACATATGGCCGCTTTTACTTAGAGTATTTTTGAGCAAAGATACGCTTTTCTAAAAAGTCAAAAGAAATTTGGGAAAAGGTCGGAAACTATTTTGTTTGTATCTATTCAAAGCTTTCCCATTCTCGCGCTGAGTAAGATATCCGATTTTTATCAATAAATGGCGGTCTGTTTAAAAGATGTCATTTAATAAACATGTATTTAATTATAGTGTGATTCAGGTAGCAGAAGTATTTGCTTAACAACTAGCAAGTCTTTGTGCGGCTTCCTATTAACATATTGTCTAGATGAAGTATTTTTTTCGCCATGGAAAAGGAAAAACTATGTACTTTAAATTCGGCAATGAACTTCGGGCTCGATTGTTTTAATAGTGCCATAAAATATCGCTGCAAGATTTGTGATAATTGGTATAGCACATTAAATGCCATAAAACAACTAAAGCTTATATAATGAATTTGTTCCATTAGCGGTATAAGCACTTCCCTCAAGGCGTATAATGCATATGGAGGTAGAAATTTATAGATAGTTTGAGAGAGGCTTTATAAGCGAGTGGATGTGTGTTCGTGTTTTACTCGGTACTTTCATTGTGTGCTAATTTCCTTCGTTAGTTGGGCCTTTACACAAATACAGTCTCAAAGAACGGACTTTTGTGTATCACAGTGAAAACTGATATTTGTAGATTAGCAAGAAAATATCATGGCAACTGTATTCCAGGTAGAAAAATTATTCGCTGATTTGTTAAAAAGTTACCAGATACAGGATCTCTTAATGACAAGGAACTTGTTCCGAACCACCGCCTTCTTACGGAGGATTGTTATATGAAATGCAAACATTTCTTATGCAGATATTGGCAATGTGTTGCAGTTGAGCGGCATCATTTTTAACAATTCTTATAACTCAGGTTAGTACTGATTACCAGTTTTAAACACAGTATTATTTTGTATTTTCAGCAAAAAATATAAATACTAACTTTACGTTAGGCGACCGTACTTCCCTTTGAAGGTTGCGGCGGCTTACTCCAGTAAGCACCCGCACTCGGGCGACCTACAGCTAAAATAACCTCAGTGTCTATGTAGTGCATTCCTTTTTGTCAAAGCATTATTACTTTAACACAGCACAAAACATATTATTCTTTAAATCTATATGCAAACACTAAACTTAATATGGTTAATATGGTTTCAGACTTAAGTGTAACACACCTTTTAAATTCAAAAGCTCTCATTATTATTTAAAAAATTAAACATTTCTGGAATTAAATCCATATTTCAGTACAAATAAGTGACTCTGGTTTGTTTATTAATACTATTTTCCACTTAATACTTAAATTTTCACAAAACATTGTTAAACTTAAGAGTTATTTAAAATTTGAACTTTAATTAAACATCTTAAAAACTTGATTTGTATACACTCACATATGTAGAATGCACTTACTTTTCACTTGTCCTTTTATAAAAAGAAATAATGATTAATAACGTTTTTAATTTCCTATCATGTTTTCACTAATTACGATTAAGTTGCACTAAGGCCCAGTAAAACAAAGAAATGCCCGATGACGCAGAAGCAATGTTAACAAATATTTCACTATATTAAGGACTTCACTTGTGTTGGCAATGCTATTCAAAGATTCGATGCACAAAAAATCTATTGCAAATATCTGGAGACTTAAATTAGTTAAAACAGAGAGATCATACAACATGATATGAGAGGAAAAGTAATTAATTTCCTATCTTGCTGTATTAAGCTCAGATGGTCTTTTAACAAATAAGAAGTGGAAAATGATATATAAAAATATAGAGGGAGATTCTAGGAGTCATCTGAAAGAAATAATTTGGAACGAAAACTTACAAAGATTACCGACATCATGGATGCCTTCCCGAAATACACATCAAATGGATGAACGCAAAACGAAAGCTTGTGACGCAAGAGCCGACCACAGGAGAGTAGAAGACACAGTTTTTGATTTGTTCATTTAAGGACGATTTTTAACACCTCAGGTCATCAGCATCCCATTCTATTCAGGGCGTGAAACGGCCGAAAAATTTTGCTCAGAGGCCTCTTCTTTCAGGCTTGAGGTTCTTTATCATGCCGTAAATGTACGACACGGGACCCACGGCTTTACTTTCCTTCCGAAGGAAGCCATACTTAAAGATTTTTACGTCCGAAAAAATCCGTCGATCCCGGCCCGTTCGAACCCGCGACCTTGGGTCCAGAAGGCAAGTATGGTTACGACTACACCACCATGATCGACAGAAGACATAGTAATCTAAATGCAGACGACTTGGAGATTCACTATGATAATGATGTTCACAAGGCAGGAGCACAGAAGACATCTAAAGGAAACGCTGAAACAAGCATGACGCTCTTTCTCGAAATAGCTGCCAAAAATACCTACTGTGCTTAGGCAAGAGACTTTACCCTTCAAGGATCTTACAGGCTAATCTTTATAGTAATTGCCCAGAGAAATTCCACGAGGACAGGGTCTCTTATCTAGTAAGGTTGGCATCATCATTTACTGCTGTACGAGTGTAATAGTTCACATCTTAAACTTTTCTAGATTTAAACATTGTAATAGACAATGGTTTTTTAGCTCATCTTAATCACTGACTATCAAATATATTTATCAACTCGTCCGCCAATCGTACTCTTTGCCGTTTCACATACACCTTAATACTGTTAAGTCTTTCGATTTTGATCTCGGCGCAATACTTGGCCGCCTGCTCATCTTCGTTTCAGATTTCTGGATGTATGCTCTCTTATGGGAAGGCAAAAATCCCAAACTAGGAGTTCACCCAAGGTAATAACACCACCAGCTTAGCTGTATGGAGCAATTTCCCATGAAACACACAAATATATGTCAGGAATATATGAATGAGCTATTCTATCTAGAGTAAAAATTAAAATGATATAGCGAGCCCTGTGATATTAGATCCCTCTGCTGCTTCTTTTGTATGTTTGCTCTTCGACCCCAGTGGTGGCGACACTGGAAAAAATTTCACAAGAAAATGGTATACTTATAAGTACTTTCCAGAGATTTTGTTCTTCCAACTTTGAACCCAACTTTTGATGGCCCATCATACAAACATTCTACTTAACTTACAAATATGCTATGCTGTTTACTCGGAATAGGAACTACACTCATAGTGGGTAATTTTTAGTTCACTTCAGGTACCAATGTTTAACAGTAAGCAAATCTAAACTATGCACAATACATTGCACTCGTAATTCGTTGATTGACTTCGTCTGTCTATAAAATATCTTAAATATGGATAAAATGCCTGAGTTTTTGTCAAAGCCCAATGTTGAAATTAATGCCTCAGCCTCTGTTAAACTTTTTTTCAAATATGAATTATTAACAATGTTAAAGCTTTGTAAAGATTTACATAACCTTTGAGTTACTTTGTTTTTTCCTAAAAGAATGTGTAAATATGTTCAAAATCAGATATATCTATAACAGCAAACGGGATTATATGACGAGGTACATGGAAATGATTAAAAATATAAAACACAGTAACTAATACAAACGCTTGCAAGCTATTTAGATCTAAGTCAACAAATATTAAATATTTTATATAACGTATATAAATACTACTCTGCATACTAAGGTTTGCCAGTGCACATGGAATCGCCAAGGGTGACCGAGGTCATTAAGGCGCGGACTCGTGAGCGGGAGGTCTGGGGTTCGAATCCCACCAGGACCGTCCTCCCTGACTGGGATTTTTCCAGGTTTTCCTCAGTCCTCATAACTGGCAAATGCCGGGGAGATACCCTAAAATAGGCCTGGAACGTTTCCTTCCTTAAAAAATATCCTTTCACAATATGTCATTTCATTTCATGTGTCATCAGTGTCACCGCCTGTGGTGCCTCAGTAGTAAAAACGGACGTTAAACACTACTCAAAAAAGTACACATGAAATACCAAATAAAAGCCACGTTAAATTTATTTTCATGGTTTGAAGCTACGTGTACATAATAATATTCATTACATAATTTTAATATCACAATATAGCATTTTCGGTCAATATAGCATTTTCGGTGTTATTAACATTATTCAACAATAGAAAACAAAGTTACTGAAATCTTACTGTGTTAATAGTTATTTTCATTTGTTTGAAGTTGCAAACACATACTGAACATAATTCAAAATACACTTTACTTTACAAAATACAGCACGTTCACTATTATTATTATTATTATTATTATTATTATTATTATTATTATTATTACATTGGAAAACAGTGATACTGGAATATTGGTCTCTGGCCAGTTTACTCACAATTATTGTACATTTACATTTGGATGTTCATGACACAAATTCTTGAAGTATGAAATTACACACTTTCCTCTTGCAATAATTTCTTAACCTCACTTAGGTCACGTACATTCTAATTTATAAGATTTTCCACTTTCCATCTCTTTGACATCTTTTTGACTAGACTGACAGGTTGCAAATGTGGGCCAAATAAGAAATAAATGATATTCTGTAGTTGGACAATGTTTTATATTTAATATAAAATCTTCAACAATGAAATCTATAAATACATGTGTAACTTAATTCATAATTCATGTAGTACGATTACCAAGCAGCGTAAATTTGAACCTCACTGAGTATTTCAAGTGTCATGACTAAATTGATATAATAATTAACTACATTTTTATATTATATAGTTTTAAGGTATAAATTAACAATGTAACTAACTGATAATGCCGTATTATAACTGCAATAATTACATGCAAAGAATTACAGAGATTGAGGTACACTTATACCCTCCTTCGTATGCGGAAGGTGAAATCACATAAATTCTGATGTATATGTTTCATTTATAATTAGTAACTACATAATAACAATATGTATGTATTATTACGTAGATTTTATATATTCCTATTTCAGCATTGGCGGTACAGAGCTAAACGAGAACTTCTTCGAAGAGCAGTGGTAGAGTTTTACGCTGAAGATTTGCTGCGTCGGAACGAAAACTTCATTTCGGCAGTAAAGCAGAAAACATGTTCAGCTCGCTGCTGTTTGTAGGAAAAGTTCTCTTTAAAAACGAATATTTCTTGCACCATAAGAGAGACAAAGCAACTTTGTTTCAAGTCAATGGCGTTGCTTACTTATGCACTTCTAAGCAGTTTTTCCAACAGACTTAATAATGGTTAGGTTTCCGTCTGATGCCAACTCGGATTGATAGTTCTGTGTGACATGCCACTACCACGGTTTGGCACCGACAACTGGCATAATGCCCGTAAAATCCCGCCCTGCCCATCGTATACACCGCTGCTACTTTCTTGTCAAGTAGCACGCTTAAAAGGCCTGTGACGGCAACTATTCCAATAAGCGTCATATTTGTTAAAAAAGATGAAATGTGTATTTCTATATCTGACGAGACAACCAATAATAAAAATGTATGGTTGTAGAATAATAATAATAATAATAATAATAATAATAATACTTCCATATTTCATTATTTACATGTTAAAATCTGACTTGGTATCTAAGGGAATATGGACCACACAGAACAACAAGTATAACATGGACCAGCAGGTTAAAGTGAAGTAAGAGTAGAACAATTAGCCAGCCTTTTGGAGAGACATAAGTGGAAAGACAGATGCAAGGGTCTGTGTACCTGCATGAATAAAGTGGGAAAATTGTAATAGAATAAAAAACCTGCACGGGTATGTCATTAGTAGAGAGAAAGCATAAAAGTAATACAAAAGAGACCGCCACGGGTGGCCGAGGTTAAGGCGCGGATTAGTGAGCGGGAGGTCTGGGGTTCGAATCCCACCAGGACCGTCTTCCCTGACTGGGTTTTATTTTCCAGGTTTTCCTCAGTCCTCATAGCTGGCCAATGCCGGGGAGGTACCCTAAACATAGGCCTGGAACGCTTCCTTCCTTGAAAAAAAAAATATCCTTTAAAAATATATCATTTCATTTCATGTATCATCAGTGCTCACCGTCTGTGCTGCCTCGGTAGTAGAAACTGGCGTTAAACACTACTCATAAAAAATATACAAAATAGTTCATAACACATCTTTTTTTTGCCAATATTGTTTTTCGTTAAACAGCAAGTGAGAACGTCAGCATGCCATTTTCAGAGGATTTAAATTTTCCTATAAATACAAAAGATTTAGCCTTGGCAACAACACTAAAATAGTATACCCAATAATAGAATTAAAATCAGAACGGTTAAAGCCGAAATCCCCTTAATCAGACACATTTCCAATTTATCAGGCAATGAAATAAGGGAATAATGACGGTACAATATTATGAAATTTTTTATTCTGTGGATGTGAAATCCAAAATGGAATGATTGCTTTTTGATAGGAGGAATACGTCACAATCAGGAATTTTAGGGCTGTGTGTTAAAGTAATTGAATATATATATATATATTCAATTACTTTAACATATATATATATATATATATATATATATATATAGATACACGTTGGTTTGGAGGCGAGCTGGGCTCTTACACGATGTTTGGGAGTCTGCAGGCTCCTATGTACTCCCAGGCGACTCTTGAACTTCATTGGTGGTGAGTTTTTCGGTGAAGAATTGACAGATCTCTGCAGATCGTGGCAAATGCTTGGAAAACGGGAGTGTCTGGAGATGAGATGGGCATAATTATATTTCCGGGCACTCAGAATATTCGATTTTCGGTTCAAAAACATGATTGGCGATCGCTTTACTTGCTGGTGAAAATTAGAATTTAATTAACGCCGTTAAGCTTAATTGCGGGTGCTAATTGTTGGAGCTATTTCTACGTCACTCCGACCAACGATACCCAACCTGTACCAACGCTTTCTCTTCCATTCAGCAACACATTTTGATGCAGCTGGGGAATGTTGAATGAAAGGAGAAAGGTGGCGCCTTACAAAATTGTCGTGAAGACGTCTGCACCTAGTCACGGGCATCGAACCAGAACTCTTCAACTCTGTAAGGCGTAGCACAAAACTTCAAAGATTACTTCATATGCGGTGAAAGCGTATTTTAAGAACGAACAGAAATAATGCAAAACGGTTGGAATTCCACTCCCGTTAAGCTATGTAAACAAACGACTTGAAATAAACAAATGAATATCATGCCAATGCACAGTGACAGAAAACTCTGAAAAACCCCCCAAGTTTAATTTATTTCAACATTCTCACTGACAATCTTTGCTTACAGCACTTCATTAGCAACACAATGTACACTCTGAAGCTTTCTAATGTAACAAATACACCGATAAAAACGCTTGAATTTGAATTATTAAAATTCCCACTTTTGCTAGCAAAAACAACACTTTAATCATTGAAGATATTTTGCAGTTTCGAGTGTGTATATTGATGTTAAGGTGATTTCCATTACTTTAAAATTTTACGCCTTCACAATGCAATGTGGAAAATTTCAGAGAAAAATATATGACATTCTTCGGAAAAAAAAAATTAGTAATGTTAGTGAAACACGAACACATTTAATTAATTATGCCATAAAGTATTTTGTTGAAGATAACCCTCCAAATGAAGATGTTAAACATTGAATGGGTTGGATGTGGTTCAGCCTTAACCTGGGAGCTGTGGAAGTACGAACAATGGCAAATATACTGCAAGATGTTTTTAGATCCCTCACTTACTGCTATCACCAGCGTTGATTAAGACACTTTGGTGTCTTTCGTAGGAGAATCAATCTTTAGGTTGTGTCTTAACTACTGCAAAATGTATTCCTAGACCCAAGATCGCGGGTTAATTTTTTGGGCGTAAAAATCCTTCGAAAGGGAAGTAAAGCCATGGGTCCCGTGTTGTAGATTTACGGAAGGTAAATGAACCTCAAGCCTGAAAGAAGAGGGCTATATGCAAAATTCATCGGCCGTTTCACGCCCTCAAATAAATGGGACGTTGATGACCCGAGATATTAAAGAGCATCCTTAAATAAACCAAATATATATAACTATATGTCGAAAAATATTTTCGGTGCTATATACCCCCATCTATGTACATTCTTCTACATGGATCCTCTATCATTCTTGTTGCGCTTCTCTCCATGGAGCAAATGTCATAAATAGCCTAATGGCCCAGAAATGAGAATGTTAAATTCTTGCGTGAACGTTATTCAAGAAAACACTCAAGAACTGTTACAAAGGAAGACATTTTTTACACTTTTGGCTAATCATTAGATCTATCTGAAAACCACCAAGAAATGTCTTCCATTTGACATACCTAATTCTCTTAAAGCGTTGTATTTAAGATGTTTCTGGATGTTTCCAAAGCTAATATTACCACTATTTCTGACGAGGACGACAAAACCGAAATCAAAGACGTGGAATAAGTTTTAAAGCATTTTAAATTATTTAATAACACTAGTATATTACAATATATAATTTAATAGTAATAAACTATTATTAAACATTATAATTCTAATTAAAAATGATAAGGGCGGTAACAAAGCTACTGCTAGCTATAGGTGAGACAAAAACAGTATATTTCCTGTTTACCAATATTTAAATATATTGAAATACTTATACATTACATGTTATAAAAAAGAAAGTTTGTCGCATTTGCTGCTTTTTAGGATCACTGTGTAAATGGTTCGTATGAGTACATTTCGTCAGTTTGCACAGTCAAATAACTATCCTTCAGGAAAATCATGCAAACATTATAAACGCATCACCTTGTCAATGATGCACAAAATTTCCCCTAGCATCAATAAGGACATTGTTCCCCTTAATAAGAAAGGACCGTCCGGTGCCACGTGCTTTTATATGCTGTTGATTTGGTTTATTTATGGACGCTCTTTGACATTTCAAATCATCATCTTCCTATTCAGAGCGTGAAACGGGTCATAAATAAGGAGACCTCTTCTTTCATACTTGAGGGTTTTTACGTGCCGTAAATCTATATGGGACCCGCGGTTTTACTTCCCTTCCAAAGGAAGCCTTACTTAGATTTTTACGCCAGAAAACCTCAGTCAGGAAGGACAGTCCTGGTGGAAATTGAGCCCCAGACCTTCTGCTCACGAGTGCGCACCTTAACGACGTCGGTCACCCTTGGCGATACTATCCTTTTCGATTTACATTTTTAGTTGTTCAACTCTCTCCTGGAGCCTGTAATTCAACAGCGTTATTGTTTTGTCATATTTGTATCATGTCCTTTTCTGTAACACTTTTAATTCTTTACGCAGCTCTTGTTCAAGTCAACCATTTCTGAAATAAATTACTGTAAATCGAAAAGTATATTTTTATTAAAACAAATACAATGTCCACAAACAAATAAGACGACAAAATGCAGAAAAATACCGTCGCGTTTTAAGTACTTCACAATAGAATTTGGTTTGCAAAACCAACAAATGTTTACATGAGAAATACCTAGCAGTTAATTATATTGACGCGTAATTCAAAGCATTGAAAATTAGCTGCGATTATGTTTATTGTTGGCTATGACATCAATTGTAAGACTAGAGTACAATGCATACAACAGTGATTCCCTTACCGCCATGGGTGGCCGAGGTTTTATCCAGGTTTTCCTCAGTTCTCATAAATGGCAAATATCGGGGAGGTACCCTAAACTTAGGCCTGGAACGTTTCCTTCTTTAAAAAAATCCTTTCTCAATTTACCATTTCATCTCATGTATCGTCAGTGTCCAACGCCTCTGGTGTCACAGTAGTAAAAACGGGCGTTAAACACCATTAAAAAAAATAATTTCCTTCTGTGAGGATAGTTTGCCACATAACAATTTGACCTTTCCTTTCCTTTTACATTTCCCTTTCCTCAAAACATTCATTAACTGCTTTTTGGTAAAACTGTGGTATTTTCCTATTAGCCCTAAAAGCGCTTTTGTAATAATTAAAATCGTGTCGGCTATGTGACGTTATCATTCCCTTGTTACAAACTTCCTGCCTTTCACTCTTAGTGTTATTTGGTTCTGGAATCTTAGGAACTGTAGTTATTTTTGGTACTGGCTTCAGCAGACGGGAGCCACCATTGTAACGTAGGTATTATAATTAATAATTTTTCGTCAATGCCGCCTCCTGCCTTCGGTTATCTCAAAATTTGTTCTGCTGGGGTCAAATCCAATTTTCATACAGTGACCCAGATTCTAGTAATTTATACATTATATGAATATTAAATATTTGTAAGCATTTCGTGCGTTATAGGTAACATTTTCACGTATATATAATGAAATGCTTTTCTTTGTTTCTTACCACATTCGGTGCCTGAGGAATTTTTTTTCATACTGTATTTTAACGAGACTTCTTACTCAAACACTTATATTTATGTTAATTATTTGAGTTTGTTTGTATCTTATTGCCAATGGATCAGAAAATTTCATTAAGGTGTTTCACTGCACTTAATTTGAAGTGTGTAAGCTATTGATTATTTTCATGTTTCTAATATTCTTATATTGTGACAAAGGGAATACTTATTTTTAATATTTCCATGTTATTTTCATTGTTGAAATCAATTAAATTTAATTTTTAGAAATGTTCTTGCTTCCGCTCAAAAGACAATTTTATCCTTTCCTAGCTAAGTCTTGAGGGTCGTTTTAAAATGCAAATATATTACTGTGGAATTAACGGGAAATTAAACCTTTACATAGTGGATAGTAGCAACTTAGGTTAGAATAAACTAAACTGAAAAGTTGCAGCAATAATTAATTATTAGTACTAAATGCTACTCACAAAAAGTACAGTTCTTTGAAAATGCCAAACAAATATAAGAAAAGTTCAGAAAGCCACTGTGCACACCCACTAGCGAGAGAAAAACTACATTTGTTATAATTCGCAATTCAACGCCATGAACATTCGCGAAAAAAATTATGTCCATTCCTTGGGTCCTATTGTCAGTTGGCAATCCTTTGCTTCAATAACACACGAGAGAATGTGTGCAGTTGCTGCGTTCTACTAACCAGAAATTTGTCCTACTGTTTTCTTGTCGAACATGTGTTTCAAAGGACGATAGATATGCGGAATTAGTGTAGCAGACATATTCTGACAAATTTCCAGAAATACCGGTTCCACTACTTAATGCAGTTCAATAAATTCCGTACAACAGGCTCATGGAGAATATCGAAGTGAAAGACCATTTAAACTGACAGAGCAAAAAATTAATGCATATTTCTGACTTTATGGCACAGTGTTCATCAAAATCATTACGTAAATGATCACAAAAGGTAGCAACTGGTCTTGGACGACGCATAAAGCAATCCGAAAAGAATTAAAATTCCGTCCATAGAAAGTAATGGCGGTACCAAAACTGAAAGTGGTGGATCAAGAGAGACGCGAGAATGTTTTCAACACTTTCAATAGTAACGTGCTTTTGTTAGTTTTACACAGAAGTGGCTTTGTTTCGTCTTTCCGGTTAATAACCATTCACAAAATATAATACGATCATTGGAATAATACACCATGTTTATGTTCCATGCTAAAACATGGTGGTTTAGCAGTAACCCTACTTGCTTCATAGACCCAAGTCGCGGGTTCAATCCTGGCTAGGGTCGATGATTTCTTTTTTGGTATAAAAATCATAAGTACGGCTTCCTTTGGAAGGGCGTCCCGTGTCGTACATTTACAGCACGTAAAAGTACCTCAAGCCTGAAAGAAGATATCATTTCACTCCCTAAATTGAATGGGATGCTAATGACCTGAGATGTTAAACAGCGTCAGTAAATAAACAAATCATCATCATCAACAACAACAACAACAACAACAAGAACATCATCAGAAAATTGGAGTATGGGTTTCCATTTTCTAGCGTCGAATTGCTGGTCCCATTTTCTTTAATGAAACACTCAGTAATCATTACTGTTACTGACATTCTCTACAATTTCATTGACCGACTTAAACAAGCGGAAATTAAGTTTTCAACAGTTCGTTAGCACTGAGATACATAGATCTTAATTGCTTTTGACAGGCCTTTTGAAAATCGCATCATTTCTAAAGGTATGTGGCCTCTGCACTGCCATATCTGAAATTAACCAGAGAGAACTGCAAAATATGAAGTATTTTGAAATTGCCCACACCTACGTGGTGAATTGGAAGTTGCAATTACTATCTATCTATGAAGCATTTCACAATAGGAACTAACGAAAGTGCATGAAATTAAAATTAAACGAGGCCGGACCCTTACAGATACCCATGGACATTTTCCAAACCTCTCACTTTACAGAAAAATCTGGGACACCAATGTTGTGTCTCTCGTAAAGCTAACTACACGCTTAGCACAGGGAGTATTGTTAGTGTACTGAAAGTGTATTCGAAAGACAGAGGTGGAAAGTACAGCAACTGCTCCATTGCTTGGAGGTTAAGGAACTAGCTTGTTTTGTTTTCAATTGGCTGAAATGAATGACAAGTTGTTTTTGGTGTTTTGGGAGGGGGCACTATCAACCGCTTTGTTTACAATTGTGCACTGCCTAAGGCGTTTGAACGACGCACACTGACTGGTTGTACCGTCTCATGTTGAACCGCGGCACAGTAAAGTACCAAAAAACTGTTTTCGAGTGGCCAAGTAATGAACAGTAAACAAGCACATGGAGACTTTGTGAACGCCTCGTATAAAGAATTAAGTAAAACAGTAGAAAAAATCGGAAGGAAGGTTTTACATTTTTGGGCTCTAGGTTGGATAGTACCGCCGTCGATACCCTGAATAATTATAAGAGTTTGCGTTAATTCCTTCTTTTGTTTCAGTATTTTGCCCACGAACCAAAGCACGCAGTCGCAGTATGAAAAAATAAAGGGTTGTTCCATTAACTACATTAAACGAAAAAATAATCAAACAACTGCATAAATCATTTGCAATCAATAACGAGCCAAAGGCGATGTTGGGAAAGACAACAATAGACATGCCATTTTATGAATTTCTTCATTTACTTCATGGATGAAGAGAACACGATGGCGTGAATCCAAAAAAACAAACAAACAAACAAACAAAACAAAACAAAACAAAACAAAAACAACAACCTTGCTTGCTGATTATAAAGACCACCCTTGAAACGAGATGATTCGCTTTGATAGGTAACTTCCCATACAGTTATGCGGTAATGACTACAGGCATTCATGTCTTTCACTGACAAGTTACGCCCTTCCCGCAAGAAAAATGCTACTTTTAATGATTTATAAAATAGAGTATAGTACTGCGGTTCTTAGAGAACCTTGTACCGAACAAAAGAGACCTGTGCACTTATTAATAGAGCGATGATGCAAAATAAGCAACAGGGACGAGTCACGAAGGAGAATGCTAATTTCCATAACCAAAAGGAAATCTAAGTATTGAGAAGAAAAAGACCAAATTATTAAAGTTGTTCTGCATTCAGAAATAGACATTATTAGAGCTTTCGACTTGGATTTTGGACATTGCAACTTGCATCTTACACCTCTTTAATTCATGTAATTAGAAGTAATTTTGAGAGCATAACCAACCCCTTCCCAAGTACACCAATGGCTGCATTCGGAGCTTACGTGAGCAATAAACTCCTACGCTTCTCAAACAAATATCACATAGCCTTGTAAAACCGACACCCATTTACATTTCATGATGGTGCAAAACAAACAAGCTTACATTTATAAAGTAGACATAGTTGGGCCAATCTCATCCCCCGGCATGTAGAGGGGATTTTATGCACGTGTATGCTAAGTAACCTAACCACTCGACCTTGGGCAGCGCACTTTGCGTTATTACAGAAGCGTCTTTGTTTATCTCCCCATAATAAATATGAGTTCCCTCCCGAAGCTCTTACTCTCGCCGAGTTTATGGAATCATCCAGGCATAGGAAAAAGGAATAACTCAACTTCCCTCTTCTTGGGCCAACACAAAATAAGCAAACAACTTCATAGTCTCCGAAGTTAAGCAGTTTCAGTCATTTACTCATTGAGCCAGTGGTGAAACGAGCTTAAGGAAACCCATGAATACATTTTTGAAAAAGTTTACGAATAAACTTGAACGTTATAGAACAGTTAAAAGTATCTGCATTATCTATAAAACTTGATATTTAAAATCTCTAAGGCATTTTTATATTTCTTGTACCTTTAATTATTCGCCGGCATCTAAGATTGCGCAGTTCACGGAAACACACCTGTATCTGTTAAGTGATTAGGTACAAAACCGCCATAAACTCATATGTATAAACTAAAGTATTGAGTCATTCAATTATTTGATAACCGACGCCATGGCGGGAACTCCATTGGTCGATAAGCAGCCACTCAAGGCCCGTCAAGCTACACTAAAGTCGGGGCAGGCGGGTAGGACAACACTGGAGTGACAGTCTAATAAACAGTCTAATATGTTATGTCTCACCCATGCCATGCAGGAAGTTGCTGAAACTTCCTCCAATCATTTTCCACATATTTCTGGCGTCTACTTATGAAGTTACCCATTACCCCTCTTTTATCTCTTACAGAAATTAAACTGATAGTTTTACGGAGCTTATTTTTTTAGTTTGCCTAATGTGTGTGGGTATGTTTAATTTATGAATCGTATTAGAGGTGGAATTCGATCGCCTGGGAGTTTCTTTTCAAATAATTTCCTAACTGCACGAGCGGACTCGGTAAGGACATATAAATAATAAATAAACTCCTAAAGTAGAACCCATTAGGCTTAGTAGTTGTCATTTAGTGTTCTTAGTGCACTTTACCTTAGACTTAGGCAGGAATTGCTTCTTTCACAGTTCAAACGACACTGGGCGAACGTAACAGTTTGATAAACACAATTCACTTCGACTTGCGTAGCCCAACCGGTTTATTGACAGATACAGTCCCCCGCCGTTGCGTCGATCATCACTCATCAGATAACTGGCCTTTGTATAAGAATAAAACGAAATCACCTGCGTTTTTCTATTGCAGCAATCTCGGGGACTGCTGATTACGTGTCCGTGCTGAATTAACAAGCGAGGTTCATGAGAGTTTTGTAGTTTGTTAAGTATTTTTTAATGCTCTAAAGTAGTCGAGTTCATTAAGTATGTATTCAATTATAACACCCAAAAGACTTAATCATTAATGGTTGCTAGACCCGAAACTAAGTAACCATTGCAGCATCTATTTTCATTTTAAGTTACACTCGGGCACAATGCGTTCAACCCGTAATATATCAATATTACAAAATGACATACATATTACAAACACTATTTCCATCGAGATTCGATTTATAGCATATTTAATTGAGTGTACTGGAATTTTGAAGATTGAGGGGTTTGATGAATAATATTCCACAGGGCATGTACCGAAAATGGGGAGAGCAGGAAGATGTACACATTCTGTTGAAATGTAAGGGTATTGAGGAATGAAGAAATGTTTTAATTAGAAAGAAAAAGTTGAAAATTAACAAGGAGTTGGCCATCAAGAAACTTTTTGATAAGATTCAACTGAGGGTGTTGTGTGCGTTTTTATGGAAAGTAAGGCTGAAATGGAAATAGCTAGAGAAGAAGATGGAAAAAATTCGTTTACAGTCCTTGTTATTAGTGCATAGATTCATAGTTTAAATGTTATTACTTTTGGTCTTTATGCAAGTCATGAACAGGGTGTGAGTGGATTTATTTGTTGATTAATAATTGAAAAGGAACTACACTTCAAGATGGTCATGGTTAAGGTTATTATTACCATATTTTTACATTATAATACGTCGAAGGTGAAATACATGTCTCCTAGATATTTCACTAGTGAACTACTGATGAACCAGAGACAGGTATATGTAGTGAAGAGTAAATTGTTTGTTTAAAATGAAGGTTTGATGTAGTTAAAATATATTGTTTGTATAAGAATTTGCAATGGGCAACACCTAGAAATTGACGGGCCAGAATTAGGCGGCTGCTCTTTTTGTAATATTTCTTAGCACATTAATAAATACAAACACAAAAATACAACGGAACAGTGTATACAGTGCAGATGATGTTAACAGTAAATGCAACAACTTCTTACATACTTTTAAGATGCGTTTTGAAGCATATTTCCAACTAAAAATTAAAAAGAGAAGTTATAATATGAGGAGGGAATAGTTAACCCAAGGAATTAAAAAATATTGTCAACTAAAAGACACTTATATAATGAACAAAAGTTCAGCGAAGAACCTAATTTAAATGCATTTTAAAAATTATTGTAAGATACTTCGGAAAGTAATAAAAGTAGCTAAAGGCCTCCGTTATCAAAAAAACTAGAAACAAAATTAAAATTACTTGGAATATAAAAAAACAAGAAACAGTTAAAAATTGCAACAAGAAGATACAATAGTCTTAAGCATTAACAATCAAAAGATACAACACTTTACAGATATAGCAATGTTTTTAATCATTTTCATAATATTACAAAAATTGGAATTTATACCCTTGTGATAAAAGATACGCATTAAAAGTGTACAATCACCATTTGACGGTGAAAATAATGAATTCAAGCAATGTACCACTACTCCACTGTAAATTAGTAATATCATTAGAAAACTAAAATTTAAAAAAAATAATAACCTTTCCGGCTATGATGAGATTAACGGCAAAGGCACACAGGCCTGCGTAAAGGAAAATAGTATCTCCTTAGTCATTTGTGTAATGGATCTAAAACTTAGGGTTTATTGTCTGAACTGCTACAATTTTCACAGTGTAGCCTCTGTTGAAAAAGGCAGAAAAAGAAACTTGTCTCTTAATTATAGACCCTAGCAATTTTATCTACATTTTTAAGGTGTTTGAGAAAGTATTGTACAGTAGGCTTTACCATTATTTTGAAATTAATAATATTCTAGTTAATGATCAGCTTTATTTTAGAAAGGGTATTGCAACGGTAAATGAAATCTTTAAACTCACTAATGAAAGTTTAGGTGTATTTAATAAAAGAGTACATAAAGGAGGAATGTTTTGTGATTTGGCCAAAGCTTTCGATAGATAAATTAGCTTTCTATGGAATAAAAAACCAATGTTTAAAATTGTTTATATCATACCTTGACAAAAGGAAGCAAAAGTAATACAGTTTTGTTTGCAGATGGCACAAGCATATTGATAAATACACATAGCTTTAATGATTGTATAGTTCTGACCATCTTGTGGGGTTCAAAGCAAACAAACTGTCTCTAAATCTAGATAAAACAAATGAGATAAAATTCATGATTCACAGATCTCCAAATACTCTATTATGAATAGGAAAGTCTAACAGGGTACTTATACAAAACAAAGATATTACATTTTGTATAAAAATTTATAACCATCTGAATTGAAAACATTACATCGATTTTGTCATATCTAAACTTAGTGCATGCTAAGCACCACAAGCAGTATTATAATTCAATTAAGAATTTAAAATTAGTTTATTGTGTCTATTTCAACCTAATAATGAAATTTGATCTTCTATTTTGGGTAAACTCAGTTAAAAGTAAGCGTGTCTTGCTATTATATAAAAAAGTCATAGAATAATCTCTGGTACACAAAGCAAACATTTATGCAGAAACATCTTTAGGCAATTAGAATGAATAACTGTTCCATGTGAATATATATTATCCCTCATGAACTTATACATAAGGACTAAGGAAACATTTGTACAAAACCAAAATATATATGACAAAAATACCAGATAAAAAGCAAATCTATATAGACATCATAAAGGATTTTATTATTAATACATTTTCAATCAAAACGCTCTTCCCCTTAACCTAAAACTCTTAATAAACAATGGTAAATCCTTCAAATCTGCTCTAAAACTACCTGTATAAAAAGGCCAATTATTTTGTAAAGAAATATATGAGTGATAATTCATTATACTGATTCAAACACACCACAATGCTTATATATCAATACATATGCACATATGTATAAAGCGAAATTTGTGTGACTGGGTGTTTTGCTGTTTCTTCTCTGGTTTTTGTAGTTTTGCCTAAATTGTTCTGGGAGTTACTTTATTTTTCACATTTATCGCAAACATATATGTATATATACTGTTATTATAAATAGAATGTGTACTATTGTAGTCATTTTAATGATAAAGTTTATATTTGCAGGTCTTTATTACTCTTTCGAACTCGCGGAATGCTCTTGGAACTGAATTTAACCCATTTAATTGAATATTTTCTTTTAGATTGCAACTGAGGCAGATGGAGAAACTATTAGAGCGTTAAGGGCGAATTTTAATTTGAATTTTAAAATAATAAACTTCTCATCCATTCACCGACAGCCCTTTTAGTAAAAAATGCTTGCTTCATGCTATTCAGATGAAGTATCAAAGTATGAGTCGATATCGGTTATCGAGATATACCATTGTCAATAGGGCAAATGACCTTTCTCAGCACTGCGAACACTTTCTTGGCTATTGATAAGAGTATAGGCATTGGTGGCAGCCCAATTAGTTTTGCTTATCAGTGCAGTAAATAATGCATTGGAATTCACAGAGAATTTCCTCGATCCAGTTCCCTTGAAAGACACTACAACCGAGAAAGATATTTAGAGGTTCTTGAGCTAACTATTCCGCTCAGGAGGCTCTGTTTGTATGATTCAGTCTCATAAAAAAAGATAGCGCGTCGGCAATAAAACATAAACACCTGGGTTTGTGGGAATGTTGAAAAGCAAAATGAAGGATAGTAGTTAAGTTGGTCACACAGCAACATTTCACTGCTTATTGCAACAAAAGTTTGTGTTCAAAGACTTTAAAAACGAATTTTGTTGTCAAGGCAGTTAATTTCGTTTGAGCTAACGCTCTTAACCACAGGCAGTTTAAAGAACTCTTACACTCCACCGAATGTGCATTAAAGACATCTTAAATTTTGTGACGCGCGCTGATTGAGCCGTGTAAAACCTTAGAAAGGTAATTCTACTCGCGGTAATATATTGCCAAGGTTATTGATGGAAGGTAAAGAAACAGCAGAATTAATTAGCTCTATTAGAATCTAAATAACTTGAACTTAAATTAAGAAGCCATCATAAAGTGATATTTGAGATGATGATGATGATGATGATGATGATATTTATGGTTTAAGAAAACGTTTGTCATTTCCCTTCATTAATGTCCGTGAATTCCACAGAGAAGATTGTTAAATATTGTGACCTTATTGAAACATTTAATCCCAAAATCAATAATTATAAATCACTGAAAACCGAATTTGATTTATTCTGTATCCCCCTTTCTGTTGATCCCGCAACTGTGCCCGTATACTTACGATTTGGGTTGATAGATAACAATGATGAAATAAAACAGGCCTTTAAAGCCAACGGTTTACTAGGAAATAGTTTTCCGCTCGTTTGCAGAATTTAAAAGGAGTGACTGGGAAAAAATTGTCGTGGTGGAAAAAATAGTACGCGAAAACAATCGCGTAACATTTAAGGAAATCGAGGCAGCCTTCCAGATTGAAACGACAGTGGTAATAAAAATCATGCACGATCATCTTCGTGTCAGGAAGGTTTCCTCCCGTTGGGTGCTCCACAATTTGACTGAGGCACAAAAGCGTACCCGCCTCGAATGGTGTGAAGTAGTGGTGCAGAGATTCAACGGGAGGAGCTTAAGGCGTATTTCTGATGTCATCATGGGTGATAAAACATGGATGTACCAATTTGACCCGGAGACCAAATGACAGTGGCCAGTTTGGGTCTTTCCAAATGTAGATTCACCCACGAAATTGAAGTTGGGCCGATATGATGGAAAGAAAAATGGTGTACATTTTTTTTTTTCCCCAAAAAGTGGACATATGGCTACAATTCCTCTGGAGGAGCAAAGGACGGTTACTGCTCAGTGGTACACCACAGTGTGCCTGCCGAAAGTTTTCAGCGAGCTCCGAGAACGCCAGGACAGAAGAACAGGATTAAGGTAGATCCTGCTTCTCCACAACGCCTCCGCTCTTACGGCTTACATCATCAACCAGTTCCTGGGGTCCACAAAGGTCAGACTCCTCCCTCATCCTCCCTACAAAGCTGATCTGGTTCCCATGCGATTAATGTCGCTTCCCAGTGGTAAACAATCGCTTGCTACTCTGAAGAAGCTGCGACTGCACATGAAAATTAACTTTTCAACCATTAGGAAAACGATTAGCATAGATGCTTTGATAAGTGGTTTTTGAGAATGAGAAAGTGTATAGAGGGTAGTGGAGAGTAATTTGGAAAAATGCAATAGTCAGAGTGAGTATACCCGCTTTAAATATGACGTGTGTTAAAAATTTCATAGTGACCATGGTACTATTCGCGTAATGGCTTATATTTTTCACCATCAGGGCGAATCTGTGCCTCAACTTCAGATTTTTCTCAACGATGTGGATCTGCTTTTCACATTTGTTTTCCAGTGTTTTCAAATTGTTGTATAACTTTACGATGTAACACTCCACTATTTTTTTAAATAGGAGGTGAGCGTTGGCCACAAGGACATAGCCAGCAGCAGTAAAGCACTAGGTCCTCCGGTAGAAAAATTATCCCCGGAGTGGACAGTTGAATGACGTCACACAGCCAAAGTCGTCCGCCAGGTGAGCAATTGGCGCTGGTATCGTTAATTTTGGTAGTATTTACAGTGTCCGCCTCGTGGGCTTTTAATTTTTTTGTCATGCATGTTTTATTGTACAAGTATATGTGTGAGGGGACAGGATGACGCAATGGAATATGACAGTTTTCATAACCTTTTTATGAGTCACTCGTATAGATACTTTTTCATGGAACAAGTACCATAATGGAATTAATTTGAACTTATTTTTTAAAAGTCACATTTTTAAGTGGGCCTCATAACAACGAACACATTCGTGAAATCGTCTCTGAAAGTTTACCATAACTCGCTGCAATAGAACGTGATCAGTGTCCCTTATTTCAAGAGTTATTTCCGTTAACTGCATGATGGTCCGTGGCCTGTCACAGTACACTTTACTTTCAAGTATCCCCATAAAAAATAGTCTGTAGCCCTCAAATCGGTGGGCTAAGCAACATCAGGAAATCAAGAAATTATGCGCCCAAGAAACGGGATTCGCAGTGAGCTCATTGTTTCACGAGAGGTATGAGCTGTGGCACCATTCTGCTGGAACCAAAACTGATTTTCACCGTTATCATCCACCTGAAAGTTGATGATGTTGTAGCCGTTTCTGTATATTAAATTCTGCCCTAAATATTCTCTGAACATAGGAAAATAACTTAGATTCGATAAATTTTATAACAACAAGGAATTTATGTTTTTCAACTGTACATTTATCAACACTGTTGTTTACTAAATGGCAGAATAAATTGCACAGTGACATAGCAACCAGTACCATGTCTGTAATGCTAAGTCGCTAGAAACGGCGTTCTGAAAGCCGCCATATTCCATTGAGTCACTTGTGATTTTTAAACAATAATTCAAATTAATAAATTGCATTCTGCTGCTTGTTCCTTGTAAAGGTATTTTAATACGATACGAGTATCCACAAGAAGGTTTTGAAAACCGTCATATACCATTGGGTAATCCTGTACAGCGATTTTATAAATGATAAAATAAAAGTACAAAAAATTTCTCGCCTCTGGCCTTTTTAATTTATTTTTTGCCAAGTACATACATATGGTGAATATGTACAATGTTATTTATAAACTTTATACATTATAAATAGTAAGTACAGCAAATTGAAAAAAATTGGCGGTAGTGTAGTTTATTTTGGGGGCAGCTTCTGGCCTCATGGGGGGTGGTCATGGGGATAATGTAATAACTATTATGAAAGTTGAATTTGGTGGTGGGCGTAAGCTTTTGGTGGCAAAACTGTGAACATGAAATATAGTAGTGGTGGCAAAACTATAAACTAAACATGGTTAAGGAAAATGATGGCGGAGGAAGCACTTGATGCCAAAACTGCGAACTAATTACTCAAGTATATGCATGTTATTATTATTTTGTTAAATATATATTGAAATTTCGTGTTTTAATTATCTGGGTTATTGATTATTTCGCTTATTCTGTGAAATGGTGGGGTAATTGTGAACCAATATAGTGGTGGCGGTATGGTCTAATTGTTGATTTTTGTGACAATGTTTATTGATTATGGTAACTGACATGTGCGTATTTGATATGGTGGTACAGGTATGGTATATTGATAATTTGTTTTGTAGTTTCAGCTGATAATGTTTTGTGTTGGCAATGCTCCTGTTGCCTAAACGTTTATTGATTATGTGGTATTGATTTATTTTTTAACTAAACGGTTCGGTATGCTGAGTTAAGCCAGTACCAGCGAGTTTTATGCAAATAATATACCAATTCTGCTCACCTGATATTCGTAGATAGGAGGTCTGCGAGCTGCACAGCAAAATTATGTTATATAAGGAGTGATAAATTAGTAAGGAAATAATGTAATTGGTGGAGAAGCTGAGGAGAAATAATATGATTGGTCAGAATAAAACTCGTTGATTGGACGGGTGGTTTATGGCATGCTGTGTACGTCATCATGAGGTGCTCAGGACTTTTCTTTACATATATATTGAGCAAGTAAAAATATGTTTTGCAAGTACAAATACGATAATATACAAGTACAAACTTGATTAACAATTGAAAAGTACACACATAAATGTTTTAAAAATTAGTGACAAATATTGTACATGTGTTATTTTTCAGCAATAAAGTAAAAAAAAAGTATTACATCATTGTTGCATTAAAGTAGGTGGTTGATAAACGATGTCTTCATTGATGGGGCTGGAATGCTTGTAAATGTTATATTTTAGATATATATATATATATATATTGTTTTATTTTAGGTAATATAAATGTTTTATTGTGTGACAAATTTGAACTAATATGGTGGTTTTGCCTGATGGACGTTATTCAAATGTTAGATATTTGGGATTTTTATTATTGTGTTCGTTAATATTCTGGTCATTTCTTTGTGGGTTAGTAATGTTTTATTTTGTTGGTTTATTAATGGATGGTTATATAATATTTGTTATTTTGGTTACGTAATTATATTGTTTTTTTGTGGCTAATTTATGAGCAAATATTGTGGCGTAGGAGTAATTATGTGTGTTATATTGTGGAAATGCATATTGTTATTATTTAATATAAAGTAAATATTTTATGGTGGTGTAAGTGTGAACCAATATGGCACTTTGGCTAAGTGCACGTTACTAAAATATTAGATATTTCGAAATTGCGGTTTTTAGCTAATATTGTGATAATTTATTTTTTGTATGTTGGCAATGTTTTTTTCTTGTTTATTGACAGGTTAAACTAAATGTTATTATAGTTGCATAACATTATAATTCTATTTTCTATACTTTTATTTGGCAATATATATTTAAACTTGTGGCGCGAATGTGAAATATAAATACAAATTTATTTTATTTGGATAAACATTAAAAATAAGCAATGTTGACTAACCAGAGATACTGAGTTTGCCTGCAGGTGATTTAATGTAATAAATAAAAAAGATGATAAGGAAGTGGCGTGATTAGTGGAAATAAGAAGTGTGGTCATTGGTGGAAAAAATGAAGAGGAGAATTAAAATTCAAAAGAGTAAAACGCAGGAAGGAAATGTTCCAGAGTGCCGTGTCCGCCGCCTTAAGGTTGGTGTGGCGAGAATTACGGGAAGGTTTAGTGGCGTTCAAGTTGTCCCTGATTCTTCATCAATTACAGAGTAATTAAGATAATAAATATTTGTAATTTCAAATCAATCTTTCTGTGATTTCTTACAGGTATATTATGTATATAGGAAACTTGGATGACAAAATTCATGTTTGTAGAATTAAAATTGGTAGTATTTAAGACTCGTTGCAAAGTCTATAATGTGTAATTTCAGTAATATTTAAGAGATATGAAATATTTTAGCAAAGCAAGGAAATGCTAACGTCTTTCTCCGGAAACAGCACACCTTGGCAAAAGTCGGCCAACGCAAATTATTCCGTTCAGGGATGCAGCTGGCAAAGAATGTTCGCCCCTCTGGAGTAGAACCCGGCCACTTTTCGACAGATGTCCATTCGCAGGTCATTGACAATAACGTGCAAAATTTGTTTGAAGTGAGCTGATTGACGAATTGCATAATGTGTGTTCTGCCAAAATTTGACCAGCAAATAGGAATGGATTTCGATGATGTAAGCATCACCTATGAGTTTGGTGAAAATAGGACTGGCGCGAAAATCCCGCTTCGCTTTTCTTGCGTAAGAGTTTGCTTTTATAGAGTATATAAGAAATAGACTTTGCCTCAAAAAGGGGCAGTCTCAGAATTCTCCGGGCCAAGATGGTGCTGCTGCGTCGCCCGGGCAGTTAGAGGAAGAACGACCTTAGTCCGAGGTACAAGATCCGGTATCAACGAGGCTCGACAACCAATCAACGCGCGAGCCACATGTAGTACCATTGTGCTACATTAAATACCGTTGAAGTAGCACTTTTTATATTAGACACCATTAGGCAGAAGTAACCAGATCTACCTGTTTGGCAACTTTACCTTGCTAGCGATTCGGTGTGAGACGCGAGTTCATCTGATTATTCATGTTTGGGATATTAAACCACCTCAGCAACTCAATCACAAGGCGCATTCAATGTCAAATCCACATTCACTTAGTTACAGCTGCCATAAATCAGCGGAAAGCCCTAGAAAGAAATTCTCATGAAAGCATAGTTGGTGGTCTGCAGCATTGTGGCAAAATCTGCGATCGGAGAGCTTAAATTAATTAACGCAGCTACTATACAGTCTAGTTCCCTCCATCTCTAACAAAAATCATTTCAGTGTCAACGTGAACTAATGAGTAAAATGTATTTGTTCTTATGATGGTGGTCGTAAGCGTTTGGTGACTAAGCTGTGATATAAACTTGAGTTGAAATACAAAACCTCGGGAAATTTGAACTGCAAAACAGGTGGTAAAACTATGAAATAAATATGTAAGTATATGTTTGGTGAACTAAAATATATTAATAACATGCCGGTAAAAATAACAAATGTTAAAAGTAATTCTCATTGCGATATTTAACACTAAAATAATAAAATACATTGACCAAAATAGTAGTTACGCTTTGAGCATAATAGTATATTGTATACATATTTGTTAATTTAATAGGAACTCAATATGTTGACAATTTGAATACATCTATTTCGCGAAAAAAAATTAAAAATTTTTGTATAATGCTTGACTTTGCAAAAAAAGTTATGTTATGCAAAAAAGATAATCTGTTGCAATAAAAAAATTAACTTTTTTATGTACAAAAATTCATATTGGAAACAAAATATTTACTGTGAGAACAACAAATTATTTACAATATTTAACCTCAGTGGAGTTATTTGCACTTTTTGCAATACCTTTATAAATAAAAATTCATAATAGAAATATGTTATTTTGCAATGAAAAAATATGTCTACTTTTTGATCTTCTTTCATAAACCTAAGTACATGTTTACAAACAAAAATTGAAAATAAGAAATAAAAAAAACTAGTGATGTGATTGTTGAAAATAAGGAGGATGGTGGAAATGATGAAGAGAAGGAATTGGTCAGAATAAAATATGTGAACGTACGGGGTCCAACCTGAGTTGTCAGCTGTCCCGAAGTAATGGAAAGAATTGCATGAGGGTAGGATTGAAAAATGTAGTTACCCTGTAAGCAAAGTTGTAAATTGTGTAAATATTTGTTAATTAAATTTGAACTCAAAACACGTTGACAAATAAAATGTATTTGTTTTGCGAAAAAATTAAAACATATGGTTTACAATAATGAAATTAATATATATATATATATATATATATATATATATATATATTGTGCAACTAAAAATCAAGATCTTATGCCACAATAAAAATATTTCCACTCCTTGATATAATTTTATAAACAAAATGCATATGTTGAGAGATAAAATAATATCATTGAACCCAAAATATTTTACAATAATTAACTTTGCACAAAAGTGTTTATGTTGTTCAAAAAGACATGTTGTATTTTCAGTTTTTATTTGTTTAATGAAAATTCGTAATAGAAAATAAATGTTAACTTTGAAGACAAAATATTTTTCATATTTATTTTTGCAAAAAAAAAAAAATGTTGTGCAAAAAATGTTACGCTGTAATTATAAAAATACACTCTTTATTTTGCTTTTGTAAACAAATGTTCTTTTTAAAAATAAATATTAGCCTTAAACACAAAAAATTAGCTATTTAACTTTGCAAAAAAAAAAAACAAACAAACAAACAAACAAAAAACGATATGTTGTGTAAATAGATGTTTTATCACATTAAAACATTTCCACTCTTTAGTTTACTTTAATGAACATATTTTATAATAGCAACAACGTGTTTTACCGGATAGAGCGCTTGACCTGTACTACAATCACATATCCTGCTCGAAATCCTTGATCTGGCAGTACTCTATCTTCGTAAAGAGCTCAAAATCGCCAGCCGACAATTCGGGAGAACATGGATAGTGTCTCCCGTCTCCATGTGCGCAAATGCTCTTAAATTATAGCAGCTGCACGAGAGCGAGCATTGTATACAACCCAATAAAATAAAATTAAATAAATATAATATATCACTTAACAATTATAGGGAGAGATGCGGAAAGAAGGTGAGAGGAGAGGGTGATAACAGGGAGGGAGCTGCAGAGAAGAGAAGGAAATTAAGATAGAAGAGGTGAGAAGTGTACAGGAATACCTAATGAGCAGGGAAAATTGCACTGTATTTACTGTTTCCATAGAAACTAGGTTCTACAAAGATATGAAATATAACAAAGTTCAATTCTTTTAAAGCAGATATTATTTTGCAATGAAAGAAGTAATTAAAATAATATTTGAAATAAATTTAAAATTTAAAATTAGATACCAACTAATAAAAAAGAGTAAAAAAACTGGAACTCATATACTACTACCACTCACTCGCCTCCCTTCTGCACGGCACTTTATACGTCAAAGGCAGCCGAAAAACTGGTTTTGATTCTACCGAACTATATAACTAAAGGTTATCTCTGATTGCGTGTAAAACGTTAGCAAAGGCAAGGTTTGCATATCTCCCGCGTGTAATAAAACGTTTAAAATGGTATGAAACTACCTGGAGAAGAGTTGAGCGTGTTTTTTTTTTTTTTTTTTTTTTTTTTTAACAAACCAAAATTTATCGCATTTTATTTCTTCTCGTGCATAAATTTAGCCTGTTTAATTTTTCTCGGTACTTACATTTAGCGAATTTAATTTTTCACTATGGTGATATAATTATATATTCATTATTTTTAGGTTTGAGGTGTACCTTGCGGGATGGAGGGGTAGTGAGAGGTAATAGCCTCAGAAGTTTAAACTCTTTTTTTTATTAATTTGTATCTAATTTTATACAGAATTACAGAGTTTGTTTTAAATTTTATTTTTAGAGTTATTTACTTCTTTCATTGCAAAATAACATTATATCCTTCCAAAGGATTGAATTTTACTATATTCCATACTTTCGTAGAACCTAGTCATCATGGAAACGGTTAATATAGTGCAGTTATTTCCTATACTTTCCTCACCTGTTCTAAAATCTATTTTGTTTTATTTCCTATTGTCCCCTCCCTGCTCTCACCCTTTGTCTCTTTTCCCACCTCTTCCTGCAATCGTAAGTGTTATTTTATTTTTCTCTTAATTTTATTTTGTTTTGTTATATGATAATGCTCACTCTCATGCAGCTGCTATGGTTTCATTGCTTTTGCAGACATGGGGATGGGAGACACTAACTCTCTTCTCCCGACATGTCGTTTGGTGATTGTGAGCAATTTCCATGGATTGAGTCCTGCCAGGAAATGGATTTCCAACAGAATATGACATTGTAGTATGAATAAATCCGTTATGCGCTCTATCCGGTAAAACACGTTATTATTAATATGAATTTTTGTTTAAAGAATCAAACCAAAGAGCGATTATTTTTATTATAACATTACATCTATTTGATCAAATTCCCACCATTTTGCAATTCAACTTGTTTAGTTCACAGTTTTACAACCAAACGCTAACGCCTTTCACCACCACCAACACTACAAAATTCAATCATTATAATAACAAATACATTTTCTCCACAACCACCACTCATGATGCCTAAAACTGTCATGAAAAATAAACAACCACAGAAGTGCCAATTTTTATTTTTTCCTATTTGTTTGTACTTGTTATTTATTGTGAATAAAAACATTATATATTAGCGTAACCTATATGCACTTGCACAATAAAACATGTATGAAAAAAAAAAAAAAACAAATCTCGCACTGCCAGCAGAAGAAATGATACTAGCGCCAATTTTCATCTGGCGGACGACCTTGACTGTGTTAACCGTCCGTCCCATAGTAATACTACTTGGGGTTTCTAGGATTTATCCGAGATTAGTTTGTTTATATGTAAGTTCATTACTAATTGCATTATTATCATAGATGAATCAGTCGATTGTTTTCTGACGTGAATATATTTCAACATAAGCGCCTGCAAGTTTCATATGTTAATAAAGCCAAGTCTAAGAGTGGACTGTATACATACAATTTACCCGTTATTCCAGCTGCATTTTATTTGTTACTTTGCGTTACTTTTACCTAGTAACTATGCAAGCTACTATGAAGTTACCTGGAATAAAAGCTTTTTATTTCAGGTAACTTTTATATAATTTATGAAATTTCCATTTATTCCCCGTTATCCCTTACATTCCAGTTTCTAGTGTATTTCTTACTGTTGGTACAACTGTGAGTAAGCACACTATGTAACAATACTCTCTTTCTTCCTTCCATTTCAGTTATAAAATTAAACGCGCTTTGTTGGGAAGATGAGTGGTGTAGCTTTTAACCGAGTCAATCATTTCTTGATGCCTATACCACAGAGTTCGGGGATATTTTTTTTGAAATCAAACATTTAAAATGTTTTGTAATAAAACCAATTTGATTTATTTATTTACGGACGCTCTTTAACATCTCAGGTAATCAGCGTCCCATTCAACTCAGGGCGTGAAATGGCCACAAAATTTGCTCAGAGGCCTCTCTTTCAGGTTTGAGGTTCTTTTTCGTGCAGTAAATGTACGACACGGGACACACGGCTTTACTTCCCTTCCGAAGGAAGCCATACTTACGATTTTTACGCCAGAAAAAAATCCATCGGTCCTGGCTGGATTCGAACCCGCGATCTTGGGTTTGGGAGGCACTACACCACCAGGACCGATGTAATAAAACCAAAATTTCAGAAAACTACTTATATAGAAAAAGCTTATTTGGGCTTAGTCTAACCAGAAACTGATCTTAAAGGTTATCATAAAACGGAAGAATTTTCACCTCCTTCACCTCAACAACATTGCCTTCTTTACCATTTTGGGTACTATCACAGCCGCACACATAACCTAAATCTTCCTCAAAAGCAATAGTGGTCTACACAATTGTTGAATAGTACGCAATTCTTCCTGCGAAAGTCTCTGGCAAGATGATAAAAGGAACAGAACAGAAGCGACACAAGGGGAATCTTGCTTTAAAGTTATTTTTCCCCTCTTATAGAAACTTCCTGTACCAGTGGATTTATAAAACGTACACTCAAACTCTGACTTTTGGCACATATTAAAAATACAAATAACCACAAAATGCTACACTTTCCTTATTGAGTATGTTTATTTCCACAAATTGAACAACCCATGTGATCCTTAATTACACCATAACGTATAGAGCACTCCATCAGGGCTATAGTCTATGTTTCCATGTACAACATGTACATATCTCAGCTCAACGAGCACTTGTTGCCAACTGACAATTAAGAACAATCTTCAGACGTTGCCATATTGAATAATACATGCATAGGGACATGTACAGTTCGTGTGACGATTCAAAGGTAAATGAAAAGTAATTTTGTTTCCTTTTTATCTCTTTTCTTTTTTTTTCTTTTTCTTTTCTTGTTTTGCTAAGGGATTAGAGCTTAATTTGTCATTCCAATTTTTGCTGTTATCTTTCATTTGAACTACGGTTTCGTTTTTCTCACATTAAATTTTCGTTTCGAAAGAATTCTTTGCACATACCTCACAAGGAGAAGCGGCTTGAAGAGTAAACAAAAAATATCGATATTTACCTGGGGAAACTATAAAAAGCCTTTAAATTTTTGTCCATTCTTTTCACAGATCCTTGTTGGCTTATCGCTTTGTTGATTTAGTTTATTTATGGACGCTCTTTAACATCTCAGGATAAATTTTGCTCAGATGCCTCTTCTTTCAGGTTTGAGGTTATTTTACATGGCATAAATCTACGACATGGAACCTACGGCTTTACTTCCCTTCCGAAGGAAGCCATACTTTAAAATTTAAGGAAAAAAAAAATCATCGATCCTGGCCGGGTTTGAACCGGAGATCTTGGGTTGACTTATCGCTGGAGAGGCTGAAAACGTGCCGGTGCATTAGTTAAGGCCATACATTATGTTGGCACTCTGTTATAAAATAAAACATTTACATACATTTTTTTCGCTCTTTTAGATAGGATATATTTTTAAATACTGGTAAATAAATCTATTAAAATGCATACTTTTGAAGTTAGAATAAGCGCAAATGCTAATCTAAGCCCTATCCAGTTTGTTAAGTCCATAAACACTATTTTGTTTTACCAAAATATTATCACAGAAAGAAGCGTTAATATTACATTCTGAATACACTGGTACCGTGGGCTCTTGCAAGACAAGGGTCTAAAGAATAACCCAGAAGACTGTCGATTTTGAATGTGTATGAAATTCAGAGCACAATTGTAGATACAAATGATTCCAAATATTCATAAAACTGCTCTGCAGGATAGCTTGATTAGCAACATGCAGTTTACTGTATTGTAAGTTTGTGATACAAATGCTCTATTTTTTTACATTTGCATTAGAGTAGCTTACTTGATTATAAACAAGCGTTTCTGTAATTTCTATTTCGTTATCTTATTATAGTCATGTTTGTAGTCAAGTAGAATTGTTCCATGTTACAGTAAACGTTCCAAACGGTTATCTTTGACCTGAGTACAGGGCTATCGTGTTACACCAGCCGAGAATTTACGCGTTTCAAGGAAGGAGTGAGGAGCGGTGAATGCGCCGAATGTCTCCCACACTAATATATTTTCTTCTCGGGAGAGCAGTATGCACTGGAATAACTAAAATACTTAGAAAGTCATTTATTTACTGTTAGTAAAAATGTGATTTGTTTTTTCTAACAATATCATAGTAAGCTGAAAGTAGTGTCTACTTCGTTCAAGCATTCCCAACATCTGCGTAGAACATTCTATAAGGCTCGCTGCTAGTCATCTGCTTATTTCACTGAGTACCCCTATTGAAAGGGCTTGCTGCAATCCCTCATTGTATATTATCAATGTCTTTACTTACTTTAGAGAACGCCCATATTACTGACCTCTTGCTTTAACTGGTCTGCTTACACATGGTCATAATAATGTATCTTTAAAAGGTAGATCTAATAATAAACACAGCTTGCTCAGTGATGTTGATTATAACTTTCACACAAAATATAACTGTCACATACGGCGTTCATCAATAATGTTCTCTCAACAAGCGTACCTTCAACATATCCTACTTGCATACTATTGAATACAGCACGCCAAATAGGAAGAGTTCGTCATTAGGTTCTAATATCGTACAATAACTGGCATGTACCTTTTATTGCAGCACCTTTAGTGTTTGTCGAGTTCGTTGGCATGATTTGGTGGAGAAGAATAATTTCTCTATTGAGCTGTGCTTATGGCTGGACCTTTGTGCCCACTGCCCCAATGGGAACACCCCGGGAAGGAAGGGATGATTAGTGTTGGAGACACCGGGCGGCCAGGATCTACAGTCAGTGACTGCGGGGACTGCCCCTCCCCGAGTTTTACGAGCCTCTCGCGAAGTCCACTTCTATTCCAGACGCAAAGATCACCCTGGCATTTTTGAACTTGTAAGAGAACCAATGGAATGAAATATATTAAGTGGAATAGCGAAAATTTCGTGGATAGTAAATATTCATCCCAGCATTTGCCCAAGAGCCCTGGGGAAACCACGGAAAAACCCTTGGTCAGGATACGAATCTCAAAGAGTTACCGCTTGAACCATCCAGTTCGTTAGATAATACGCATCCTTCCATTCCGGAACATGGGCGCCTATTACAAAGGAGAAATTACTTACGCTTATGCCCCTACAGAGAGCAGACCGACAGGAACGCTACTTGACAGGAAACTAAGATATTATTTGGATGTAAAACGATTGAACTCTTTTTTTCAAACATGAAGTTGAACATGCCCTAAATGTAGAACACGAAACCCATAGGTTTAAGTCCTTCTCGGAGAATTTTACCCCCTGAAAATTTTATCTGCCTCGATCAGTTATGAACCCGTGAAACCGCGCTACCTCTAGACCACCGACTGGTTTTCTATGATTATTCACATATTAGGAAATCATTCGATAAACAACGATGTAGATACTTGGGTAAAATGTGGCGGTTCACCTACCTTCATACATGTACCATTTGCTGACATAATACCAAACACCAATTTAATCGTGTAATGAACAATTCCTTGATCGAAATTTATCCCAGCAATAAATAGATAATGCAGAATTTTCTGACTGGCCTGCTCGTTCTCCAGATATAAATACACTCGATTTTTTTATTGTAGGGTCAGTTTAAATGACATTCCTATAATAGATTGTCAGCACTGAAGTACTTAAAAATATTTCAACAGCTGTACACTTATACAATATATAGTTGGAAAATAAAGTCAAATGGGATATGTTTTTAAACCTAAAATATTACATTTTTCCTCACCTATCCATTGCTGAAATGTGTTCCCCATACTACAAAATTTTGTATAGCTATATGTGTAATTAAATGTCTGTTGTCTTATGTTTCGCTCTTTTTGGTAGCCTGTAATAACATACAATGCGTTCTTTGTATTTTTGGCTAGTTGTCATTTCCAGCGAGAGGTTCTGCAATCCATAATGGTATACTTTTAAATAATTAACTCAACAAGATAGGCGCTTTTAATTGTTTGCTCATTATATTGTTCATTAAGATTTATAATTCAAAAATTTTAACCGAGTAGACTATAAATATGTTATTTTATGCTACATATATTTGTTGTCCTTTTTGGATGTTTCTGCTGCTGACACTGCAAAAATTCTGTATTAATGTAAAAATTGCTGTGTTGATACATATTATTTACATTTTCTATTAAAAAGGTACTGAAATTATTCCAAAATTTCTCTAAATTCTTCTTATGGTTACACGATGTATTTCAAAATCTGCATTATTTCTATGATTCATCTTTTTTTAATTAAAGTTGGGTGCTTTGTGATTTTGAGCAATTTCAGTTTGATGAACCGGCAGTAACAATTTATTCACGTTACTTGCAGCCTTCAGTGCTGTATGTTCATCATGTGCATTTATTCAGACGTGGGAAACGGTTGAAGCTGCAAAGTTCGATTCATTTTTACAGAGTACAATGCATTGTACAATGCTGAAGATATACCTGCATTATGCCCTCTTTTGATGAAGGAACAATCATTTACCCAAATCTGTTCGGCCTACTACACTTTTACTTCTCCTTAGAGCAGCTCAATTTGCTTCCTCAATATAACAGACAAGGAATTGTTTTTGAAAGTAGCAGAAATAGAATAATTTCTTCCCACTAAGATTTTGAAATTTTAAATAAAGTATTTACACACAAATTTAGAATATCTTACCAGGTTAAATAAAATAAAATCTAACTCTGCTAAGTATTTTACAAATATTATATAACAATAACCTTGCATTAATCCAGAAAAGTGCAGTTTAAAGATCATGCAAATGCCATACTATAACGATTAGCCTAAAGTTAAAAGGATCTTACATTTCCTTTTTGTTTTTCTGTATTTCCTGCAAAGAAAAGGGGGTGAAAAACGGTTAAGTTATGTTTCCTTCTATGCGTCTCTTTATCGACCGCCCAGCAGTTTTCTAAACGATGCTTGTGCCCTAGGGTGTTAATTCTTCTCTTTCTCTTCAGCGCATTTTCACGCCCCTTCTGTTCGTCCTTCCTCTTCACAGTTAGATATGATTGAAGTACTTCGTAGCATGTTGCCACGGAGATAACATCTTCTGTTAACGTAAGGAGTTAAATGAAAGCTCTTTAGTAAATAGCGATGAACAAGCAAACAAAACAGAAGCCGTCTCCTTGGCTCAGTTGCTAGGGCAGCGGTCTGTAATCAGCAAAAAGCCGAGGGAGCAGCTTCGAGTCCTTGAGTAAAGATGACTGGATGGGCTCTTCGAAGACTTTCCAGTATTCCCAAAAATCAAACCTGAGGAAACCTTAGGTACTAACGTGCACCAGGATCATTTGTTGTCTTGATGACAATGGCATGAGATTTTAAGCATGTATAAAAATAACGGATGAACTATATTAATGTTATTATATTTGTTTGAGTTTAACAGTATATTAAAATAAACTGGAATGACGAATGTATTATTAAGCGGTTTAGACAACATAGCAATGCTTCTGTCAGATCATCCAATTATCTGATGACCAACGCAGCACCGAGAAACCCCATCAGCCTACAAGCTATCCAGTAAACTACGCCAACCGGCTCAGGCGCGGCTAACCGAACTATTCCATTGATCTTGAGTTTCTCGCCACTCAGTCAGTGTCCCTTGAACAGGAAATGAATAACACGTGTCTAATCCTATGGTAGAGTCTGCTAAGCATTTTGCATGCTAAACACTACATCTAAATGTTCTATTCTAGGAATGTTTATTTATGCTTCGTATGTCTGTACCAAGTCCGCTCGTGCTGTCAGGGGATTTTAGAGAAATTCCCGATGAGAGAGTTCCACGTCGTAACACGAATAATAAATTAGTACTATCCACACACTTTAATAACATCTGTCAAGAGATAACTTTGATTTTCAAAAGAAAATTAAGAATGATAATGAGTAATTTCATAAGTAGGGACAGAATGCATATAAAATGAAAGCAGTTGCATAGAATGCAAGCACCTGTAGCCTCTCTGTATGTAACATGGTTGAATACATAACTTTTTAACCAACTGTCTCTCTAGTGTAGACAATGTAGACACCGACTCTTAAATTGCACTGTCAGCCCGCTCCGTGTTGAAGTGTAGCCCGGCTGGCTGGAAATGATGGTGTGTTGGTCGATAGTTTCCTCCAGCACTTCGGTCATCAGATAATTGGATGGCAGGTACATTCAAGGCTTTTAATTTTCATATTTGCGTCTCATTTATTTCATTCGGTGGTGAAAAAAATATACGAACAGTTATAGAAAAGCTTACTTATTTTAGCTTTATTGGTAAACGCTTTGTCATTTAATGTCATTATATAAGACAAGAATGAATCATTTTTCTAAGTGTTGGTGCACACTTCTTATATCAATATTGCCATGTTGATTAAAAAACTTACATCTAATTCACGAGCATTCAGCTTTAATTAGAAAGTAGCTTTTTAGAGTCATTTAGAGTTAACGCATTTTGTATGTAGTTTGTGCTTCATCGCTATTCTATAACCACTAAAACAAATTATTTTCTGTTATGTTCTTAATTATCTAGTGAGTCGATTTGATAATTTTATGCTCAACTTACTGTTGAATTATGCAAAACTAGTTTCTCAGGCTTTTGCCTGTATCCTCAGTTGCGAGTCGACTGTCGGCTTCGTTGTTGGTTGGCTGGAGGACTTGTAGCTCTCGTGGACATTTTATGAACTTCTGGATTAATTTGTTCTCTGTTGGGATCTCAAAGTTCATAACCACTAAGTTTCACGATAAGGATGCTACTGTCATTCACCATGACCAATCTTCATATCGATATATATATCAAAATATCAGGTACAAGCATACAACAAAATTATTTGCCAAGATAGAGTTTTAAGTAAACTTTTATTAGGGGAATAAATTGCTGAAGGTTTCCTTATTTTAAGAGACAACAGATTCTAGTTTTATTTTTGTTGCTGTAATTTATTTAATTATTCTATATAAAATCCTTTGGTTTTTATGCAACATTAAAACTTTTAAACGTTAATTATCGCGATCCTAGATTGCACCTGCTGTACCTACCCTAGTCTGATGAATATTTTTAAGGTAGGAAGATAAAAATTATCTTTAGGTAGAGTCGTAAAGTCGTAAAGTCACCGTTGACTCTCCGAGGGCAAAACACCTATGTATAATTTCGAATTGTGCAAATGGGTTTATATATAACACCTATGTATAATCTCGAATTGTAGGATAAAATAATCGCAGAATTATTGCTCGAACAACTAGTGTTCATCAAAGGCAAGAAGACAATGGAAGGCAGTAGAAACAAATATTGAATATTGATAGTAACGTGATGGGTGGAAACAGATTGAACAGGCAACAAGAGCGAGGGAGAGAATATAAATATGCTAATATGTAAGATTTAAACCCGGTGGTGTACGCGCTTTATGCAAATAGACAGCTGCCACCTCTCTTATCTCTTATCTCTTTCGAGCTATGCCCTGGTAGATTTTTGGTTACAGCCATTTGTTTAGTCTAGGCCGCCCTATGTGAAAGATTCATTCCAATTTTTGGGTTTGCTTAAGAGAGTTGACTCTTTGGCACATTCTAATATACTTCTGGCCACTATCGGTGTGACTTCACTTATACTAATATTACCCTTCATGAAGGATAATCCAAGGATTTCATTTGTCATCTTGCTTAATTTCACTGCGTCCAGTTTAGATAATAAATATTATCTATAAATTAAAGGCACTGCAATATGTGCCAGAACGACGCCGTTTTATGCCAATATTTTTATGGCTCGCTTAGAGGAGGAATTTCTTAATTCAGAACCTCTGGTACCATTATTATGGTTGAGATATATTGACGACATATTCGTGCTTTGAACCCATGGCTTAGCATCTGTCGATCAGTTCCTTACTAATTTTAATTACAATTTTCAATTAAGTTCACTTCTGTCTCTCCCAATGCTACTAAATTCCTAGATATTGATATTTCTTTATGCAATGGCTCTTTTCTTACGTTCGTGCACATTAAGCCAACCGATTTACAACAGTATCTTCATTTTGGTATCTGTCATCCCCTGCATACCAAAAGATATATTTCTTTTACTCTTTCAATCCGTGACCACCGTCACAACTTCTCATCTCTTGACACGTATATTAAAAACTTAACTCAAAAGTTCCAAGACCAAAAATATTCTTTCTCTCTTTTAGACCTCGTATCATCCCAGAACACTAAACTTTCCAATGCAAATCTAAAACTTCCAATAAGAACTTTATGAACCTTGTTACTACTTACTTGCCTGGATTCAAAAGCCTCAGACCTATTTTGAAACAATGTCACGATACTTGATTAATGCATTCATGTTTAAGTGATTTTTCCTAAATTTGTACCCCGCCTTACGTTTAAAACACCCCCAACCTTAAAAGTATATTTCACGCAACCTATCTCCTTCCAAATTACCTCGTACCGTTGCAGACTCATATCCTTGCCAACGCCCTAAATGTTAAACCTGTGAGTTTATGATGCGATGTCATTCGTTCCTCAGCCCTAAATTATCCAAAGAATTTAAGTCCGTAGCTCACGGCTCATGGATATTGGTCATACGCGTTTTCCGTCACACCTTCCCGCCCTCCCTTTCTCTACCGGAGGTGTAGGCACACACTACCAGCCGTTGAGCAAGGCAGAAGTACGGAAATATTCTCCTCCATTCCTAGCAATCCAATCCAATGTCAGGTTGACCATGTTTATTAAATGAGACACAAAATTTCCATAAAATATAACTCCTGTTATTATAGATAAACGTTAATAGGGCAGTATAGTTGATAAAAACTGTAGAAGATTTGTACTGTAATCTTATATTTCAGCATTCAGTCGACTTTTTCAATATCTGCCTCCAGTGAACACTTCAACTCGGAAAAAAAAAAAATAAATAAAATGTTGCTTTTGTAGAACATAAGGCACGGCCTCAGAATCATGATTAGCTCAGGTTTCTAATGTTATATTGTAAGATTAAATTGCTA